>CM068706.1:26087109-26487109 GCA_035079005.1 Fraxinus americana | reverse complement strand
TATTCCTCCAACAAATGTCCACCCTATTGTGGGACCCACCCAATGAACCTATGAATTACCGAAGTAGAAAAGTTATGGTGAGTAAAAAAAATAAAAATAAAAATCTGAGGATTTTGAAGATACTAGGTCTAAGGAAGACAGTATGGAGGAAGAAATAGACAATTTATAAGGGATCGGGACCAGTGAGGAACAATCAGAATAGCTTACTGCAAGGCCAGTTAGTCCTATCCAGGATAAAGAAGTCCAAGATGCCACTAAGGAACCAATGCCACAATAATTTGGTTCCCAATTTGAAATTCCTAATGATGACTCCGAAGAATTATCTGAGACTACTCCACCTCCAAGATGAATGACGACAATGGCTGACAAGGTAAACAAAAAGTTGTAAGACCTATTAATTTGGTCCAAGTAATATTATTATATAAATTAATTAAAGATGATTAATTATTGATAAAATTCTATTGGTTCATTGAGAAGTGACAGTTGCAAATTTCACTTTGATGGAAAGTGAATAGTTTTCTTTTATAGCACATGACTTCTATGGAAGGTGAATAATTTTCTTTTATGGCCAAGAAACTGTCTCTCTCTGGCTATAAATGTGAATAAAACCCATCAAATAAAATATTCAATTACAGAAAAGAAAAGATAGAGAACGATTTATAGATTTCACTAGTTTATATTTTGTATGTTCAAATCTTTCAACTATTGCTAAGGATCAAGGTACGTTTCTTGATCAATTAATCTAT
Source organism: Fraxinus americana (assembly GCA_035079005.1). Classification (NCBI taxonomy): domain Eukaryota; kingdom Viridiplantae; phylum Streptophyta; class Magnoliopsida; order Lamiales; family Oleaceae; genus Fraxinus; species Fraxinus americana. The sequence continues at coordinate 26,486,363 of CM068706.1, read as the reverse complement.
ATGTGAAAATCATGAATTCTAAAAAATCTTGGTATTAGGGTTATATAGTTGCTTACATGTGGTATTAGAACCAAGTTGAAGAATTCTTGATTTTCCTTGAAAGATTACAATTTTCTGTTTATCGTTTTTATAATTTTTAATTGATTTATAAATCAAGTTAAGTATTAGAGAGATAATCAGTTTGCGAAATTATGACTATTTCGTTTTTATTTGCTGTTGAAATGAATAAGGTATGGATCAAAGATTTCTTTTTTGCTTGGGTATATATGATTACGTAAGGAACCATTAACTTTCTCATAATTGATAATTATGCTTTGTTTTAATGTTTCGGTTCATTACAAATTTTGTAACATTTTGAAAGTAATTTATTTTCTTGGATATTGTGACAACCATTTACTAGAAGCATTAAGTGATTGAATGGTTAGAAGGCTTTAATTTATTTCATGTACAGAACACACCACTATTTTTATTTTTATGCCAAAAGCTTTAGATTTTCAAGAAAATGGTCAGAAACTTAAATACCTTGATTTAGTCATTCGGACTAACGATAATGGATGCATTACAGGAAAGATTCCGATTTTCTGAATTTTGGAATATATGTGTTGTATTAATTAAAGTTACATTTTATTAAGGAATTCGGACTTTAACCTCAATTATCAAAATTAATAATTGTGTTTTGTGTTATCAAGTGAGGCTTGGTGAATTTGCACAAAAAATGTCGTCTTGTACACATATATATTCCGTCCTTACAAAATTCCAATATTCAAGTTATAGATGTTTTGCTTATTTAATTAATATTCGATTAATGTTGTTTGTTAGTTACCAAAATAGCCAAACATTATGATATTGTGAACACTAAATTACATAATTTATTTGTCAATTACTTTTGATGCCTGATGCTTATAAATGTAGATGACATTATTACTACTACTACTACTACTACTACTACTACTAAGAGTATATCGACGTTCATAGATTATAAAATTGTTATGGATCACCAAAAAGCTGGTCAATTAATTTTATTAATCTTGAACATAATCGTGGTTAATTGATATATTTAGTTGATGTGTTTTGTATATCCAAAGATAACATAGATGTCTGATTAAGATATATTTAATTACCAATTATGTGAAATTAACTAGCATCATTATATTTATTATGATGGTATAAGGTAGTATCACCCAAAGGAGAGCTCTGATATATATTTAATGTTATCTGAATCTTAATTTAAGTGTTTAAGTCAAAACTAAAAGTATTAATGTTAGAGCATTTTATATTTTGCAGTATCTATTCTCGTTTCTCTGCATTCGCATGCTTCATATGTACCACTGTCCAATGGACTCAATTTCTCTGATTGGTGTGAATAAGTCCAGTTCAATTTGGGTGTTTTGGACTTAGACTTGGCACTTCAAGTTGAGAAACTTGATGATCTCACTGATGAGAGCAGTGCTGATGAAAGATCCTTCCATAAGGCTTGGGAAAGATCAAACAGATTAGGCCTAATGTTTATGCGGATGACCTTAGTAAAGAGTATTAAGTCCACTATTCCTAAAACTGAGATTGCTAAGGAATACATGAAATTTGTGAAAGAACGTTCCCAAACAGCTGACAAATCACTCACTAGTACACTGATGGGTACCCTAAACACCATGAAATTTGATGGTTCACGTACCATGCATGAGCAAGTTACTGAAATGAGTAACATTGCAGCAAGACTTAAGACTCATGGGATGACTGTGGATGAAAACTTTCTAGTACAGTTTATCATCAACTCCTTGCCTCCTGAGTATGGTCCATTCCATATGAACTATAATACCTTAAAGGACAAATGGAATGTGAATGAATTGCATAGTATGCTGGTGCAAGAGGAGACAATGCTTAAGAAACAAGGAACTCATTCTATTCATCTCGTAAGTCATAAAGGAGCTGGAAAGAAATATAAGAAAATGTCTAGAAAGGGCATTATGCAAAGACTGCTAAAGATAAATGAGTATTCTGCCTAAATCCACAATAAGGAATGAAAGAAAGATGCGTGCCATTTATGTTGTAAACCTGCGCACAATAAAAAGGACTGCCTGAAACATAAGGCATGATTCGAAAGTTAATGTAAGATTATTTCTTATGTATGTTTCGAATCTAATTTGGCAGAAGTTCCTTATAGTACTGGGTGGATTGATTCCGGATGTACCACTCACGTTACCAATACGATTCAGGGATTTCTTACAATCCGGACCATATCCAAATGAAAAGTTTGTTCTCATGGGCAATCGTGTCAAAGCTCCTGTTGAAGCTATATGAACCTACCGTTTGATTTTAGATACATGACATCATTTAGATTTATTTCAAACCCTTTATGTACGTTCTATTTCCTGTAATTTAGTTTCCTTATCAAAACTTGATTCTTCTGGATATTTCTTTAATGGTGAAAATGGATGATTGAGTTTGTTTAAAGAAAATCATCTTATTGGTTCTGTTACTCTTTGTGATGACTTATATAAATTAAAGCTTGATAACCTCTTTGCCGAGACACTTTTAACTTTGCATCATAATGTTGGTACTAAATGTGGTTTATTGAATGAACGATCTGCTAACTTTTGGCATAAATGTTTGGGTTACATATCCAATGAAATGATAGAAAGATTAGTAAAGAATGAAATCCTTCCTAACTTGGATTTTAGTGATCTCGAAACTTGTGTGGATTGTATAAGGGAAAACAAACCAAACACACAAAGAAATGAACCACAAGAAACACACATCTTCTTTAAAAGATACACACTGATATATGTGGGCTTTTGATGTTCCATTATTTGGTGGAGAGAAGAATTTTATCACCTTTATTGATGACTTTTCACGTTATGGTTATGTCTATCTGCTCCATGAAAAATCTCAAGTTGTAAATGCTTTAGAGATCTTTGTCAATAAAGTTGAACGGCAATTAGATAGAAATGTGAAAATCATTAGATCTGATAGAGATGGTGAATATTATGGAAGATATGATGAAATTGGTCAACACCCTGGTCCATTTACTAAATTTCTTGAAAGACATGGCATATGTTCTCAATATAGTATTCTAGGTACACCACAAAAAAATGGTGTAGCTGAAAGACGTAATCGTACTCTAAAAGAAAAGGTTAGGTGTATGTTAAGCAATTCTTCTTTACCTATTTCTCCGTGGATGTTTACATTAAAGACCGCTATATATTTGTAAAATAGGGTTCCTGGTAAGGTAGTTCCAAAGACTCATTTTGAACTGTGAACGTGGAGGAAACCCAATTTAAGGCACCTACATGTTTGGGGTTGCCCGACCGAAGCAAAAATTTATAATCCACATGAAAGAAACTGGACTCAAGAACAATCATTGGTTTTTTCATTGGTTATCTAGAAAAATCAAATGATTATAGATTTTATTGTCCTAACCATAGTACTAGAATTGTTGAAACTAGAAATACTAGGTTCATTGAAAATTAAAGTTAGTAGGAGTATGGAACCACGAAATGTGGAAATACAAGAAGTTAGAGTTCAAATTTCTCTACCCTCAACTTCTTCTAATGTTGTTCCTCGAATTGTTGAATGATACAACAATTTGCCAGAACAACAAATAAATGATCAAACATCTCATAATGAAGTTGCTACTAATGAACCTGCACTAAAAGAACCACAAGAAATAGAATTAAGAAGGTCACAAAGACAATGTAGATTTGCTATTTCTGATGATTATGTGATTTACCTGCAAGAGTCGGCTTTTGAATTAGGAATTGTTGATGAGTTTCTTTTTCACAGGCCATTGAAAGTGTTAATTCTAATAAATGGTTAGATGCTATGAAAGATGAGTTGAAATCTATGGAGCATAATGAAGTCTGGGATCTCGTTGAATTACATGAATCGTATAAAAGAGTTGGGTGCAAACGAATCTTTAAGACTAAGAGCGACTCTAATGGTAATATCCAACGATATAAAGCTAGACTTATTGCTAAAGGTTTTACTCAAAAAGACGACATTGATTATAATGAGACATTTTCTCCAGTATCCAAGAAAGAGTCACTCAAAATAATAATGGCTTTAGTAGCCCATTATGACTTAGAGCTATATCAAATGGATGTGAAAACCGCATTTCTAAATGAAAATTTAGATGAAGAAGTTTATATGGATTAGCCTAAAGGTTTTTCAGTTGAAGAAAACACATGATGTGTAAATTAAAGAATCAATATACGGACTTAAACAAGCTTTCCGTCAGTGGTATCTTAAGTTCAACGATACTATAACTTCCTTTGGATTTAAAGAAAATATCGTTGATCGATGTATAAATCTGAAGATCAGTGGGAGCAGGTCTATATTTTTTATTCTGTATATTGATGACATCTTGACGCCGGCAGAATAGTAATTATTTTGCAAGCTAATTCTACCAGCAAATTCACAGGGAACAACATAAGATTAACGCCAAAAAATACATAGAAAACGTCTCTGAAGTTCAGAGAATTCTATTATCACCCAATAATCCAAATAAGTTCACAAGCCAGACTTTATAACAAAAATTCGAATTTTATGAAAAATGGCAAAATTCCAAAAATCACGTCAAACAAAAATATGGACTAAAATAAGTGGTCTGCGAAAAATCTAGTCCAAATCGAGTTAAAAATCATCTCTTAACATGCAATCGAAATATGACCAAAAATATCAAAATATAACTAAAAATAGTAATTCGGAAGGGAAAATAGTGGAATTTGAGGTTGAAAATGGCACACACTGAGCAAAGCTGATGGCCACGACGTGCGCGCAGAAACAAGCTTTTTGAATTGTGGTCATAATGACAATTCTGATAACCGTAGCCAAAGTTATGGCAAAATTACCGAAACACGACTCAATTACCAAAGTTACGAGATCACTTGCCATCTTTGCGCCGATCTACTAACTCATGATACCTCAGAGCCATTAATGTGTTATCTAACAACTCAGCATCAGACTCGGACCCTCCTGCATTAGTCGCCCCAGGTTGAAAGGAACTCGTCCTTGAGTTCGGGGTAGTGTCATCAAAATCCATAAAACAAGGATTAGGGTGTTTCACATTAAAGACATCAGAGGTCCTCAAGTGACTTGGAAGATGCAACATGTAAGCATTATCGTTAATCTTCTATAGTACCTTACAAGGCCCAATCTTCCGGTCCTTAAGCTTATTATACTCACCAACAGGAAAACGATCACGCGTTAAAACAGTCCAGACAAAATCATTAACAATAAAAAGAACCTGACGACGATGATTGTCAACACAATCTTTGTACTTGGTATTGTTCTCATAAATTGCCAACTTCATTTGCTCATGGATATCCCAAAGATGCTCTGCCATTTCATCTGCCTTAGGACTGAAACGCCCTACGCGTGGGATAGGGGCCAAATCCAGCACCCCAGATGGGTTTTGACCATAAATAATTTGAAATGGACTGAAACCAGTGGTTCTGTTTGTCTTCCTGTTATAGACAAAATTCTGCTTGAGGTAACGCTAAATACCATTGCTTCAGCTTAGTTCTCGCCAAACGTCTCAAAGGGTTACCTAAACTCCGATTCACTACTTCAGTCTGACCATCTGTCTGGGGGTGATAGGCGCTGTTAAAATTTAGTTGTGTCCCCAACCGTCTCCACAAACTCTTCCAGAAATGACTAATGAACTTGGTATCACGATCTGAAGTGGTAGATCGAGGAACACCATGTAAATGTACAATCTTCCGAAAATAAAGATGGGCAATTCGAGTAGCATCTATAGTCTTCCTGCAAGCTACAAAATGGGTCATCTTCGAAAATCTGTCAACCACAACAACGATAGATCCGCAGTTCGTTGGGTACAGGGTAAACCCAACATAAAATCTATGTTGACATTGAACTAAGGAGCTTCAGGAACAAGTAAGAGAGTGCACAGACCCACATTGGTGAGAACTCCTTTAGACCGTTGACAAACATAACAACGGTTCACATAGTGCGCAACACCACTAGTCAACTTGGGCCAATAAAAGTCAGAAGAGATAAGGGCCAATGTCTTATCTCTGCCAAAGTGCCTCTCATTGTGAAGTTCACTGATAATTTGCTGCCTTAATAAACAATTTGGAATGCGTAACTGTAATCCACAAAACAGATAGCCATTATAGAAAACAAAATCATGACGGTGACCGTTAGTTACCTTTTGAAATATATTGCCGAAGGAAGGATCATCTACATACATATCCGAAAAGGTCTCTAAGCCTGTAACTCTAGTACTAGTAGTGGTGATGAGCATAGTATGACAGCTCAATGCATCTGCGGTATGATTTAGGCTCCCTGCTTGCTGCCGAGTGTAAAGGTGAACTCTTGCAAGCACGCTACTCACTTGGCGTGTCGTCTACTCAGCTTATGTTAACTATTAATGTACTTCAGGGCCTCATGATCAGTAAATAGAATGAACTCTTTCTGTACTAGATAATGACGCCAATGTTTTAGGGACTGAACTATGACCTAGAACTCTAGGTCATAGGTAGAATAGTTTTTCTTGGATCCCGAGAGCTTCTCACTGAAGAAAGCAATCGGCCACCCTAACTGACTCAGAACACCTCCAATGCCAATGCCTGATGCATCACAATTGACCTCGAACACCTTATCAAAATCAGGGAGTGCCAAGACTCGTGCTTCGACCATCTTCTGTTTGACTAACTAAAAATTAGCTTCTACTTCCTCAGAACATGTGAAATCACGACCCTTAAGACATTCTATGATAGGAGGAATGAAAGTGCTGAAGTTTCTGATGAACCGCTGATAGAATGACGCTAATCCATGGAAGCTCCTAACATCGTGCAAGTTTCTGGGTTTAGGCTAAACCTAGACTGCGTCTATCTTTGACTGATCTGCATGAGCACCATCAGTAGATACAACAAAACCAAGGAAGTTACAGAAGTAATGAAAAATAAACACTTCTACTGATTAACAAATAAGCATTCCCTTTTCAGTATCTCAAAAACAGGGTGAAGATGATCAAAGTGTGAGGCCCACGTTAGACTATAAATGAGGATATAGTCGAAATAAACCACGATGAATTTTCCCATAAAAGGTCACAAGACCTAGTGCATAAACCGTATGATCATACTGTGAGCATTGGAAAGCCCAAAAGGCATGACCATCCATTTATATAAACTATGTTGCATTATAAAAGCCGTCTTCCATTCATCTCCAGGCCTTATTCTAATCTGATGGTATCCACTTTTCAAGTCAATCTTTGAGAAGATCGTAGAGCCAGATAGTTGATCCAACATATCATCCAGACGGAAAATTGGAACCTGTACTTTACAGTAATTTTATTTATTGATTGGCTGTCAACACACATACGCCATGAATCATCTTTCTTCGGCACAAGCAATGCAGGGCTCATACTTTCGCGAATATAACCTCTCTCAAATAGCTCCACCACTTGCCGCTGTAACTCTTCAGCCTCTTTGGGATTAAGGCTGTAGCTGGTCGATTAGGCAAGCTCGATCCTAAAACAAGATCAATCTGATGTTGAATATCCCTTATAGGCGGTAGTCTAGGAGGAAGGTCCTCTAGCATAAGGTCAGCGAATTCTACTACTAGTTGCTGCACCTCTGTTGGTAACTCAGATTCCACTAACATCACTACACTATCCCCGCAAAGCAGTAGAGCATATACCATATCCTCGTCCTCAACCGCTTCTAAAAATCTGGACATAGAAAGTAGATTAGTATTGTTGACTATCGGAGTAGGAGAGGGCCCTTCACGTAGGGGTGCCAACACAATCTATTTCCCCTTGATGCTAAGGGAGTATGTATTCTTCCGTCCATCATGAATAACACTACATCATACTGCCAAGGTCGACCCAACAATACATAACATGCATCCATGGACACAACATCACATCAAGCATTATCAAAATATTTGCTACCAATTGAAAAAGATACGAGACATCTCCTATCTACAGTCACCTCACTGCCTTTATTCAGCTACGACAACTTTTATGGTTTGGGATGACGATCAGTTTTCAACTTTAATTTTTGGACAGCCTCTTCGGATACTACATTATCACAACTATCACTGTCAATGATCATTGTCCAGACTTTATCAGAAACTGTACAGGTCGTGTGAAAAATACTGGTTCTCAACCAATCGTCTCCTGAATCGCCCTTGGGAGTTAGTAAACTCTTACGAACGACCAAAGTCTCATGGCCATCTCCATACAGCACATCATCAATGTCATCATCGTCATACATAGCCTCCCCAATCTCCTCAGTCTCATCTACCATGTCCTCCTCAATCATCAAATTTCCTCTTTTGACTAACAGGCTTCCTGCAATCAGTAGCTCTATGACCTTGTTCACCACAATGAAATTACTTAAAAGAAGGATTATAATTACCCTGCAATATTTGCTAGATAGGATGGAATCCTGAGGACGAACTGGTCGATTTTTCTGATCGTTCCTAAGCACTGGCCTCATGTTCTGCTGTTTTTCAACAGCAAGTACACGCTGATATACTTTCGAAACTATCCACAGTAAGTGAAGACTGAGGACATCCTGTAGGGACTAGCGCAACCTTCCCAAGTACCATACCACCATCCGTTTCTCCGTCTCAGATAAGTCATTCCGGAGCGACCAACGGTAAAACTCCTCCATGTAATCATCGACTGATCTCAAACCCTTCATCAACGTATGAAGTCACTGAAATAAGGTTTGAGTATAATCAAAGGGAAGAAAGTGACCCTTCATCTTTTTCTTAATCTTCTCCCAATCAGTGATCTTGGGCTTGCCTTGCCTGTCCCGTGAACTCCTCAACTGTTCCCCACATGTAGACACCCTGCCCTTGAGTTTGATGGCAACTAATTTTACCTTCACACGATCTAGCACTTCATTATAGTCAAAGATGTGTTCTACTTCATTTATCCAGTCGATAAATCCCTCAGCCTATACCATAAAATTCGGGCAGATCTACGCAAAAATCGAGATCCTTGTAACGCTCATCTCGACCACGGTGCTCCTGAAATAGATCACATTGGTGGTAAGGATTTTCAAAAACAGCGAAATTAGACTCGGGATCGAAGACCTCACGATCCTCCAAATTCACAGCTGCGAGGCGTTGAGTTAACTCTGGAACTTGGCTCTGCAAATCTTCAATTGTGGCATCCTGAATGTTACGATCATGATGTTGCACTTCCTCAATCGAAACTTGCCCACGTCGACCACGACCACAACCTCCAGCCATTGAAACTGATGAAATTTTACACAGGAAGAAAATGTTGAAGCTCTGATACCAACGACGTCGGCCAGAATAGTGATTATTCTACAAGCTAGTTCTACTAGCAAATTCACAGGGAAGAACACAAGATTAACGCCGAAAAAAACAGAAAAAATGTCTTTGAAATTTAGAGAATTTTATTATATCACGCAATAATCAAAATAATCCGAATTTTACTAAAAATGGCAAAATTCCAAAAATCACGCCAAACGAGTATATATATATATATATATATATATATATATATATATATATATATATAGAATAAAATAAGTAGTCATAGAAAAATCTAGCCCAAATCGGGTTAAAAATCATATCCTAACATGCAATCGAAATATTACCAAAAATAGCAAAATTTAACTAAAAATAGTAATTCGGAAGAGAAAATAGTGGAATTTGAGGTTGAAAATGGCGCACACAGAGCAAAGCTGGTGGCCACAATGTGCGCGCTGAAACAAGCTTTCTAGATTGTGGGCATAAACGCGATTCTGATAACCGTAGCCAAAGTTATGGCTAAATTATCGAAACACGACTCAATTACCAAAGTTACGCGATCACTTGCTATCCTTGCGCCGATTTGCTAACTCGTGATACCTTAGAGCCGTTAACATGTTATCTGACAACCCAGCATCGGACTTAGACCCTCCTGTATCACATCTTGTCAGCTACTCTGATCTCAGTCTATTACTTGAGACTAAGAAATTTCTCTCTAAATTTTTTTGAAATGAAAGATATGGGAGAGGCAACCTATGTGATTGGAATTGAAATATTACGAGATATGTCACAAGGATTGATTGGGTTATCTCAGAAAGCACATATCAATAAAGTTTTAGATAGATTTAAGATGGAAAATTGTTCAGCGAGTCTGTTCCAATTCAAAAATGAGATAAATTTAGTCTCATGCAATGTCCTAAAAACGAATTGGAACGTAAACAAATGATAGCTATTCATTATCCAGCTTATGTGGGAAGTTTAATGTATGCTCAGACTTGTACCAAACTAGACATCAGTTTTGCTGTCAGAATGCTGTGCAGGTATCAAAGTAAACCAGGACTTGATCATTGGAAAGTTGCAAAGAAAGTGTTGAGATACTTGCAAGGAACGAAAGACCACATGCTCACTTATAGGAGATTTGATAACTTGGAAGTCATTGGATATTGGATTCAGACTTTGATGGATGTGTGGATACTTAAAAGTCTACATTTGGCTATTTGTTCATCTTAACTGGAGGGGCTATATCATGGAAAAGTGTGAAGCAGTCGGTCATTGTTGTATCCACTATGGAAGCTGAGTTTGTGGCATGCTGTGAGGCCACAGTTCAAGAAAATTGGCTGCGGAACCTTATTTCAGGGTTTGAAATTGTCAACGGTAGTGCTAAGCCACTAAAAATTTATTGTGACATATTTTCAAAGAATGACAAGCACTCTAAAGGTGCTAAACACATGGAATTGAAATACTTTTCCGTTAAAGAAGAAGTTCAAAAACAAAAGGTGTTAATTGAGCATATTAGTACCAATCTTATGATTGCACATCTACTAACGAAAGGATTGCCACCAAAGACATTTAATGAACATGTTATAGACCACATAAAGATGCAATATTACATGGACCAAGTGGCAGAACGTAAGACCTATTAATTTGGTCCAAGTAATATTATTATATAAATTAATTAATGATGGTTAATTATTGATAAAATTCTATTGGTTCATTGAGAAGTGACAGTTTAATAACTGTTTACTTTGATGGGAAGTGAATACTTTTCTTTTATGGTATATGACTTCGATGGAAGGTGAATAATTTTCTTTTATGGTCATGAAATTGCCTCTCTCTACCTATAAATGTGAATGAAACTCATCAAATAAAATATTCAATTATAGAAAGGAAAAGAGAGAGAGAACGGTTTCTAGATTTCACCAGTTTCTATTTTACAGGTTTAAATCTTTCAACTAATACTATGGATCAAGGTATGTTTCTTGATCAATTAATCTATATGTGAAAATCATGAATTCGAAAAAATCTTGGTATTAGAGTTATATAATTGCTTACAAAAGTAGGTTAAGGCTCTAACACTCCATTGCCAAGTAGTCAAAATAGACCTCCCATTCTGTCTGGTGGAGCCTACATATTTCTGGCGACCCCTAGTTCAGACCCTGGGCGATTCAAGTTTAAGATATTTTCTAGAGGTAGACACTCTTGTTAATCCCCATAACTATTGTTTATTGTCCGAACCAAATGAAAACCTTTAAGTGTCATTCACTCATCACCGAAAAGTTATTGAAGAGTTTAAAGTAAAAATTGAAGATTTTGTGAGAATTAGGTTGGTTGACATTGTGGGCTTCCACAAGTTTGAAAAACTGTTAACTTTTTCTGGAAAATGAAATGAGAGAATTGTGAAAGAATTTATGGCAAAATACCAAAGAATATATGGAAGGCAGAAAATGCTTTCAGATAGAAGCTGTATGTTGTGTTAATTATGTCCAGAATCTCTGATACCAATTGTTGGGAATTCAAGGATCATGTATCGCTCGATACCATTTGATATGAAATCAATCATAGGATTGAGGTTATATGGCATAATAATGAATTATTTGATCACAAGCAAAAGAAGACAAGAAAATATAGTAGATGAATTAGGAGATTTTATTGACTCATGAATAGTAATAGAGAAATATACAATTGATTCTAAAAGCTAGTAATCACTTTTCTCATACTATAAAATTGTATAAAAGAGCCCAATATTTATAGGGAACATGTAGAGAACGTCATTCCCGTCTTCCTTTTCCTTTCAAGGCCTATCCGAAAGAGAATTCAGTACTTCTTGGTTGTAAATACCTGAGATAAATGGGAGATAGAAGAGAAACAAACTCCCTCCTAGTAGAGTTATTGATGAAGTAAGATGCCAAAAAATCGAGTTCAAAACAAAAAAAGAGAAAAAAAATGTGAAAAACCCGAAAAGACATAGGTGGTGCCACGGCCGGCGTTGCGGCGCACCGGTACTCGGGGCAAAAATTAGGTAGGGGCGCTGGGCGTTCTGCCCACTTTTTTTTTTCTCCAAGTTGTTTTTCTCCATTTCGAACTCTTCTTCTTCTTCAAGTCCAATACCAATTTCCAATGGGCTTCTAAAATAGGACTTCAATTTAACGTATGACTCTAATATCATTCCAAACTAAATTCTTCTTGACGTGTACTTCAATTAGAATTTTTCAATTACTTCAACAAGGAATTCGGGTCACAACCAAATTCTAACAATGTACATAAGGGGTTCACTCGTTACCTTTAGTCCTGTAATACTCCGTGACTGATTGGGAATGGAGAAGGTTGTAGAGTCAATTGATGAGGAACTATCCAATAATTTTGTGGCAATGGAAATTACATGGATGAACTCACGTGAGAAGGTTGACAATTTTCCAGCATCTAGGCTGCTTCCAAAATATACAGTCCTCCAAAAAATTCTGATTCGAAACATTGTCTCCCTCCCTGACACATCGGTTTGATCTGTCAAATGAAAGGTAAATGATCTTGTACAAGTTGGGATCTAAAGTGGGAATGAACTTGGTGTAAATGATCTTTGATAAGATTGTTTATGAAAGACCAAGGAGAGCTAGACAATGTAAGTTGCCCCACCCAAGTTTGATTCACCATTATTTGGCAGATCTTTCGTCTTTTCGATGCCTAAAGACAAGTACTCAGATGATATCTCCACTGTGGGCATCAATGAATTTGCAAACTTGGAGGGTATGCCCAATCCCATTCCCAGGGTTCCACCCAATGTCCTACCTACATCTGAACAATCAGTACGTCTGGACCTTCTTGAGTTACAACGAGGCTAATTGGCACAAAACGTCCCTACCTTTGAGGTCTATTGTGGAAAACGTCCCTACCTTTCATTTCTTGGCATAAAACGTCCATACCTTTCACTTTTGTAGCGCTCAACGTCATTTTCATCTCTTTTTGACCATTTACCCTTCTATTAAAATAAAACAAAATTGCAATCTTACTCCTAAACTTTTTAAAAAGTACAAATGAGACCAAAATTTATGAAAATATTAAAAATAACAAAAAAAACTCTCTCTCTTCTCTTCCACCTCCCTCCGCCTCCTTCACCCCCGCTGCCAAAACCCTGAACCGTTCCATCCCTCACCCTTTTCACTCAAAACAGGTGATTTTTTGCCCTTTTTCGATGATGTTATAATGTTGAAAATTGCCCCCATTTTTAGATTCTTGGCGGGTTTTGGATTGGAATTCTTTGAACTAGAAGTGCATACCAATCGTTTACCAATGTATTTGGATTTCACAATCTATGGAAACAGGAAATTTGGAAGGTAACGAGAATTTGTTGTTTCATGGAGAGACAACATCGACATGGAATGAACGCCAAAATTATTATGTAACGTCGAAAGGAACATCTTTTATTCCTCACTTGGAATAATTCAAACTATAATCTTCCTCAGAACACTAAACTCACTAGTCAAATCTATACAGAAAGATATGGAACAATGCTGCCTTTGATAACGAAGTTCTTAAAGAATTTTCTCGGAGTGAGCCTTCTTGGAGTCCTTTGAAGCCCATTTTGTCGAATTCAACAGAGTCGTTCATCTCAAATTCTTCGAGCAAAGAGAATGAAGGTCCTCTATTTTGAGAACCCTATTTCTTCTATTTCTTCTTCTCTCAGATCTGTGGTGACACCCTTCAAGCCGGTAAATTCTAATGGGGCTCCGAAAAATTCGAAAACTAGAGGAATTTCAAAACAGGGTTTTGAAGAAAAGGTGGATTTGAAGAGTTTTGATGAGGAAATTGAGGGGATTGAGATAGAAATTAAAAGATTGACTTCAAGATTAGAGGCTTTGAAACTGGAAAAGTCTGAGAAAAGTGTAAAAACTGTGGAAAAGAGAGCAAGAGTAATTCGGGCGAAGTTTATGGAACTGAAACAGTGTGTTAAAAATGAGGAAGAGAAGAAAGAGATTGAACAAACTTCATCAATATGAGCAAGAACTGGGGTTCAGAGGAAGGGACTTAGTTTAGGACCTGCAGAAATTTTTGCTGGAGCACGAGATTTCTGGATCTGCAAAAGCCCAAAAATTGGGCAAGCAAGAGAAGAGAGGCGGAGGAGAAGAGAGAGAGTTTTTTTTTTCCATAAATTTTTGATTCATTTGCATTTTTTTAAAAGTTTAGGAGTAAGATTGCAATTTATTCTTTATTTTTCTTTTGTTTTGTTTTTGTTTTATTTTAATAGAAGGGTAAAATGGTAAAAAAGAGACGAAAAGGACGTTGAGAGCTACAAAAGTGAAAGGTATGGACGTTTTCCACAATAGACCTCAAAGGTAGGGACGTTTTTTGCCAATTAGCCTTAAATCTTTCTCCGCACTCAAAGCTTTTCTAATGAGTTGAAATTCTTGCATAGTGTGCTAAAAGAAATTTAATATTTAGGTGATGATCATATTCGAGAAGTTATGAGAGTTGTCACTCCATGCTTTCCTGAATATGTACCTCAACCTGAAGAATTAATCAGTTCAACTTGTGCAGCACCAGAGGCACAAGATACTGACCCACTGCCTAATAGCACTATAGCTCCAAGACTGAAACAACTACTGATATTGCTCCTGCTTCCTTGCGCAAGAGGGGTAGTGATTCATCTAAGCATACTGCAAAATAGTCCAAGAAATCTGCCTCTTGACGGGTTCTAACCATTTATCTCACTATTTGTCTCTAACTTACTCCTAGACGACTGTATTTAACAATATACTACTGTTGGTTTTTTGTGTTCCTTCCCCTATTGCTTGGATATTCCTTTATTACAAAAGGAGGAGTAGAATGTTGTTTGTGGTTGTTGATAGTGATGTTGATAACTATTTTGTGTGGATGGATCAACTGATAGGTAGTTTAACTGTCTTCATGACACCCATGTCTCCAATTTAGTGTGTTGGGCTTTGCTAGTTAGGGAAGGTAGATAAACTGTGTTTAGGTGATGGAATGTGGATAACTGGTTTCATGTCTGAACTTTAATTTATTTTTAGCAATTTAATTATGTTGGCTATGCTAACTAAGGGGGAGTAGATTATGTTGAGTGTTTGATCACACCAACAGTTATCATCACATGTACATACAACATTAAAAATCTGATTGATAGGTTTTTTAATTAAGTAAAGCCAAATGAAGAGATTGTTGGTTTTACATATTTTACATATTGGCTTACTTAATATATACTGGTGATTTTTGATTGCCAAACATTGAGATAAGTGTACAGATTTTACTAGCAGCTAGTACTAACTGACTGGGATGGTAAGCAAATTGGATCAGAAATTTTGAGTTGCGAATAAATGCAGAATGTAATTTCCTGTTATACAAATACATCTCATGTGGAATAGATTCTATATCATCCTAGATATGTTTAGATTTATTTTGAAGGAAAATATAAGGATGTTCTAAATTAAAATTATCTTTCCTTATATTAGCTTTCTACAAATTTAGAAAATCTTTTGGCATATTTTATACTAATTCTCTTAGTGGAAATTATATCAATCCCTACTTTAAGTATTATTAAATAAATATATTATGAAATTCAATTAATTTAGAAATCAACCCTACCTCCCTCCACCCACCTCATTTCCCCCAAACCCGTTCTCTCTCTACCTCTCCTCTCTCTCGTCGCCATCACGACAATTGAAACTGCGATCGTAAACGGTGCGGCAATGATGGACCGGTGGTGGCTGAAAATGGTGGTCGTGGTGATGGTGGCTTCGATTTGAAGCAGCAGCCGCCACAACCATCGCTGCGACCTTTCTTTCCTCTGTGTTTACACCCCACTCCACCTCAGCTCGATTTTAAAACCCTAATTTCTCGTTCTTTTTCTTGTGTTTATGAAGGTAATCAATTTTTGTGCTCACGGCGGGCAGATATAAATGAATCAATCTGCTTGGGGCTGAATCTAGGGTCTCTACTTTTACATTTTGTGTTTTGTAACTTTAGATTCGGTAACTGGTGGTGTGGTAATTGACGATGGTGTGGTGTGGTGATCAACGGTTCGGTGGTCGAAGTGTTCGTTTGCAGATGCGGTGGTGAGCGTAGGCCAAGTGTTGATGATGATGGAGGTGGCATTCCGGTGTTCTGCTTGCAGTGCCGTGCACGGTAGTCGCTCAGCCTTGCACGGCGTTGTACTCCAGATCTGAGAGGCGCTGCATTTTTCTTTTCTTATTTTTTTTGTTGTGGGTTGTGGTGGAGGCGTCGTTGGTTTTGATGGTGGTGGCATCGCGCCGTTAGTGATGAGTTGTCGATTGTGGTAGTGTACAATCTTTGTGACCAATAAATTGGTTAATTGTGACCGTAAAATATACTGTGACTTATAAAATTTGTGACTTGTGACCGAAAAATAATAGGCGACATATTATTTTAATAAGTTGGGACCTATTAAATATGTGATTTGTGACCAAAAATAATGCGTGACCAATTAATTTGAGAATGTTAACAATAAAATAAATTAGTTGTGATCAATAAAATTTTCGATTCGTCATCGATGAATAATACATGACCTAAAAATTATGATTGTGACTCACAATTCATTAAGTTCTAATCGAGTTGTGACCAATAAAAATTCTGATTTTTTTATTGATGAATAATCTGTGACATAAGACTTTCTATTCGTGACCGAGAAATAACATGTGACCTATAAAATTCTTGATTTGTGACCAAAAAATAAGTTATGACCAATATGAGTTGTTAAGGTCACAGGTTTGAGTTCACGAGCCACTGTCATTTTTTATAGGTTACAAATCAATATTAACAGGTTACATGTATTTGTAGAGTCACGGTTCAAATTTACAGGTCACATTTTATATTACTAGTCACAAGCAACAATCAAGAGGTAAAAAATAGTGTCAACTGTACAAAAAAAATATATGGCGGACTTGTCGCCGGATATTCGTCGGAGTTGAAACAATTGCCGGAATCGGAGCATTCGCCGGAATAAATTGGCGGCGGAACGGTCATCAGAATATTTGCTGGAATCAGAGCAGTCGTCGAAACGATCACTGGATAGTCGTCGAAATCGGAGTAGTAGTCGGAACAATCGTCGGAGCGGTAGGGGTGGTGGAGGTGAGGTATCGGGAAGTGGTAATAAAGTCAAATCGATGGATTTGACTTTACCGACGACCCGACTCCAATTATACCGAGTCTGCCGGTTGATTTTGTGAGAGAAAAAAAGTTAGGAAGAATTCGGACTTATCTTTTATCTAACTTCTCCCATTTACCTTACTCTCACTGCTGCAATATATGGTAAGGATCAAATTTTCTGAATATGGTAAGGATCAAAATTTCCCTTTGTACAATTTCTCCTCTTAAAGTTATCTTGACGGTCCATTGGAGTAGAGCTATCTACTTGGATTTTTGTTTTGGCACACTAAAATGACCTTCTCCACTAATTGAAACAGGGCCACGTGAAGCCCTCATGACCATCTACAACAGGGGAGCCCAAATCAGCATGTTCCAAGCCCAAATTATTGCCCCCAAATTTCAATAACTTCTATATGTTGAGGAGGTCCACCTACTTTGTTGCCACCATGTATTTCCAAGTATCGAGACAAATCGCAGTATTTTAGTGGATTTTCTAACTTAATTTCTTGCCGAGCATAGAAGTTATAGAACACTTGCTATCCATGGTATGAAATTGTCAAGTTCAAAAACAAATTCTAGCTTCATCATTCTTGAGGAATTTTACAATAACACAAGCAATCAAAACAAGGTCCTCTTGTTTAAATAGAACAAAAGGAAATGCAAATGGAAGAAGAGGTAAGTATCCTAAAAAAAATCGAAAAGTAATGGACAAATGATTCAAAATACTTTACTCCAAATTTACAACTCGACTTTTTTACCAAGACATCAAAGTTTTCATAGAACACATGCTCAAATAATTGTACCCTTTGTATCAAACAGAAGCCTCAAAACCAAGATCATTGAATCGACTTGTTGAAGTTCCTTCCATGGACCACAGGAACTTAACCCAAACCAAATTGTCACTCTTCTCACCAAAAAATCACTCAGACTCTTAATCTCCCACAAAATCAAAGAATCGTTCAATCAGAAGTTGAAAATTGAAGAGAGGACGAAAAAAACCCATAGAGTTCTCGAAGACAGCCATGACAAATCGTACTCACGATGAATTAGGGCTTCAACACAAGGGTCTATTTATACCCTTAACAATCACCATTGCTCTCAGATAGAGATCAACGATCCAAAGTAACTAGCAATGTATCAATTAAAGAGGTGACAAATATAAACTAAAGTTTTGCTTCTCAAACACGATTTAGTCCATTTAATGGATCCGAGTTTTGAGCCTTATCACTTTTGAAATTATCAGAGTCAATAGCTTAAGTAGCTTGGTGAAACCCACCTTCATCATAGTCCAATTAGGCTGGATTTTACATCAAATCCCAATGATACGTGTATCTTATACACTTATTTGGACCATTAAATGTGATTAATTTTGATGAATTATGACTTAATTAGATGTTAATTTATTTGTTAGGTAAGATTTGAAACAAATTGGATGAATTGGAAGAATGAGCGAAAAACAGGCGAAAAAAAAAAGAAATACAAAGTTCGGGATCAAATTGAAAATATTCAATAGTTGATTGTTACGATTCAATTTGATGCAATTAGAAGCCAAAAAGGAGTGAAATAGATTAAAAAGATTTTCATAAATCAATTTCCAATCGCACGAAGTATGTTTCAGATTTTTAGTCGGAGATTGAGACCTATTTTTTGAATAACAAACGTTTGAATTGGAGAAATTATATATCTACGTGAATTTTATCCATTTGAGTTATCTTTCCAAATCACTTTCAATCACCTCAATCGGATATTTAAAGATAAAGTTATGATTAAAATACAAATGACTGTACAAAGACATAATCATACGTGCGCAAGACAACTTTTCTTATTCGATTGAAACTCTTTTGGAACCTAGTTTGGACGTGTTTCTTGGCCTATTTTTACCTTATATATTAGGAGACATGGGCAGCAATTAAAGGATCTTTTCACCTCTCAAATCACTTCCATATCATAAAAGCATTCAAGAACGAGAGACAAATTCATCATATAAGTTAGAGAGGAGAACAAATCTAGCACGTGAAGTGAATCAAGAAATATCAAAAACTTGAAGAATCAAAACTCGAGGTGGATAATCAAGAACAAGAAATAAACTATGACACTTGTATTTATAAATTTCGGGTGATACTTTTCCAATCTTATTATTTTATCACCAGAAACATGTTTAGCTAGATTATTTGTGTTGGATGAAGATGAACCTTATTGTTTATTTATTTTAATTCAAACTAGTAATTTAATATTTCTTGCATTTTTTGATTAATTTTATATGCCCATTGATTTATTTTATTGAATAGTTACTAATTAAATAATTAGTTGCTTGTTGTAGTGTTGAAAGATTCATGGTAAATTTAGAATGCGGCAAAATTAACATATCTGTAATATATGTTAGGAATAACATTTATCATGTGTGCAATCATATAGGTAAGCTAAAATTTAATACATACTGATCATTCAAATTAGGGTTACGAATATATTCGGTCGTGATTAGGATATAATTAATTTGTTTTGAAAAAGAAAATTATATATCACTACTTTATCGATTGTCAAGAATGCATGAATATGACTAAATTATATAATTGAAAATTGAAATAGATAACAATAGGTGGACTCTAAATCCAATATAAGTATCCATAATTTAATACAAAAACACTTTTTATCGTTTTCTTAGATAATTTAGTATAAAATCGATAAAAAATCTCATGTATTACATAATTCGAATTTCATACATAACTAATAAACTTGAATTAATTTATTTCCCATGAGATGATACTCTTAACTCATTAAATTTGTTACTTGTCAACGATCCAATATGCTTACGGGTTTAAAGTATTTAATTTGAGTTTATTAATTTATATAGGATTCGAATTTTTTATTTTTGTTTTGTTAATTCTACATGGATCTCTCTTGTGCTTGATATTCTTCCACGTATTACTCGACGGTATATACGGGATTCTGATAATCGAAAAAGGAGTAAAATTTTTGCAATAAGTAATCTCAACATGGATAATAATGATGGCTTGTAGAAGATATATATTGTGAATTTTGTTGTAGGTTGTGTTATACCAGATACTGCTTGTATACATGCACTGACCCTTGTAGGTTCAAGCTTCGAGGGTTTCAACAATATTTAAGACGTAGAAAACAAGCAATTGAAAAATCTAATGAAAGCTACATGCCTGTGGACGAGTATGGATCTACATACATGCTTGTAACAGTTGGTCATTCCATGTTGAATGAGGGGTACTTGCAAAATATTATAAAAAACTTGTCAAGTTGGATGAAAGCAAAATGCGTGTGGGAGATTACGTATTCTGGGATGAATTTAAAAGGTGGGGATATAATATACTTGAAAATGATGAAATAAAAGAATTGTAATTGTTGGTGAATTTAGACTGTGAACCAACAATTTAGACCAGTAATTAATGATGAAATTAACACTCATTTTTTTGACTTCGTTGATTGTCCAACTATTGGATTGTAATTAAGTTCAAGGAGGAAAAAGTCTAAATAGTTGGTTTCGAATCAGATGGAATATGCTAGTCATATCAATTTGAATGGGGAAATGTTTAGATTTGGAGAATGAACGAATAGGGGATCGAGGTCAAAAGAAGCAAATCAAGTAAGGCATCAAGAGCTTTCTTCAAAATTTCATGATGCTGAACATCAAAGTCAAGCTAATGAGTGTTTACTGGGAGGCAACATAATTTTCTTCCATTTTATTTATTTTTGCTTTCTGGAATATATGATTAGTAAATTTAACTGCTTTTAGTAGTTTAGTAAATTTTATTGCTTTTAGTAGTTTAGGGTATCTTGATGCTCATATTTCTTGTTAGGCTGTGTTAGAGCTTATTTTAAAATATTTCATGTTATAATTGATTTTCTAATTATTTTGAAGGAAATATAACACCCGAACACACTGAACAAGAGAAAAGACATAACAAATGAGCCAGCACTTTCATGCCAATCCATTTACCACCTACAGATTTATACCTGGGGGTATTTAGTTCATTTCTTTACCTGAATTTTTCCATATTGCTTGTTATATTTTTAGACAATGAGGACAATGCCTGTTATTAGTTTGAGGGTAGGAAAACATTGAGTTTTTATCTTTTTTACTGTTTTGTGTGCTTGTTCATATGCCAAAAAAATCCAAAAATTCCAAATTTGAAAAATATATTTATTTTAACTTTATTTTTGCTTTTGTATGTTTGTGTGGGTTAGATAATTTTTTTTTACTATGATGCATATATTTAGAACTATGTGTTAAGCTATAAATTGTCGAAAAGTTTCATGTTGGTTAATTTATAATTATTCATGTAAAACTTGACATTTTTGCGCACAAGGTTTATGTTTTGCATTATGAAGGATTAATATGATTCAAAAATTGATGGGTTGAAAATAGTAGACCTTGGATGCTAATTCGAAATGGCAACTACATCATGCATCCTTAAACCAATTCTAGAATAATTTGGGGTTATTATGCTGTAGTAGAGAGACATTAACATAAATGTGAATTCCATGCAACTAAATTTGTTTTGATTTTCAAGGCCAATAAGAAGAAAATAAGTTGAAAATCATGAGTTAGAGGTCAATTTTTTGAGAATAAGTGTTTAATGAGGGGTGTTGCAAAAATCATTGCATGAAAAAATAAAAAGAGAAAAAAAGTTGTCCTATTGTGAAATGCCTCTACCTAGCTTCTATTACTCAAGTGATTAAGCCTCCAATGGTATCTAAAACCTGATGCCCTATACTTGGGAAGCTATCAGCCAAAAGCTCGCTACAAGGATTATTTAGAAGTTTAATGGAGAGAAGTCCGCACATAATGTGAAAAAAATTAAAAGCTTACGTACTAAATTAAGCCCCCATACACTTGTTTTAGAGAATTTGACATTTGACAATGGATTATTTGCTTAGTTGATTTTTGGAGGTCGAAGAAATAAAAAATAAGAAAAATCCTCATTTATCGATGTGTTGAACTGTATTTAGTAAAATCTAATCTAAATAGAGAGGGTGTGAATTAGCATATGAATTTAACATTAGATCACACTTTGGGAAAATAATTAAAACAATAAATTTGGGATGTGCATTTTATAATAGAAGAAATTATACATTTGAACATTAAGGGTCGGGACTTGAATCATTTTATGAAATTATGAGGCTTAACATGAATCTTCACACACACACACACACACATCAATTTTGCATTAGATACGTAGAAATTAATTTTAGTATTGTGATTTCAAAGCAGTTTATAGATTTTATGCATAAATTCGAATCTTGAGACCAAAAACAGATTATCTAACCATGTTTGTTTTCAAAAAAATATTTAAGTTAAAGTTTATTTTGTTTTTGGACAAAAAGTTGTTCAAGTTTGGGGGGTGTTTGATAACAGTATTTTATACACTTTGGACCATTAAATGAGATTAATTATACATAAATTTGATGACTTATGACTTAATTAGATGTTAATTTTATTTGTTGGGTAAAATTTGAGGCAAATTAGGTGAATTGGAAGAAAGAAGCAAAAAATGAAAAAAAAAAAAATACAAAGTTTAGGATCAAATTAAAAATATTCAATAGTTGATTCGAACCGTAAAACGATAATTGCAGATTTTTAGGAGTCAATTGTATGCAATTAGAAGTAAAAAATGAGTGAAACACAATCAAAGGTTTACAAATCAATTTTCAACCACACATAGTATGTTCCAGATTTTTAGTCGAAATGTAAGACCCATTATTTCGAATAGAAAAGGTTCGAATGGGAGAATTCTATAAGAATTGTAGCCATTTGAGTTATCTTTTCTAATTATTTTGAATCACCTCAATCGGATATCGGAAGATAAAGTTATGATTAAAATACTAACGACCGTGTAGAGATATTATTATGTGCATGCGGAGACAATTTTGCTTACTTGATTGAAACTAATTTGGACCCCAATTTGGATATGTTTCTTTACTTAATTTCACCTTATATATTAGGAGACATGGGCAGCCATTGGAGGATCTCTCTCACCTCTCAAATCACTTCCATATCATAAAATCATTCAGGAATAAAGGGCAAATTCATCATAAGTTGGAGAGGAGAACAACTTTAGTGCTCAAATTGAATCAAGAAACATCAAGAACTTGAAGAATCAAAGCTCGGGGTGGATAATCAAGAACAAGAATTAGACCGTAACATCTCTTTCTTATATTTATAAATTTCGGGATATGCTTTTTTATTCTTCTTATTGTTTTATCATTAGAAATATATTTAGCTAGATTCTCTGTGTTGAATAAAAATGAACCCTTTTGTTTATTTATTTTAATTCAAACTAATAGTTTAATAGTTCTTGTCTTCTTGATTAATTTTGCATATATTGCATTATTTAATTGATTGTCCACCAATTAAATAATTAGTTGCTTGTTGTAGTGTTGAGAGACTTAGGATAAGTTTAGAATGTGGTAAAATTAACATATATGTAATAGATATTAGGAATAACATTTATCACGCGTACAATCATATAGATAATCTAAGATTTAATGTATATTAATCATTCAAATTCGGGTTAGGAATATATTCAATTCGTGATGAGGATAGATTTAATTTGTCTTGGAAAAGAAATTATATATTATAACTTTATCGATTGTCAAGAACGTGTGAACATGACTAAGTTATATAATTAAGAATTGAAATAGAAAGTAATAAGCAGACTCTAAATCTAATACAATCATTCATAATTTGATACAAACCACTTTTTACCGCTTTCTTAAATAATTTAGCATAGAATTAAATTTTAAAAAAAATCATTTTGTGTTACAAAATTCGGATTCTATACACAACTAGTAAATTTGAATTGAATTTATTTTTAATGGGACAATATTTTCAACTCATTAAATCTATTACTTGTCTACGATCTCATATGCTTGTAAGTTTCACAGGATCACCCAACAAATTTCCATTTTGATGCTAATGATATTAAAAAGCACAACCCTAGACTAATGGTGAATCTGAAAATGATGATCTCCTTATATCACCGGTTAGCATCAAAGAATATGTACCTGCAATATGAAATTAAACAATATCAATGTTCAACAATTTTAAACAACACGTAAAACTTGTTTATAGGCAATACCTTAATCCCCATATCAGATAGGTTATAATGAGTTGGAATTTGTTCAAAAGATAAGTCGTCTTTAGCAATAATATCTACAATAAAATGCAGTTTCACATTTACATGCTCAATCCTTTTATGAAAAACTGAATTTTACATAAATTAATATCACTTCAACTATTTGAATAAACTAGAACGTATTAGAGAGTTCATTAATTTCATATATCAAACCTTTTAGCCAGAAGGCTTCTTTTATAGCCTCAATTGAAGCTACATATTCAATTTCTATAGTCATTACAATAGATTGCAGTTGATATTTCTAACTTATACAAATTTGATACAAAGTAAAAGTATAAGCAGTATTGAATTTCTTATTATCTCTATCACCTGCAAATCTGCATGAACAAATCTCTTAAGCAGTACACCTTCATTACATAAATTAAAATATAAACCTAAATGTGAAGATCTTTTCAAATATATCAATAACCATTTAAAACTGTCTAGTGTTTGGGGCCATGATTGGCCATAAACCTGCTCAGGGTACTAATAACATGAGCCACATCAGGTCTTGTACAACCACAATTACACATTATAGATCCTACAGCATTAACATAAGAAATATATTTTTATGTATTTCATATCAAATTCATCAATAGGAACCTAATCGTTACTCAATTTAAAATTATTAGAAAGTAGTAAAGTGACAAATTTGAAATCAATAGCACATTTTGACAGCACTTTTTCTACAAAAGAAGCTTGTTTCAAAATTTGAATCTATTTTAACCTATTTATAAAAATATCCATTCCTAGTATTCTTCTAGCATACCTTACTTCTTTCATTTTAAATTCAATACTTAAAGATCTTTATATTGTCTACATTACTCAGTGCTTTAAAAGACGTGTCTAGACGCGATACGCAACGAAAACACCAAGCCAAGTGGCTTGATGCCTTATTTAGCGGTTAACGGCAATAGTTGACCGCTAATGCACGCTTATTATTTTTTTTAAAAAAAATTTTATAATTATTTTAAGTTAAAACTTAAAAGTTGATTTACATTTGAAACTTTCGAAAAAAATGTATAAAATTCCTATAAATCTATTTTAGATGTTTGGTAGGTATTATTTTTAATTATTAAATGATTTTTGATTGAATAAAAATTAAAATAAGAAAACATCTTTAAACGTTTTTTTACGCCTATGTCTCCTCTAAGCTCACCTAGCTTATAGGTTGACCTCTACGCATCGCCATACATTATGCATTTTAGAGCACTATTCATATCATGTGTAATTAATAACATGTCATCCACATATTACATCAAATAAACAATCACTTCATTTTCATCATTATTTTTAAAATCTAAGCGATGATCAAATGCACTTCTAGTAAAATCAAAGTATGCAACAAAAGTTTCAAACTTTTTATCCCACTACTAAGTATTTTTTGAGCCCATATAAAGATCTTTCTAACAAACACACATGATCAAGTTTTCTCTTATCTATGAAGCCATGTGGCTCACTCATATTGATAACCTCTCTCAAGTCCCCAGCGTTTCTACATCCATTTATTCAAGTTCAAAATTATAATGAACAATCGACGTAAGTATCATCCTAAGAGTACTATGTTTAACAATGGGTGAGAAATTTCATTATAATTAATATGTTGTTTTTGAGTAAAGCTTTTAGCAACTAGTCTAGCCTTAAATTAATAAGCTTCTTTTTTTTTTTTTCCTGAATTCCCTTTTTAGCACTATAAATCCACTTATAGTGAACTAATAATTATCAGCAAACCTTAGAACTAGTATCTAGACCTTATTTTTCATTAAAGAAATAATCTCTTTTAACCTGGCAAATTGCTGATTCCTAATAATATCTGCATAAGACTCAGGCTCCATAAAGACTAGATTTTGATATGAAATGATGACAAGAGAAAGATAATCTCTAAATTTAGACGGTTCACTTATCTCTCTTCTAGTTCTATCTCTAGTTAACTTTCCCCATTCCCTTTAATCTCGATCACTGCCTTCATTTGTCTCACGTGAATTAGAAATATTTTAAGATTTAGCCTCCACCTGACTTCATCCGCAAAGTCAAGTGTCGAGTCAAGCTCTATTAGAAGCTTGGTCCCACGAACTTATCCTATCTCAGAAGCAGTGTCAGTGATTTTATGAATCAAACAAGGCAGGTCAGATTTATTAAAAGTCACATCCCTACTTGTTATTACCTTGAAACCTCTAACTTTTTTAGCCCACAACTTGTACCTTTTCAACCCATCAAGATATCAATAATCATCCATTTTGAACTCTTGGTTCTAGCTTATTCACACTTTGATGAGCATAGGCATCACAACAACAGAATTTCAAGTATGAGTAATTTGGTAGCTTATCAAACCACACCACTTCACGTGTGTTACCTTCTAGTGCGCTAGGAGTTATGCTAACTATATAAGTTGTCATTACAGCTCTCCCCAAAAAACTTTAGAGACTGAAAACTAACAATCATATACCAACATTACCCAAAAGGTCATATTAATTTTTGCAGCAACCCAATTTTGTTGAGAAGTATAACACGTAGTCTTTTATCTTAGAATCCCATTCAGTTTGTAAAATTGATCAAAATCAGAATTACAAAGCGCCAAACCATTATCAGTTCTAAGAATTTTAATCATTTTACCAATCTGATTTTTTATTAAAATTTTTCATGTTTTGAATTTTTCAAAAGTATCTGATTTCTATTTTAATAGAAAATTCAGACTTTCCTTGAAAAATCATTAATTAAGGAAAGAAAATATTTATTTCTCCCTTAAGAAATAGTAGATAAAGGACCCTAAAGGTTAGAATGTATATATTCTAAAATAAAAATAAAATTATGTTTCCCTGTATTAAATGCAGCCTATGTTATTTTCCTAAAGTGCAAAATTTACAAAAGGGGACTCTTAAAATGGAATCCTTTACAAATAGTTCCTTTTTATGAAGAAATTTAAAGGTCATTTTCACTAACATGTGCTCCTCAACGGGGTGAGATTAAGTACACCATCAGCTTTAGTGACATATATTCCGTTTCTATTTGTACCTTTAAAAATGACAAGCGATCACTTTTATCACTTTTAACATGCCATTTCAATTTCTACCGTATAATCATATATAATCTAAATCCCTCATTTAAATTAAATTTCTATTTAAATCTAGAACATATCTGACGCTTTCAAGAGTATAGATATATCCATTTTTAAATTTTAATGTCACGCTGTCAATTCTTTCAATCCTACAAACAACATTATTATCCATAACCACCTCTCCCATTAATTTTCTTAAAATTTACTAACCAGTGCTTTCTAGAAGTCATATGGAATGTGTAATTAGAATCCAAGATCCATTCTTGGATTTGATCACTGTTATATGCAATATTTGCAACATTAAGACCAGGTTGTGGTACAATGACTACATAGGCATCAATTGTGTTAGTCTCTAGAATTCTACAACATTTCCTTCATCAATTACTTTCTCTTTTTATAACAATCTTTTATAAAATGATCATTTTTCTCCCACCCATAACATTTATTATTTCTTGCCTTAGACTTTGATCTAGACCACCCTATTCTTTTTCTTATAATTATTTCCCTCGCTACTCTGATTTTCTTGATTTTCATTTTGCCTATTATGTGATATACATTGTTGGAATTTGGGTGCGACCCGAATTCTTTGTTGAAGTAATTGAAGAATTTTAATTGAAGTGCACGTCATGAAGAATTCAAATTTGGAATATTATTAGAGTCATATGTCATGTTGAAATTCTATTTTCGAAGCCCATTAGGAGTTGAAATTTGTTTTAGACTCAATTTTATGGTGTCCTATTTCATCAACAACTCTACTACGTGGTTTGGACACCCCTTACTTATTCCCTATAAATACTGGCTATTCTATACAATTTTATAAAGCGAGAAAATAGATTACTAGAATTATAGGATCCATTGTAATTTTCTTTCTTTTCCATTATTCTTGAGTCAATAAATTCTTTTAATTCATCTACCGTGTTCTTGTCTTCTTTATTCTTTTACTTGATCAAATACTTCATTATTACTTGTCATACAACTTCAACATCTCAATTCGGTGGTTTATTCCACAATAATTGGTATCAGAGCCCAGGTTCAGCAGTTCCGCAAGAGCGTAATGTTTGATTTGTTCGAGGTTTTTTATTCGTGATGGCTTCTATGAAGTATGATACTCCGCTTTTGGATCGGAGAACTAGATTTTCACTATGGCATGTTAAGATACGTGTAGTACTCGCACAATTGGATTTGGATAATGCGTTGCTGGGAATTGACAAGATACCCGCAACTTTGACCACGGAGGAGAAATTACGGAAGGATAAGAAGGCAGTTTCTCACATTCATCTTCATCTATCAAATACTATTCTTCAAGACATTTTGAAGGAGAATACAGCAACTGTTTTATGGTTGAGGTTGAAGCAATTATGCATGACTAAAAGTTTTAAAAGCAAGTTGAATCTCAAAAAGCGTTTATACTCTCATCGAATGGTAGAAGGAGGATCATTGGAAGATCACCTGACTATATTTAAGGAGATCGTCGCTTATTTGGAAACTTTGGAAGTAGAGTATGATGATGACGATTTGACCTCGATTATATTGTGGTCGTTGCCCTCTTCATTTTTTTCTTTTAGAGACACGATTTTGTATAGTGATGATACTCTCACCATAGGAAAAGTGTATGATGCTTTGTATTCAAAAGAGAAGATAAAGCATCTAGTTTCTGAGACTAGAGATGGAGAAGGGCTGGTTGTTCATGGTAGTTCTGGAAGGGGCAGATCGAAATCAAAGTTCAGTAATCGAATTTGTAACTACTGCAAGAAGAAAGGGCACTTCAAGAAGGATTGCTACAAATTGCAGAATAAAGAATGATAGATACAAGTAGATATTCAGATACTTCAGATGAAGCAGACCACGCGGAAAACGTTATTGTAAGTGATGGAGATCTCTTAACTATTTCTGACATTGAGTCTAAATCGGAAGATTATTGGATTCTTGATTCAGCATGTGTGTGTTTATATGTGTCCTAATAAGGATTGTTTGCTACATATGAAACTGTTTCCAAAGGTATCGTGGTTATAGAAAACAACACATCTTGTCGGGTTGCTGAAAATGGTACGATTGAATTGAAGCTTTTAGATGGGACAATTAGAACACTTGGCCAGTTCGACATGTTCCAGATTTGAAGAAAAAATCGCATCTCGTTATCTATCATTGATTCAAAAGGTTATGAGTTCTTTAGTGGAAGTGGAGCTCTGAAGGTTTTTAAGGGTGCCCAAGTTGTATTAGAATGACATAAAAGGTCTCAGTTATACATCTTGCAGGGTCATGCAGAATTTAGAAGAGTCAATCAGCACAAGTTCAGGACCGTGATGGACATTCAGTTTTGTACAATACCTTTAGGAGCTCATAAAATGTCAGATATGAATAATACAGTTCAGTGGAGCTCAGGAGATATAGATAATGTCGCTTTGCCACCA
The DNA here is from genome assembly GCA_035079005.1 of Fraxinus americana. NCBI lineage: Eukaryota > Viridiplantae > Streptophyta > Magnoliopsida > Lamiales > Oleaceae > Fraxinus > Fraxinus americana. Next base: position 26,456,388 of record CM068706.1, on the reverse strand, counting down.
TCACTTGCGGTGCTATTGTATTCAATTTCTAGGGACAAACCCAATGGAAAAGGGTATGTGGATGCTGATTTTGTTGAGCATGCTTTAAGTGGAGTAGAATGTGTACAATCTAGCAAGAGGCCTTCTTTAAAAGCATTTAGGTTTGATTCTGCTTTAGGGTGTGTTACAGCCCATTTTCCTAAATTATAAAAAACATTATGATTTTTTGAAATCTTAGGTAATTCTGTAGAGTGGTGCTTGGATTCATTGGAAGAGGTGGAGTATTTGTGTTTGGTTGGAGAAATTAATTTTTTTGGTTATTGTTGAAGAAGCCAGTTCATTTCTTGGTGAAATTCGTGTCAATGTGTTACCCGAATTCCTTGTTGAAGTAATTGAAGAATTCTAATTGAAGTACACGTCAGGAAGAATTCAAATTTGGATTATTATTGGAGTCCTATGTCATGTTGAAATTCTATTTTGGAAGCCCATTGGGAGTTGCAAAAATCACCAAGAATATACGTATTTGTCCAACAACCTTTCAAGTATAGGGTTTATTTCCATATCTAAAGGAGACACTCAGATTTCTTTCACTCTAGTTTATAGAACCCATGTTCAGATTGTACCCTTCGGAATCAAACAGAAGCTTCAAAGTCCAGACCCTCAAACAGATATTCTTAGACTAGAAAAACTCAATCCCGAACAAAAACATCACTTTTCTCACCGAAGAATCACTCAGACTCTTACACATACATCACATAATCATCCAATTAGAAGTTGAAGATTGCAGAGAAAATGAACAAGAGAACCTACATAGGGTTGTAGACAGTGGCGAACTAGTATTGAAGTTCAATCTGGGCGGACGTTGACTGATCAATATCGACAATCAGCGATCGTAAGAACGAGATTGTTTATTAATATTTTATTAAGGGTATGTGGATGCTGATTTTGTTGAGCATGCTTTAAGTGGAGTAAAAGGTGTACAATCTAGCAATGGACCTTCTTTAAAAGCATTTAGGTTTGATTCTGCTTTGGGGTATGTTACAGCCCATTTTCATAAATTATAAAATCATTATGATTTTTTGGAATTTGAGGTAATTTTGCAGAGTAATGCTTGGATTCATTGGAAGAGGTGGAGTATTTTGTGTTTGGTTGGAGAAATTAATTTTTTGGTTGTTGTTGAAGAAGCGAGTTCATTTCTTGGTGGAATTCGTGTCGAAGTTGAGATTGTTGGAATTTGGGTGTAACCCGAATTCCACGTTGAAGTAATTGAAAAATTCTAATTGAAGTGCAGGTTATAAAGAATTCAAATTTGGAATATTAATGGAATCCTATCATGTTGAAGTTCTATTTTGGAAGTCAATTAGGAGTTGGAATGTGTTTTGGACTCAATTTTATGTTATTCTACTTCATCAACAACTCTACTACGTGGGTTTGGACATTCCCTACTTATTTCATATATATACTAGGCTCTTTTATACAATTTTATAATGTGAGAAAATAGATTACTAGAATTATATGATTCATTGTAATTTTCTCTCTTCTCCATGATTCTCGAGTCAATAAAATCTATTAATTCCTCTGTCATATTCTCGTCTTCTTTATTCTTTTGCTTGATCAAATACTTCCTTGTTATTTTCTATATAACTTCAACATCTCAATCCAGTGGTTTTTTCCACAACATACACTTTACAAACAAACTCTCAGAAGTACTACTTTTAGCATTTTTATTTTTTTATTTCACATATTTGCTTCTTAAAGAGTTGACGACAATTTCGAGAGTAATTGTGTCATTACCATGTTTAATAGCATTTTTTACATCTCTATATGCCTCAGGAATTGCATTGAGGAGTCTTAACAACTTTTATATTCTTCAAAACTTCTTCCTCAATGTCGGTGATGCCTTGAACCAATTTTTTAAAGGCATCGAAAATATCATCTAATTCTTTTGATAATTCAATCTTAAAATTGAAAAATCTTTCTAAAAGAAAAAGTTTGTTTGGTAGGAATTTTACCAAGTTCTTTTAACTTTTGCCACAAGAGTTTACTAGAATCTAATTTTCTTACTTTTCTCAAAACATGATCATCTAGTTGCAAAATAATAATAATATGGGCAAGTTCATCTGCCTTGAAACAATATCAAATCACTTTCAACATTGATCAATACCAACACATAGTGTGTCAATTTAAAAAAAAAAAAAAAAAAGGCTATTACACACGAAAAAAAAATGAACAGTTACAACAAATTATACGAAATCCAAATGTTCAAATTAACCAGGATTTCATAAGAATCATGTTCTTATGTCAAAACTCAATTTGAAAAAAGGAATATTTACAAGTTTGGAGAAATAATCAAACAATAGAGATTAGAATACACATGCAGCAATTGAAACGTATGAATAAAATGCATAATATCGAAGAGTGGCAAAGAATATATGAAAACATATATCAAATATTCAAGTAATGGTTTAAAAAAGTGCAAACCAAAGTGGTGGCCTGAAATTTTGACCACCAAAGGCCTCAACAGATGAAATGAAGTAAAGAAAACCAACCAACAGTGGATAGAAGTTGCAAAAATCACCAAGAATCATACGTATTTGTCCAACAACCTTTCAAGTATAGGGTTAATTTCCAGATCTAAAGGAGAAACTCCGATTTCTTCCACTCTAGTTTATAGAACCCACGTTCAGATTGTACCCTTCGGAATCAAACAGAAGCTTCAAAGTCCAGACCCTCAAACAGATATTCTATAGACTAGAAAAACTCAATCCCAAACAAAAACATCACTTTTCTCACCAAAGAATCACTCAGACTCTTACACATAGATCACATAATCATCCAATAAGAAGTTGAAGATTGCAAAGAAGATGAAGAAGAAAACCTACATAGGGTTGTAGACAGTGGCAGACCCAGCATTGAAGTTCAGCCCGGGGGGACGTTGACCGGTCAATGTCGACAATCAGCGATCTTAAGGACTAGATCGTTTATTAATATTTTATTAAAAGATATTAAAAATTACTCAATATTTTCAAGTGCTATGTTTTTAGTGTTAGAATCTTACAATGTTTTGCATCATAGTTTTGGAGTAAACTGCATACAGGAGTTTTTCATTATGCGAGTCGACGGCTAGACCTGAAGCTTTCGACGGACCCAGCACGGGTGGCCACAAGGGTTGGCCAAGTGCTGGGTCCGCCCCTGGTTGTAGAAGATGGCCAAGAAAAATCATACTCATATAAAGAATTAGGCTTAGGATCTATTTACACCCTTAAAGATCAACTGTTCACAGTAACTAGCAACATATCAATTCAAGAGGCGGAAAATACAAACTAAAGTCGCACTTTTCAACCACAATTTTGCCCATTTAGTGGATTCGAGTTTTGAGCCTCATCACTTTGAAATTATCAGGCATGAAGAATTCATAAATCAGATTTTAAGTTTCAACAATTCAAAATTCAGGTTTTAAGTTTATAAAATACAAAAATCAGGTATTTAGCTAATTAATTAAAAATATTTATTATTTAAATATAATAAATTCAATAAATTAATTTATTAAATATATATTTTACCAATTAAATATAGTCCGGACACAATTATATGCAATTTAATCACAATTATCAAATTAATTAATCAAAAATTAATTTTCGGTCATAATTTATCAAATTATTGGTCACGAATTTTTTTTCGATCACGAATCAACAAATTTATAAGTCACGGATTACTTCTCAAACATGAATCAAAATTTTATAGATCACATATTATTCATCTAGGTGGCAAATAAAATTTTTTATAGGTCACAGTTTATTTTATTAGTCACAAATCAAAAAAATTACAGGTCACGATTTATCTATCAATCAGGGCTTTCAGATTTGTTGGTCACAAATTACTTTTCAAGTCACAAGTTATCAAATTTTAAAGTCACAGTTTAATGCTTGATCACATATAACCAAGTAATTGGTCACACACACCAAATAGTGGTCACACACCACCGTCACCAACAGTACCGCCACCGCATCCACCCGTCTTTGTCGCTGCCAGATCGAGTCAACTGCCAACAAAAACCACAACCACCACTATTGAATCTCTAGCTACCACCACCACTATTGCACTACCACTACCACCATTAACAAACCACATCACACCACAAACACCACCTAACAAAAAACCCAAAACTCGTTACTGCCACCATACCCCCACCCTGTCGTCGCACCTCCGCTAGATCCACCACCACCCCCATTGCCGCCAACAACACATACATCACCACACTAGACCAATCCACAATCACAACCTAACAAAAAAAAACCCCAAACCCGCCACCGCCACAACCTCCACCCCCGTCACCGCTACCTAGATCCACCGCACTAGATTCATCACCACACCACACCATATCGCCACCACACTATACTGCGCATGACTGGAGTCGATCTCGCCACATCGTCGCGACGCTGCCATTCACAGGAGCGTCGATCTACAAAAGCTGAGCAAGGAAGAAGCGTGCTCACACCCCTTGCCGTCACCTTTGCCTTATTGAGCAGTGAAGAAGCGGTCATGAATCGCCGCGATCCATGTACCGGGGAAACCATAGATCTGCACGCAGAGGCTTTGTGGTTTCTTAGATCTGGTGGTGGCAATTGCCGATGGCGGGGCTTTGTTAGATATGGTGGTGGCAGTTGCCGATGGCGGCCTTCTTTTCGGCAGGCTTCGATTTTGGAGAGAGAGAGAGATAAGGGAGAGAGAGTGAGTAGATAGTGAGAGAAAATGAGATTGAAAATGAATTAGGGTTTATTTGAATTATTAGTATTATAATATTATTTAAATTAACAAAATATCCAATTAATACCTGATTTTTGATTAAATAAACTTCATGCCTGAATTTTAAATTTGGAAGTTTAAGTACCTAGTTTTACGTAATTTCCTCTTATTAGGCAATAGGTTAAGTTAGATGAGCCAAGTCCACTTTCATCATAGCCCAGTTAGGATGAATCTTGCACCATGACCCAACAATAAGCTTACTCTAATGGAGATAATGAAAGATTCTTTTCTTGGATCAAAATCGTATCTCCAATTAAATACCTTCGTTGGGCTCTTTCAACGTGACAAGGTGAAAGTTCTGTGGTGGGTATCAAGGTAAAAATAAAAAGAATTCCTATTATATACTTCTTTAGTCAATACAGTTAAGGATACATCTTTTTTAGTTATAAATAATTATTTTTTAATAAGTTTCGGAATTTTATAATATAGAAGATTGATAGTTTGCGGAGTCTTTGAGTATAAATTCGTGAAGTGTTTCTAACTTTATAATCAAAAAGATATATTTAGAATTTCAAACAATTGGCTTTGCTAGATTGTTTGATGAAGTTCAACCTTAGGGTGATGCCTACAATTTGTTTTTCTCTTCTCTTATCTTTCTTTATTTAATTAATATTCAGCAAGTTAAGTACATTCATTATAAGCTTAAACAACCAAATAATAATCTTTCCCATGAATATTTTAACTTTAAATGCTATCCGTTCTAAATAGCGAGAGAATAGAATAGCTTTTAAGATTTTCCTAAGCTAGTCATGGTTATCACATTAGCCTCAATATGAAAAACTAAGAAAGGCAAATGCCCAGATAGAACATTAGGCACACATTATGTTAGAAATTGAGTCAACTATTATGAAAATAGCAACTTGGTTTATTGATGAAAATGAACGTCATATACAAGACTTCCATGATGTGGTACTTGAACATATTCTTTGCTATGAATAAAGTAAGATATGTGTAAGATGAAATAAATCAAACAATCAAGAACACCAAATTTTAAGTGTTAAACCACAGGCAGATGAGGAGTTTTCACTATAATCAATAATAAATGTTGTTACAAGATTTTGATGCTCTCAATCAAAATCATCAAAAGCTATTGTTCTTTCAATGCTATGAAGAGGCTACATTTCGTAGAGTACATATAAAACCCTAACTACAATATTATAGATGGAATAGACAGCTTAAAATGCATCAAAACACGAATGGGCCTGGGCTGGAGAACATCGACGCTTGAGAGCCTAGACTTGCAGTTAGTGTTCGCTGAAAATCGCACCACAAGCGCACGGGTCGCGTTCAAGTAATAAAGTGGACCTTTAGAGTCCGGATTGTCGATCCTATGAGAAATGTATACTTTTGATTACTCGACTCTAATCAATTTTAATTCTAACAATAAAAGAAAACACACACAATTAAAAACATAAGATTAAACTAACAATCTACAAAATAAGAAAATAAGGCGTCTTGGCAAATTTTGGAGGGAAAAGTGTGGTTGGAATTTACGATGACGCTTAACCTATTGTTTCATTAATCTCGAATCAATTATGCGTGGATGCAAATTATCAAAATGCGATAGTTAGACCCGATTCTCCTGTTTTAGCTAATACCCTCTTTCGAGTGCATATTAACCCTAATTAATTAATTCATACCGCATATTTCTATGTCGATACAAAGTTAACCAATTGCATGAGTTTTTGTGAAAATAGCTCAATGGATCACATAAGGTAGGTGTATATTTCTAAATCGCCTAGACGCGCCTGGAACACCAAGCAAACCCATGGCATCGATCATTTCGGTCTATCAAATGCAACTATTTTTAAATGATCACATAAATACCTAATTACAACATCTATTGAGCTCGAAATAAATGAAGTAATCTTAAACATGATGATCAATACACTATGATTTTGATAACAACCGCATTTTTCACTAAACATGTAGATATATCGATAATCAATAAAACAACTAGGTTAAGTTCAAACCATAAATTCCAACACAATAAACTTAGCTCATTTCATAAATATGAAAACAAATGAGATATTTAACAAATTCATTACAAGTTTGGCAAAATAAATTGAGAAAAATCAAAGTTTAAAGATAAAACCCTTTTGAAGCTTGGAATTGATCTTCTCCCAACTCTTTGCCAAGTCCTTTGTAGTAATCTCCTTGTGCTCTTCACTTTCTCCTCCAAATGAGCCAAGAACAACAAAAAGAAAAGGAAAGAAAAAGAAAAGGAAAAGGAAATGAAGAAGAAAAAAACCTAGTGAGAAAACTAAAAACTAAACAAACTTAAAACTAAAAAAAAAAACTAAACTAATTTTTTACTACCCAAAAACCGTCCAAGTCTTGTAGTATAAATAGGTAGGATATTTTTTATAACTTAGTAATTAAGTTATATAAATATCTAGGGATATTTGCAATCAAGGTCCCCAATGTTTTGGAAAGTGGCAAAGTGATCCCTCAGCTTTGATTTAGTACAATTTGGTCCTTGGATTTTTCACTTTCATTTCACTTATGCCCTTGATAAATTGCACTTCAAGTCCTTCAACTTTCAGGCTTGTGCATTTCAGTCCCCAACTTCACATTTTTGTTCACTTTAGGTCCTTTTTCGTTCTTTTTCGCGCCGTTCTTCCTCTTTTCGGGGTTTTCGCCTATAAACATGAAAAGTACACAATTATGCATAGAAATATACTCAATATCAATTCTAATTAATTTCGAAAAGTGCCGAATAAGTGTGTTTTTACACACTTTTCACACCCCCAAACTTGAGTTCTTGCTCGTCTCGAGCAAGATGAGTTCTAACATAATCATACAAGTGCAATGAAGATCAACATATTAGACAGCTTGCCAAAAATATCACAGAGTTATAAAATTGTATATCAATTCACAATCATGCTCCAAATGATGCTACCAAAAATAAATCAAACTTATCCAATGCTCGATCGGTGTATGTGGGTGCACAGTCATTTTCAATCATCATCTAAACTAGGAGACAATCGTCAAGATGGAAAAAATCTTAAATTGGCTTCAACCCGACCCTCAGTAGTCAAGTATATCCTTTCCTGCTCTTGAGATTCACACATTCGAATAGATATTTCTTTTGTTTACCCCCAAAGTGTAAATCTAAAGATCGCTCTCTAATCACTCTTTTCTTTTTCGCTCTAGTTCGGTTGGATCTATCTGGCATTTTCAACATCTAGAAATGTGATGATTCTCCACTAATGAGTGCTTTCACAATCAAGTTTATATCAAGTAAGTCAAACTCACTAGTTATCTATGCCCAAGATCAATTACAATTGCACCAAATCAAAATTTTCAATTAAAACTCAAGATCGACCTCACTCCCTTAAACTTTCTTCTTGACCCTTGTAACGAGCTTTGGGTCGGTAACTCCCCGGTTGTTTAGACCAAAGGGTACCGGGTTTTGAGGTACCCCGACGGACTTAATAACTCAAGTCAAAGAAGCGAGACATAAGATTTAACAAAGTGCAATGTTCCTTTTAAGCAACAGTTGGGACATAGATTCCTAGTATATGGTCAATACCTAGCTTATACTTGGCAAAAGACACTCCATACCAAATTTTTTTCAATATGCATGGAATCAACACACTTCTTCAATAAAATCATTCACCGGCTCGACCACCCCCAAACTTATCTTACAATATGGTACAGTGGAAGAGAAATGGATATAGGTTGATATAATTTTTCAACAATAACTCACAACCTAAGTTCTACCAATTCAAAAATTTTCCCATAAAACAATCATTTCCACATCTAAATAACAATCAATCATGACTATGTGCTCAATGAAAATTAGAATCTCACATGAATAAGCAAAACTTCTGAAACATTTTAGACACAATAGCATATTTGGATTGGCCATGCATAGTTCATGAATCAAAAACAATTTCAAACATCATACAATGCAAAGCCGGCAAGGCTATCCAACACATCAATACAATATCGCCAATTAAAGCACAAAGAAAAGTCGGCAAGGCTACAACATCAACTCAATTCAACATCAATAGCCGGCAAGGCTCAATACCCCCAAACTTACAGCTCACAGTGTCCTCAGTGTGAAAAAGAACAAGCTAAAGGAAAAATGAATAAGGAACTTCCCTGAATGGATGGTTGTGAAGAGGTATCAATGCATCAACTTTGGACTTGTAGTGCTCTTTGAATAGTTTGGGCAAACGACCTCCTTGTACACCATTGCACCCTCAGACTTGTGAGGAACCATGAAATATGGGACTCAAAAAGTAACCTACAACACAAAATAAAAGACAATTAAACTAAAAACATAAAAGATGCAGAAAAGTAAATAAAGAAAAAGACAAAAGCTAGAAAAGTTGGGTTGCCTCCCAACAAGCGCTTTTTTATAGTCTTTAACTCGACTGTAACAAATGGATCATGGGCTCCTGTAGAAAGCTTGGCATGCTTTGCCCATTTTCCTCCTGTTGGCTTTAGTGCACTCTTCATTTGATCGCCAAACTCATCATCGACCTTTGTAATGTAGTAGGACTTTTCCATTCCATCCAATTCAAACTCAACTATGAATATTTCTATCCCTTCATCGGGCCTAATCACAAACTCAACTTTAGCGCAATCAAGGAAGTCGAAAGCATGCGCACTACTCTCATCCTCATCGTTTGCTACAATTTCGCTTGGTTCATTTGTGATTGATTTGTCATTCTCTTCGAACTCTTCAACAGTTGACTCATCATCGGATTGAATGACCGGTCCACTATCAAATTCCGCACGCAATGGCAAGTCATTTCTATTAAACCTCTCGAGTGGACTATACCCCCACTTTTGAAATACATCCCAGTATTTATAATCTCCCACAAGCATGTCCTCTTCATCCAACTCGGCAAGTTCCGTGTAGTATTTTGCAAGTACCCTTTCATTCAAATAAATTGGACCATCACCAGTAAATGTGATGTCCTCATCCCAATCCTCGGGTACCCAGTCTCATGCTAGCATGTAGCTTTCATCAGAATTATCTAATGCTTGTCTTCGGCATTTCAAATAATATCTAAACTTAAGAAGTTTCGACATTGAAGCCTCAGTACACGAATACAAACATAGCCCTGTACAATGTATCGCTTGACAAATGTCGCATCTTGGACCTCCAAACATATTTCTGTAGTCACTGTAGAGACTCGCTAGCGCAAACATTTTGTTACTCTACCAAGTTAGAATCAAACAAAAATCTGAAAAGTACGGGAAGAAAATACAAACACAAGATCGATTAGTAATACGGGGTTAGCCAAAATAAAAAAAAAACAAAAGCAGATAAAAATAAATAAAAGAAAGTGTTAAAACTAAAATTAACTAAAGTGATAATCAAAGTAAAAACATTCCCCGGCAACGGCGCCAAAAACTTGTTCGTCGAAAATCGTACTGCAAGTGCACGGGTCGCGTTCAAGTAATAAAATGGACCTTTAGAGTCCGGATTGTCGATCCCACGAGGAATGTATACTTTCGATTACTCGACTCTAATCAATTTTAATTCTAACAATAAAAGAAAACACACACAATTAAAAACATAAGATTAAACTAACAATCTACAAAATAAGAAAATAAGGCGTCTTGGCAAATTTTGGAGGGAAAAGTGTGGTTGGAATTTACGATGACGCTTAACCTATTGTTTCATTAATCTCGAATCAATTATGCGTGGATGCAAATTATCAAAATGCGATAGTTAGACCCGATTCTCCTGTTTTAGCTAATACCCTCTTTCGAGTGCATATTAACCCTAATTAATTAATTCATACCGCATATTTCTATGTCGATACAAAGTTAACCAATTGCATGAGTTTTTGTGAAAATAGCTCAATGGATCACATAAGGTAGGTGTATATTTCTAAATCGCCTAGACGCGCCTGGAACACCAAGCAAACCCATGGCATCGATCATTTCGGTCTATCAAATGCAACTATTTTTAAATGATCACATAAATACCTAATTACAACATCTATTGAGCTCGAAATAAATGAAGTAATCTTAAACATGATGATCAATACACTATGATTTTGATAACAACTGCATTTTTCACTAAACATGTAGATATATCGATAATCAATAAAACAACTAGGTTAAGTTCAAACCATAAATTCCAACACAATAAACTTAGCTCATTTCATAAATATGAAAACAAATGAGATATTTAACAAATTCATTACAAGTTTGGCAAAATAAATTGAGAAAAATCAAAGTTTAAAGATAAAACCCTTTTGAAGCTTGGAATTGATCTTCTCCCAACTCTTTGCCAAGTCCTTTGTAGTAATCTCCTTGTGCTCTTCACTTTCTCCTCCAAATGAGCCAAGAACAACAAAAAGAAAAGGAAAGAAAAAGAAAAGGAAAAGGAAATGAAGAAGAAAAAAACCTAGTGAGAAAACTAAAAACTAAACAAACTTAAAACTAAAAAAAAAACTAAACTAATTTTTTACTACCCAAAAACCGTCCAAGTCTTGTAGTATAAATAGGTAGGATATTTTTTATAACTTAGTAATTAAGTTATATAAATATCTAGGGATATTTGCAATCAAGGTCCCCAATGTTTTGGAAAGTGGCAAAGTGGTCCCTCAGCTTTGATTTAGTACAATTTGGTCCTTGGATTTTTCACTTTCATTTCACTTATGCCGTTGATAAATTGCACTTCAAGTCCTTCAACTTTCAGGCTTGTGCATTTCAGTCCCCAACTTCACATTTTTGTTCACTTTAGGTCCTTTTTCGTTCTTTTTCGCGCCGTTCTTCCTCTTTTTGGGGTTTTTGCCTATAAACTTGAAAGGTACACATTTATGCACAGAAATATACTCAATATCAATTCTAATTAATTTTAAAAAGTGCAGAATAAGTGTGTTTTTACACACTTATATGTTAGCGAGTGGCAAGACAGGGCATAAGCTTTCAGGCGCCTCATCCCTGTTGATTTTCCCTCATTGGCGTTTATGTGGCGATAGCTAGCAGGAATGGGCCTAATTTTACGCTTTGATCCATCTTTTAGATTTCTTCAAGACCTATTCAACCAAATCACCAATACCTAATGGAATTTAGGTCATACTATAACAACTCTCTACCTTAACACAAATTTCAATACAATGAATTACTTCACTCTTTAACAAACCACTCTCTACCAGACAAGCTCCTCGGGGGCTAATTCAACAACAAATACCAACCAAATTCAAGCAATGCTCAAACTTGGTTACATGGAGTGTCTTCATCAACATATGAGCGGGATTCTCCTTGGTATCAACCTTGCTCACTACAATATCACCAGGAGCAATCACATCACATAAAATAACACTTCACATCAATTTGATTTGTTCTCTCATTAAACAATTGATCCTGTGTCAAAAAAAAAAAAAAAAAATAGCACCTGACTATTACAAAAAATGTAGATATCTGCAAGTTTTCATAGATTTCACCAAACAATCTCTCCAACTACATAGTCTCCTTACAAGCCTTTGTAATAGCCATGAACTCTGTCTTTGTAGTAGACAAAGCCACTATATTTTATAAAGTAGCCTTTCAACAAATAGCATAACCACCAATGGTAAACACGTGCCCTATAAGAGATGTTTTGCAAAAATTGAATCAACATACCTAATGACTCCATCTAAAGTTCTCTCAATATGCAAACAAGCATTAGTAGAGCCAAGCAATTATCTGAAAAATGATTTCTCTGCTTTCCAATATTCCTTGAGTACTTTCTCAATGTATCCTATCTGACTCAAATATGATTTACCTACCTTTCTATCTCTCGAGATATTCCAAAAGTCCTCTTCGTTGCTCCCAAATTTTTCATTTCAAACACTTCACTTAGCTGAAATTTCACCTTCATTACCTTTGCTTTATCCTGAGCAGCTATCAAAATATCATCAACATAAAGTAGTAGATATATAAACGATCCATCATCACACTTCCTAAAGTACATACAACTATCGTAACAGCTTCTTTTAAAAGTCATGAGCAGTCATGAATGAGCCAAACCCTTTATCCCATTGTCTCGGTGATTACTTCAGGCCACAAAGTTCAAGAAGCACACAAAGTCCTCCTCACCAGTAACATGAAACCCTCTAACTATTCCATAGAGATATACTCTAGAGAAAACACATCTATGAGGAAACAGATCTGTGAAGTCTATGCTTTACAACTGGAGAAAACACATCTGTGAAGTCTACACCGAATCTGACTATAAATCTTAGCCACTAATCTTGCCTCATACTTGGCATCTTTAAATCATGACGTACATTCCTTATTTTTGAACACCCATTTATAGCGAACAACCTTCTCCTTGGGTAATTTCCCTAAATCTCACGTGCTATTTTTATGAAGTGATTACATCTCCTTTTATATAGTAATCATCCATCGCCACAATCATTGCAACTCACTTCTTCTATGTATGTAGCAAGCTCTTCACTATAATCAATATTTTCAGCCACATTTAGCTCATAAGCTTCCAAGTCTACTTCTCTATACTTCTGTAGAGGTAAATTATGAACTATTGCATGGTCATCAAACGCAACATCTCTACTAATCATCACCTTACTTGCTTCTGGACGCTAAAGTTTATATCCTTTAACAGGTTTATAGCCAAGAAAAACACACTTTCTAGACATTAGTTCCAATTTCACATTATTCACATGAGCATAAATAGGACACCCAAATATTTTTAAATCTAAGTAACTAAGGAGAGTTTAAGACTATACCTTTTTTTGATGTATTTTTTATCAATAGTAATTGAAGGTGAGCGATTGATAAGAAAACAAGCCGTGGAAGTAGCTTCAACCCAAAATACTTTGGGCAACCTATCATTTGAAAGTATACATGAACTTCATCTATCAAATTTATATTCATCCACTCTGCCACACCGTTCTACTACAAAGTACCTGGCACTGTCAAGTACCTTAAAATCCTTTCTAACTTGTAAAAACTATTGAATTCATTCGAACAAAACTCCAACCCATTATCTGTGTGAAGATATTTTACTTGCTTCATATTCAGCTTCTCAATCATTGTCTTTCATTCCTTGAATGTATCAAACATATCACTCTTATGTTTTAAGAAGAAAATCTAAACTTTCCTAAATAAATCATCAATTATCAATAAATAATATGCATATCCTTGAAAAGGTACCTTTGTTGGTCCCCAAAGGTTAGAATGGACATAATCAAGTGTTCCCTTCGTCTTGTGCCTCCCTTTGGTAAATCTAACTCTCTTCTACTTTCCCCGAGACACAATGCTTACAGAACTTCAATTTACTGATACTCTTTCCATCGAGGAATCCTCTCCTGGTCAATTTAGTCATCGCATTCTCACTCTTATGCCCAATTTGCATATGCCAAAGTTTAGCAACTTCTTAATCTAACAAAGAAGAAGTAGTGACAGTCACATCCCCTGTAACTGTAGAACCTTGCAAAATATATAATTGAAATGGACCTCTTTGTCCTTTCATTAAAACAAGATACATCTTCTAACTTTCATAACTCCACCTTCACCAATATTTCCGTACCCCCTTTAAATCAAGGGTACTCAAGGATATGAGATTCCTCTTCAAGTCTAGAATATGCATCACATCAGTAAGTGTTGCGATAACCCAACAAAACATTCTGATCATGACTACTCCAATTTCAACTCTTCTACAACGTATGTTATTTCCCATAATCACAGCACATCTCGAAACATCTTCATATGTTGTAAACTGGTCATCATTGGGACACATATGAAATGTACAAACTGAATAAAAAATCATATCCTTACAAAGTTTTGATTCACTATTATAAATCACTGAAAGCTCTCCTTCACTTTGGCCATCTTCCACGACACAGGCTTCTTAGTATCCTCAGAGTTCTTTTCTTTTTCTTTAGCAATAGCCATCATAATGTTCTTCAATTTGTATCAGCGATGTGTCCCTTCCTTCTGCAAAGTGTCATGCTTTTTCTCTATATCTAGACTTCGATATGTCCCTCATATTACCATCAAGATTCCTATCTTGATTCATCCCATGAATAACTAGGCCATCTATCTGACCCTCAGATATAACCACAAATGGTTACGCCTAAAGAATAACGTGGATATTGTAGCGCATATTTGGGGTGTCGATTCTATAGGGAGATGGAAAATTACTCAAATTATCAAAAAGAATGAATTGTTCTCTTAAATGTGTAGTCCAATTTGGTATTTGAATTAAATTAACATCAATGTCTTGAGATTGTAAAATTAAAATCAATGAATTTAGGCAGTGAAGCATCGGAATTCCCTCATTTGGATCGGATCATTCGCATCAATTATTCATTTTTATAACTCAATTAGAGGTTTTCATCCCAACACTTTAATCGGAGGATATGATGTTACAAATCAATTTAATTCAATAATAGTTCTAAAATCTAGACTTACTATAACGCATTCGCACAATTTTATTGAAATGAGATTCAAAGATCAACCATATGCTTCAAGCATAAATCAGTAATTGAATCACACTAATAAAATAATTGAGATTAAAATTCAATAATTAGTTCAATCATTCGATACAAATAGCGTGACTAAATCTACGAAGAATTTAGTAATTGAAACTCAACAAATATTTTGATTAAACAACGGAAAAATCATGACTGAATCCATGAAAAGTCCAATTAGAGTTAAACCGATTTCACGATTAATTTTTGAGAGGAAAGTCAAAATTCTAAAAACATTCAACAAATAAAGACCAGATTACATGAATAAAAGATGTAAAATCACCTAATCCAATGAGTTCCTTCCTAACTTCATCAAGGGTTTTAGTTCTTCATAGAGTTTCTTGAGCACCAAGGAGAGAAAAATTGTGTATTCAGGCATCCTGTTAGTTCGGAGCGTATTAGGGCTTAAAAGTCATGAAAGAGGTTGTTTCCATAAGCATTTGAACCGTAGAAGGAAAATAGAAAATTGCGTCTCGGAAATACTCTATGCGATCGCATAGAATAAGTGCTTGCAGTCACATAAAACAATTGAGCTCAGCTTTGAAAATCTCTGAAGCCACACTCACAACCACATTGAAGTTAAAGCTATGGGACCGCATAGCTTTAGAATTTCCCATCGAACAACGTTCAGTATTTTGGTCATATCTTTCTTTTTCGATATCCGATTGAGGCGATTCAAGATGTGTTGGAAAGGGCTACAAATCTTCCAGAAATATAATGTTTCCAATTCAAACATTTCCTATACAAAAAATGGGTCTAAAACTGAGACTAAAAATTCGAAGCAGAACTTTTTGGCTGAGAATTGATGTGTGATAATACTTTGATTATATTGCATCCCTTTGGCTTCTTTCATCATCTAATTGATGCCTAACACTCTCAGACCTTCATTTCTCCCTCCGACTCATCTTTTGGATATTTGCAATTTGGTCCCTAAACTTTCCTTTTCTTTCACTTGGGTCATTTTTCACTTATTTTCTCAAATCTCCACCATTTTCATCCATTTGCAACCTACATTAAACTATAAGGGTACATAGTGCGTTTAGGCATCAAATAATCACATAAATACAACAGATAAGATGAGAAAATCATGCCATTTTTCACTCTTATCACACCCCCAACTAGCTTATTGCTAGTCCTTAGCAATTTAATGCAAAACAAGACAATCCATGACTACTCAATGTTACAATTCAATTTGTTAAGTTCTAATTCAACCACAGTTCATGCCTCTTTCAAACTCAACACCACAAGAAATTAATAGTGTCATGATTATCAGGATATCAAAAACACTTACGAAATGTGTGAGTGGGTGTCAAGCCATAGTCATAGTCATCTTACCGCCAACCCTAACATAAGTAACATCAAGTATGTCTCAAGCCAAAGGTTTAGCTCCATAACTCATGGGTATCAAAGTGTTTAGTGTGGGGTTTCTATCTATGGAGGTGAGAAGGATTTATGCTCAAAATTGGAGGCTCAAAATATTTATGAACAAACAACAAGCAAACATTGATTTCATGATAGGCATACCGTCAAATGAAAATTCATTTATTCATTCCACAATCCTACTTGGAATCAAAACAGTCAATACAAAAGGTTGTAATGAAGTTCAAATTGGGCTATATGAAAAGAAGGATATCAGGATTGAAAACATCCAAGCACATAGCTAAATATCTTATCACACATTTCAATACATCAAGCTTTTTATTTGGGCCACATTACTTGAGCACATACTAACTCTTGTTGTATTCCTTGTCTTTATTCTTCACAAATAAACATCCAATACTTACTACATACTTGGAAGTAAAAAGGTAGGAAAATGCAAGTATAAGCTATACTCCAATGTGGAGAGGCGTGGCTAGTATAGGTGCATGAAGAAAAGGTTGTATATGTGTGTTGGCTCAAAGTGGCTACTAGGGGTTGCAATTATTGAAAAAAAAAAGTTGAAAGGCTTAAATGTAGGTCCTAAATTGACTTTCATCATTTTCCAAGTAATCAACCATCTTACCACAAACCATATAGTGTTATTCTTAAAAGAAATGTCCAATTCACAAAATCAATGAACACTTATTACCATTTGTAGTATATAATGGCCCTCAATTCTCACCAATTCTCTCATAAGAAAACTTCAGCAGGAGACTCCTCTAACTACATGTGTTAAACTACCATCTTACCATAAAGCTTGTGTGCACAAAAAGAATTCAACAAGTGTCATGACATCTAGATTCTCGTGAATAAAATTAACTCCTGGTGGCATATTTTGTCATTCAAAAGCATAAACATGCAGTAAATCAGAGACTTGAACAAAAAAAAAATCTCACTTTTTTATTGTAAAGAAATCACAACAGAATTTCGTGATAATTATGTAAATCATATGCAATTTACAACAAAATCCAAATTGATCCCCCCCCCCCCCCAACCAAATTTTGCATTGTCCTCAATGCATAAACATGTCGGCCAAATAAAAAGAATGAAAGATGTCACCTAAATATTGTAGTGAATCAACATAAGCTTGAATGATAAGAAGCCTAAAAGTTCTCAATCAAAGGATAATGCAAAGAAAATGACAAAAATTAACTAGAATATGAACGCAAAAAAAAAAAAAAAAAAGAGGGGGAACGAACTCCCCTTGGGTTACCTCCCAAGCAGCGCCTTTGTTTATTGTCGTTGGCTCGACCCAATATCTTTCTTTATTAGCCCACTTCCAGCAAGGGTAGTTTTAATCTTCTTTACAGTGCACTAAGCTCATTGGACATAATCACCGGTGATGTTCCATAATCCTGAAATTCTACAAAAACAAAACAAATGTTAGAATACTCTTCATCATTATAACTTGTTGGAATTTCAGAATTGAAGAAAGAAGAGTTCAAGAGGTCCTAGTCAGTAGTCGCTGGTCCAAGAAACACATCCTCAAATACTTCTTGAGTGAGTGCATCAATCATGTAAGTTTGATGAAACTCGTCATCTTCCTCTGGCTGCTTAATGATGTGAAAGATGTTGACTTCTAAAGTCATATTCCTAAATTCATTCATGTAGTTGATAAGAGCATACACTGTGGCAAGAAAGGGTCTACTAAGAATAATAGGAATCTTAGAATCAACATTTACATCAACTTTCAAGTCCAGAACCAAGAAATCAATAGGGTAGTAGAATTTGTCAATTTGAACCAAGACATCCTCAACTACTCCCGTAGGTCTTATAGTGGACCAATCAGCTAGTTATAAAATCATAGAAGTTGGTTTTATCTCACCTAAACCTAACGACGGGTAAACAGCATAAGGTATGAGGTTAACACTAGCCCCTAAATCAGGAAGGGCTTGTGCAAACTCATGGTTCCCAATGATGCAAGATATAGTAGGACAACCAGGGTCCTTATATTTCGGTGGGATCCTTTCCTCAATCACAGGACTCACTTGCTTGGTCAAGAAAGCTGTTTTCTTGAAATGGTGTTTCCTTTTCACAATGCACAAGTCTTTAAGGATTTTAGCATATGTAGAAACCTATGAAATGACATGCAAGAAAGGGAGATTGATTTTTACTTGTTTAAGGTGTTCTAAGATTTCACTATGTTGTCCAACACATTTCGGGGTAAGATTAAAAGTTTGAGGGAAAGACATTATCGATGGATTCTCTACTACCTCTTCACTTGTCCTACTCTCTTCAGACTTACTCGACTCCTCTTCATTTTTCCTAGGTTTGGGGATTGGTTCTATGACTTTTCCTAATCGAATGGTTATGGCATTCACTTCCCTAAGCTTTTTTTCTTCTAATCCTGAGGTTTGTATCATGTGATGCCCTTTAGGATTTGATTGAGTTTGAGCTGAAAATTTTCCACGTTCTACTACAGCTAAAGCATTTGTTAATTTGGACATATGATTTTTTATCTCCTTGTTTTCCTCAACAAATTGGGTAATCATAGTCTCAGATTTTTTATTGGTTTTACTCTGTGCCACTATAAACACATGTAGGGTGTCTTCTAAGAAGTTTCTAGAGAACATGGATTGATAAAAAGGTGTAGTGTAAGCTCTATTCGTTTGGGCAGGTTGCGATTTTCAGATTTTCAGCTAAAATTGGACCCTGGATTGTAGGTTTCAGAGAACGGAGTGTAGGGATTGTTATATAACACCCCGAATGTTTTTTTAGAATTTAATTAGTTTACATGCCATATTTTATAATTTTATATAGTTGAGGGACTAAAATGATATATCTATTAACTTCAATTTTTGGCTAAATTTTTAGATATTGTTAAAGCGACTAAAAGTATATCAATATGGCTTTTGTCGATATCTCGTAATTAATCATGTAAATTAGGCTCGAGAAAAGTTGATTCGGATAAATTAGTCTCAAGATATTTAAGTTCAAAGAAATTGTAATTTATTTATTTATTTTTAGATCAAAGTAAATTGGGATGAGGATAGTCACGTGAATGTATGTGGGATAATTATTATTTTCTTGTTTTTTTAGAATTTTATTTAAAGTCAAGTTGCCATCACTATCACGAATTAGTATTAGAACCACATTTTTGTTGTGATAAGTATTTTGTACACATGTCACCTTGTGATTAGTTTACTAGAAATTCAATTTTTATCAAATGGATAGACACGGTTTTTCATCACAATTATACTATGACTCAACAACTATTTTTTTTTACTATAAATAGTGTGACAATGTCCCACAATTCACTACCATAGAATTTTACACATCAGTTTTCATATAAAGCAGCTGTAAATTATAAGTATATTTTTTATTATAAAAAAGCTCGTTTGATCAAGCAAGGTAAGATACTTTTTGTACAAGTTGTTCATTTCCTTATGTTTTTATGTTCAGTAATTTATGCATGAATTGCCAGTTGACCTTCGGGTTCAACCTAACGGAATGTGAACTCTTTTGGGTTTTTTATAATGAAATGTGAAATCTTTCGGGAATTCAAAATGAGAAATGATTGGTATCTCGCTTGGTCACCGATATACTCCATAAAGAAAAATGTGGTATGAATTGTCTATGTTTGTGGCGGGATGGTGCGACGGACTACCAAGGGGTTTTGACATACGAAAATAATAAGTTTTAATACATTTAAATTCATTAGTTTGTTTTGTTTAATAACATTATTGTCAAGTTTATTAGTTGAGAATGTTTAAGTTTTTTAAAGACACGATTTATTAATTCAAATTCAAATTTATGCATGTTCTAATATTTTGTTGTTAAAGAATTTTATCTTTCCGCATTTTAAGTAAATAAAGATAAATGAAATTATTTTTTTGTAACACTTCAAGATGTATGAAATTTTGGGACATTACAACTTGGTATCAGAGCAAATGTTTTACTTTTGTGCAGAATAAAAAAAAAAACATGAACAGCAAAAAAAAATTTCTTTTATTTTGAAGGATGGATGTTGGTTTAAAAATTTTGAATAATAGTAGTATAGAATTTAAATTGTTATGGTTTAATGTTCATAGTTTAAGTCTCACATGTGATAAATTTTTAGGTTTTTAGTTTTAGCCTTTGGTGATGTTTTAAAAAAAAATTTACTAGTCTAGAAAAAAAAACTCACATTTTTTAAGAGATTTTATGTTCGACTTATTGTTAGAGTTTTGTTGATTTGTGTAATTGGAAAATTGAAAGGCTTTGTCAAAAAGACTCAAATTGTCTAAGAAGAGTTTGTGATTTAAGCGGTCCGTTGTGACCCCCCTCCTCATCTGGAAACCTTTTGATTGCGCATTATTCAAATTAACGAGATGAAATACAATATTTCAAACCTTTCAAAATTGTAAAAAAAAAATTTTTTTTTTTGAAAATTCATTTTTGAGAAAATCCTATTTTTGGAGATTACAAAAAATGCAATATTTTCATAAATATTAGGAGTTTACGGACAATGCGAAAGTTAAAGTCTTAAACATATAATGAGATGAAGAATCCTTGGCACGTGGCGCTCACTGTCCGACACTCTCCAATCGATCCCAAGGTATGAAATGAAATGTCGTTCTTTTGTCATGATTATTAGTTTTCTTATTAATGTTATGATATATTGTAATTATGTCAATAATCAAATATTTATAACTTTTCAAGCACTTGATGTAATTTAGATGGCGAAAGTGTTTTAGGAGGGGAGATTGTAACACTCCGAAATTTTTTTTAGAATTTAATTAGTTTACATGCCATATTTTATATTTTTATATAGTTGAGGGACTAAAGTGATATATGTATTAACTTTAATTTTTAGCTAAATTTTTAGATATTGTTAAAGCAACTAAGGATAGCTCGTAATTAATCATGTAAATTAGGTTCGAGAAAAAGTTATTTCGGATAAGATAGTATCAAGATATTTAAGTTCAAATAAATTGTAATTTATTTATTTATTTATTTTTAAATCAAAGTAAATTGAGATGAGGATAGCCACGTGAATGGATGTAGGATAAATATTGTTTTCTTTTTTTTTTTTAGAATTCTATTTAAAGTCAAGTTGCCATCACTATCACGGATTAGAACCACTTTTTTGTTGTGATAAGTATTTTGTACACATGTCATCTTGTGATTGGTTTACTAGAAGTTCAATTTTTATCAAATTGGATAGACACGATTTTTCATCACAATTATACTTTGACTCAACAACTATTTTTTTTACTATAAATAGTGTGTCAATGTCCCACAATTCACTACCACAGAATTTTACACAGCAGTTTCATATAAATCAGCTATAAATTCTAAGTATATTTTTATTATCAAAAAGCTCGTTTGATCAATCAAGGTAAGATACCTTTTGTACAAGTTGTTCATTTCCTTATATTTTTATGTTCAATAATTTATGCATGAATTGCCGTTGACCTTCGGGTTCGACCTAACGGAATGTGAACTCTTTTGGATTTTTTATAATGAAATGTAAATCTTTCGGGAATTCAAAATGAGAAATGATGGGTATTTCGCTTGGTCACCGATATACTCCATAAAGACAAATGTTGTATGAATTATCTATGTTATTGTTATATAATTGCGTATGAAAACTGCACGTATCTTAATGGGTGTTTTTAAAATACTCACTCTACCAAATTTTTACAGACTAGATCGTGTCGATTGGAGCTGTGGCGGGATGGTGCAGCAGACTACCAAGAGATTTCAACACACGAAAATAATAAGTTTTAATGCCTTTAAATTCATAAGTTTGTTTTGTTTAATAACATTATTATCGAGTTTATTAGTTGCGAATGTTTAAGTTTTTTAAAGACACAATTTATTAATTCAAATTCAAATTTATGGATGTTTAATATTTTGTTATTAAAGAATTTTATCGTTCCGCATTTTAAGTAAATAAAAGTAAATGAAATTAATTTTTGGTAACATCTCAAAATGTATGAAATTTTGGGGCGTTACATGTTATACGTGTCTAACGCATTGCAGTGTTCCTCATAACCCCTTCCCACACACACACACACACACAAAAAAAAAGGGTCTACAAGACTCAACACGGGATACATTCGGTGTAGATTTCGAGTTTTTAGCACGTAGAATTTCAGTTCTCTAGTCGGGGCTTCTACTTTTGCTCTAAGGCTATCCTCATCCCTAATATAATAGATACATGTGCTATTAGGGTTTCTTGTGGGTCGTGACCTATTGGTACTATCAATGGCACTAGGTCCAGTCCAAGTATGAGCTTTTTCAGCTAGTGCATCTAGATATTCTATAGTCTCATCCAAATCTTTTTGTAACAAATCATCGTTACGCATCATCTCTATGAACTGACACTCCCTAGATGTTAATCCCTCATAAAAGTAACTCACAATGCGCCAACTCTCATGACCATGGTGGGGACAGAGGGCTTGCAATTTTTTATATCTTTTCCAAGCTTTGTATAAAGTCTCACTATCTTTTTTAGTGAATGATGAGATTTACTTCTTAAAGGCACTAGTTTTATGGTAGGGAAAGTATTTATTAAAGAATACTTGAGTCATTTTAGTCCAAGTGCTAATCGACCGTGGTCTCAACGAATACAGCCAGCTTTTAGCTTGTTCTTTAAGTGAAAATGGAAAAAAAATTTAGACTGACTGCGTTTGTTGTACCATGTTGATCGTGGAAAGTTGCGACCACCTCCTCAAATTCCCTAATATGCACGTATGGATTTTCATTTTCAAGTTCATGAAAAATAGGAAAAAGTTGAATCATTCCCAATTTAAGTTACATACGTGGCATATTAGGTGGAAACATGATGCATGGTGGTGTGGATGTGTGGGGTGAAGACAATCATGTAAAGTCCTATAAGGCACATCGCCTTGTTCCCTATTAGTCATAGTGTTGTGTAGTGTCGTGTTCGTGGCAATGGATGCAGTATCAAAGATAGGGTTAAAGAGATCTAAACACTGAAAAATATCCTTCTGTAGAGCTTCCTTGCTCATCTTGATCCCTACTCATAAAACACGAGAAAAAACAGAACTATATGAGAATAAAATAAAAATAAGAAATAAGAAAATTAAATTAACTAAAAACAACAGTACGATGTCACCCCTTTTCAATTGATCCCTTAGTATTTGGTATCGTCTCCTTGGCAACGGCGCCAAAATTTGGTTACGCCCAAAGAATAATGCAGATATTGTAGCACAACTTTGGGGTGTCGATTCCACATGGAGATGGAAAATTACTCAAATGATCAAAAAGAATGAATCTTTCTCTCAAATGTGTAGTCGAATATGGTATTTGAATGAAATTAACATCAATCTCTTGATATGGTAAAATTAAAATCAATGAATTTAGGCAGTAAAACATCTGAATTCCCTAATTTGGATCGGATCATTCACATCAATTATTCATTTTTATAACTCAATTAAAGGTTTTCATCCCAACACCCTAATCGGAAGAAATGACGTTACAAATTAATTTAATTCAATAGTAGTTCTAAAATCTAAACTTCTTATAACGCCTTCGCACAATTTTATTGAATCAGATTCAAAGATCGACCATGTACTTCAAACATAAAGCAGTAATTGAATCACACCAATAAAATAATTGAGATTAAAATTCAACAATTAGTTCAATCATTCGATAGAAAGCACGGGACTAAATCTATGAAGAATTTAGTAAAAGTTAAATCAATCTCAACATAGGTTCATGAAGTTGAAACTCAACAAATATTTCAATTAAACAATGGAAAAAGAATAACTGATTCCATGAAAAATCTAATAAGAGTTAAATCGATTTCACGATAAATTTATGAGAGGAAAGCACTACAAGAAAAAAGGCCTTTTGCAACATGCAAAAGGCAACATTCGTCAATTACATGTTGCTAAAAGGGGTCTATGGCAACATTCAACAAGTGTATGTTGCTATTGGTTGACAAAATTGAGTTTTGACAACGTTTTTTTAATGAATGTTGCTAATATATACTTTTTGCAACGTTCGCGGGCCTTTTGCAACGTGCAATGCGCGTTGCCGTAGATTAGTTTTAGCAACGTGCATTGCACGTTGCCATTAGATGTTTTAGCAACGTTCATATGAACGTTGCTATTAACCTTTTAGCAACGTTCATTGCACGTTGTTATTAATAGTTTTAGCAACGTTCATATGAACGTTGTCATTAACCTTTTAGCAACGTTCATTGAACGTTGTTATTAATAGTTTTAGCAACGTGCGTTCATTGCACGTTGCTATTAATAGTTTTAGCAACGTTCATATGAACGTTGTCATTAACCTTTTAGCAACGTTCATTGAACGTTGTTATTAATAGTTTTAGCAACGTGCGTTCATTGCACGTTGCTATTAATAGTTTTAGCAACGTTCATATAAACGTTGTCATTAACCTTTTAGCAACGTTCATTGCACGTTGTTATTAATAGTTTTAGCAACGCGCGCTCATTGCACGTTGCCATTAATATTTTAGCAACGTGCACTGCACGTTGCTATTACTTTTTATTTTATTAAATATAAAATGAAAAATAGTGAAACTCAAACCCCACCCTCACCTCATTTCTCCTCTCCTTTCCTCTCTCCCGACTCTCAACCCCTGCGCACCACTCTTCCCCCATGACCCCGTCCTCTCTCTCATATCCTTACAGTTCCTTTAGTGGTCAATAAATTAAAGCATAGAATTTATTAGTTGTCTTTTAGTTCTGCTATTTATATTTGATTTTATAGTTTATTGATCAACATGATACGATTTTTTCATTTTTTATAGTGGATTATTTATCCCCATTAATTTAGAATAAAAAAAAAATTTTGGACATTGTTTGTTTCGAGTGCTTACTTTGGATATTTATGTAGTTAGTTTAAGCATTATTTGCTTTGGATTTTAAAATTTTGAATTTGTATTTTAACTGAAAATTTTTGAAAAAATAAAATAAAAATAAATAAATAAACGGGGTAGGCCCATGAGTATTGTGGATTTCCCCAAATATATTCTCCTAAAATTTATTATTCAAAATATCGTTTAGACTTGTAACTTTTGATGCTTAGCCTTTAGAAAACATGTATAACAAGAAAAAAGTACTATTGTTTGAAACGAAGTAAAAATAAAATGGCGGGCTAAACAAATTCTCTCTCTCATCATTCAATTCAAACCCTCCCTTCAGAGATCCACAAACTCGCACGCAGAAGACGAACTTATCACATAGATGCAGATGCAGAGCGAAGGAGAGAACAATGTGTGGACTCGATTGGCGGAAACCCGATTAACATGCGAGAGAGAAATCCCCATTCAGCAGCAGAGGATCGTTTCCACCGTTATCTCCGAGCGGAATATTTTCGATTCTGTCAAGTCCAAGGCCCAACAAACCATTCATCTTCAAGGCGAATTTTTATCATACTTTTTGAACTTATATTTTTGTTGCAATTGGGGATTATTTACTTCTTTAGGGTTTATATATTTTTTGCTTAATTGGTAAAGAACCATGTTTTCATTAGCTAGAAGTTGATGTCAGATCTATATTAGGGATGTTTTGGGTTGTGGGATTCTCTTATTTTGTTGATTAAGTAAAAGTTTTGATTTTTGTCCTTAATTTTGTTATTGTACTCTTTCAGAAAGATTGGGGAAGCTTAAAACTGAGTTAAGAGAAGCTGAGGATGCTTTGGTAAAAGCTCTTGCCGGTACTCCCCCCTTCTCTCTGTCTCTCTATGTGTGTGTGTGTTGATGTGCACAAATTCTTGGTCTGCAAGTCTGTTATTCAATGTTTTCTAAAGTTTTTTTTTTTTACTCGGAAAAGGGGATCCTAGGATATCACCCCTCCCCCCTTACAAAGTTATGTTGCTTTACAGGAAGATATTTACAGTTATCATATGAAGGTGGTCGACTGTCATTTGATGTGTTGAGATGAAGTTTATCAGACATGGTGCTGGATTTAGAAGCTTTTGGAGTTTATTCAACAAACAGTTGATTGATTAAATCTTTTGGAAACTAATCAGATATTAAAGGTTATTTCATGTTTTCATTATCGTAATTAAATGACATGTCAATAGGTTGAACTAGACAACACTGATAGGATTAAAGGATAAAAAATACTTATGGGTAGCCTTATTTGTTGTCTCTAATAAAAATTACTCTTTCCCCAAACCCTTTTTGTCTCATCCGTTCTCTCTTTATCTTGATATATTCACAGCGAAGTCCACAGAAAACGAAATGGTGGCAAATAATTACCATAAGTACGGCTGCTGACAGAAACTTAAGACGTAATCAAATTCAACAAACAACAAATGTTATGTCGCGGTCTGTGCGTATTACACCACCAATGGAATGACTGGGGCAGAGGCAGACCACAGAATCTAGACACTAATTGCTCCTGCACAACGATGGCTTCAATTCCGCTCCCTACACTTAATTTATCAACGAAGTTGTCGCCGATTAGTTTTAACTTTAGTGCTAGAAATATATCAGCGTTCAATTCGTTTCTTTATCAAGTTCTTTCTTTGAAGAGTAATCGAAGGAGTCATAAATATGTTTGCCGAGCTGCCTCAGTTGTTTTTCGCGATCTTGATGCTGATGACTTTAGGCATCCTCTTGATAGACAGGTAATTGATGATTTCCTTACAATTTCATTCCTTGAGGTACTTATTTGTTAATATGTTCTGTGTTCTTAAGTGGTATAAGTTGATGGTTTTCATGATAATTTCTGCACTTTGAGGTTCTTATTTGTTCACTAATTTATCGTGGTGCAGAACACGTTGCTTTTGAGGGCGATTCCGGGGTTAAACGAGATTGGAAAAGCTTTATTAGGTAACTCATGATCAATTCCGGTTTTAAAACACTAGATAGAGTAAAATCCTTGATTTACCAGGAAATACATAGACTATTAGAGACAACAAATAAGGGTAATTCATTATCACACTACGCAAAGGATTGACGAGCCAACGTTAAAAATGAGTAAGGATGACAAAATGAAGGACCATGCTATGTGTAAACAATGGTGCACACACGGCCTTACACCTTCCTCACATGGAGGGGGGCCTACGCACAATAATGAATGCCTAATTGACCTGCCTTTCATCCATGTTGGATTTAGGCTCATTACGAACTTGACTAGCCCGTTTCAAAATATGGTCCAAACCTAATTGGTTTGACTTCACTTTTCGTTCGATTATAAGCTTAAATTAATAATTTTGAGATAGTAATTCCAAAATAATCAACGTTGAAGTTGGTCCCCCCATTGTTTGCATCATATATTGTCCCCCCAACGTTGGTCCCCCAATTGTTTGCATCATATATTGTCCCCCCAACGTTGGTAATTATTTTTACTGCGTAATTAAATGACATGTCAATAAATTAATCGTAAATACTTATGGGTTTGATGGTAATATATTCTGTAATGATTGTATTGAGCTCATTAGTATCACCTTACAAATCAACTTTTGATTTTTCTATTTTGCAATATTAAATATTGTTTGGAGTTTACAGGGATCGACGGTGTTGGACTTGGACTTACCTTGCTCATATAAATGTGTTTTTTTATACTTGTGAAGATATGTGTTCCCTTGCGAGAGTAATTGTAACACTCTTTTTTATGCTTTATCATTATATATAATATGATAACATAGCTTTACGTTGTCATAGGACGTAGAATAACTTTTTTATTTTTGTATTATTGTACAGATTCAAAATAAGAGTGCAGATGACATGGGTTCATTTGGCCTTGTGGTAGTTCCTTTTTTTTTTTTTTTTGAAATGTATTGGATTTTTAGAAGTTTCAAAATTTTTGATTTGAATTTTGTACGGATATTGTTACATTTTGGAATTCAGTTAATGATAATTATTGGAGTTATTTGATATTGTTGTCTTCTATCTTGTTTTGTGGTTGATTTATGTATATCATTGTACAAATAAAAGAATTAAAAAAATAAATTTAAAATGACCTACGGCAACGTGCATTGAACGTTGCTGTATGATCTACGGCAACGTGCAATGCACGTTGCTGTATGATCAACGACGCGTGCATTCGCGCTGTCGTAGAGATCTACAACGTTCTATGAACGTTGCTGTAATACCTACGGCAGCGTGCTCTGTACGTTGCCTTTGATCATACAGCAACGTGCATTGCACGTTATCGTTGATCATACAACAACGTGCATTGCATGTTGCCGTAGATCATACAGCAACGTTCAATGCACGTTGCTGTAAGTTGAAACTCTACGGCAACGTCAAACACAACAACATGCACCCGAACGTTGCCAAAAGTCTATGGCAACGTTTTTCGCGCGTTGTCATAGGTTCATTTTGTTGTAGTGAAGTCTAAATTCTAAAAGAATTTAACAAATAAAAACCAGATTACATGAATAAAAGATGTAAAATCACCGAATCCAATGAGTTCTTCCATGACTTCACCAAGAATTTTAGTTTTTCATGGAGTTTCTTGAGCACCAAGGAGAGAAAAGGTGTGTATTCAGGCATCCCGTTCATTTTGGGGGTGTATTAGGGCTTAAAAGTCGTGAAAGAAGTCGTTTCCATAAGTATTTGAACTGTAGAAGGAAACCAGAAAATCACGTCTCAAAAATACTCTATGCGACCGCATAGAATAAGTTCTTGCGGTAGCATAGAACAATTGAGCTCAGCCTTGAAAATCTCTGAAGCCACACTCGCAACCGCATTGAAGTTAAAGCTATGCGACAATGTAGCTTTAGAATTTTTCATCGAACAACCTTCAGTATTTTGGTTGTATCTTTCGTTCCCAATATCCAATTGAAACAATTCAAGATGCGTTGGAAAACTGACTCAATGGACTACAAATCTTCCAGAATATAATGTTTCCAATTTGAACATTTCCTATATCAAAAATGGGTCTCAAATTGTGACTAAAAATCCGAAGCAGAACTTTTTCGGCTGGGAGTTGATGTGTGATAATACTTTGATTATATTTCATCTATTTGGCTTCTTTCCTCATCCAATTGATGCCTAACACTCTCAAATCTTCATATCTTTGTTTTTCCCTCCGAGTCATCTTTTGAATATTTTCAATTTGGTCCTTGAACATTCATTTTCTTTCACTTTGGTCATTTTTCACTTATTTCCTCAAATCTCCACATTTTTCATCCATTTGCAACCTAAATCAAAATATAAGGGTACTTAGTGATTTAGGTGTCAAATAATCACATAAATAACACAAATAAGAGGAGAAAATCATGTCGTTTTGCACTCTTATCAACAAGATATTTCATTTTCTCATTTGACAGTAAAGCATCATTGACCTCCTTAATTGTGAGAATATCACGACTATAGAGAATAGTGTATCTAAAATTCATATATAATGACGACAATGAACATAACAAAATCAATCATAGATCCTCATCATCTTACTTAACCTTCATAATCTCAAGATCGGCTACAATTTCGTTAAAAACTGTAAAGTGATTCTCAATAGATGTACCTTCACACATGCAGTGAGAATACAAGTGCTACTTAAAAGTGTAACTTACTGGTCAAACTCTTTGTCATACAAAACTGATCTAGTTTTAACTACAACGTAACGACACTTTTCTCCTTAAGAACATCTTACAAAATCTGATTTGAAATATGGAGATGGATTTGTGACAGGGCCTTTCTATTCTTACTCTGCCTTTCCTCATGCGTGGCATTTTATCAAATCGTAATAGGGCATCATCCAAATTCATCTGCATGAGAACAGCTTAAATCTTCACTTGTAATAGTGCAAACCTCGTGTTGCGATCCAAAAGTAGAATATCATATTTCATCGTTGTCGTGTGAAATATCAACCTCGCTCTGATACCAGTTTTTTATGAATAAAGCAAGATATATGTGTAAGATGAAATAAATTAAACAATCGAGAAGCTAAGATTTTATGTGGAAACCTAAGATGAGTAAAAATCACGATCAAAGTAGGAGTTTCACTATAATCAATAATGAATGCTATTACAAGATTTTGATGCGCTCAATCGAAATCTAATATTCTTTCAATGCTATGAAGAGGCTATAACTCGTGGAATTTATATAGAACCCTAACAATAGTGTTATAGATGGAATAGATTGCTTAAAACATGCCAAACGTGAAATGTCCTAGGCCGGATAACATCGGTGCTCTAGTGCCTAGGCTCATGGTCAGTGAGCAGCAAGACAGCACTTAGGCATTGCAGGCATAGCGTTCATGCATCTTGTCCCTGTTTATTTTTCTTACTTGGCGCTCGAGCTAGCTAGTAGGAATGTGCCTAATTCTATTCCTTGGTCCATCTTTTAGACTTCTTTAAGGTCTATTTAACCAAAGTACCAATATCCAATGAAATTCGAGTCACACTTTCAACAATCCTAAAGACTTTCCACCAACAATACATAATCAAATCTACATTTATTTAACGTTCAAAGAATATCATCTAAACCAATCAAGATATATTATGAGCTCAAATGAGTATATGGACCTTCAACAGCAAGTTGTTGATATTTTTGTTGTAGGAGGAAAATTGATTTGAGGTCGAGTTTTCACCCATAAAATAAGAATGGCATTAAGGGTCCATTTGATTGTAAATGTGGAAAATTGGTGGAAAGAAAATAAATTACAGGGAATTGAATTGCCTAGAAATTATTTTACTGGAAATTGTAATTAATTGTGTTTGATTGGTATAATTTTTCACCTAAAAAATGTTGAAAGTTTGGTATCCGTTTGACTTTATTTTTTTTACGGAAATTGTCCATTAGAGTGATTTTTTTCTACCATTGGGTCTAGAATTTGTTCCAATTACCAAAAATATTAAAAAATTACCATATCGAATATTATTCATTTGGATTTGTTTTGCATGTAAATTGTCCATTAAATGGAAAATTTTTTTACCATTATTGATAGAATTTTTTTTAAAAAAAAATAAAAAATTGGAAACCACTTTCCCACCCCTTTGGTGGGAAAACCAATTCACTTAAAAGATGGAAAATGGGTCACATGGGGGGGGTTGGGTGGAAAAGGTTTTACCTAGAAAATTTTTGCCATCAAATAACAAAAAACTTAGAACTTGGAAAATAATTTCCAAGTTCCATGAAAAATAACTTGAATCAAACAGAGTTTAAGATACTTTCTAAATCAATCTTACTTGATGATAGACTACTTCTAAGGAATGATAAGTTTGTATGCATACTAAAAAAGGGTTCATCAGGAGAAGGATGCGAGCCTCAAAGTCAAAGTTCCTTTTAAAGTTGATTAACAAATTGAACAAAATGAAAACAAAATTGACCTAACTTCTCGTTACTATGTTTCCAACAATTTCAATGTTGCATATGAAAATGACCACTTAGACTTCAGGGCGAGTCTTTCTCAACCCCCTAGGGGTATATGACAAAGAGAGATTGATAAGTGTTTTTTACGCACTTATCCATACTATTATACTTGATAAATTATTATCAATTAAGAGTTGTTAGGTAATTTTGTATAATTTTGTTGATTGTAGGTATATTTTCAAACGTGGATGCATTTGGAACCAAAAATAGGTGACTTTAACTAGTTTTTGGGTTGGTTTGGAGCAATTGAAGACAAATTGGATGGCACATGAGTTTTAAGAAGTAAAAGGTGATGGAAGAATATCATAAGTTTTGGAGATGAAATTCAACTTTGCAACGTTTTGGACTAAATTGAACACTTTCATAACTTTTGTCAAGCCAATTTCAAATGATTATGAAGTTTCGTTGATCAATTTGGATTATTTTAAAGTTTTGGCATCAAAATTGAAGTTTCAATGAAAAAAAACCAAGGTTGGACGAAAACTTGAATAAAGGACCAAGGCCTCATTAAAAAAAAATTAATTTGGGATTAACTTGAATGAATCTGGAAGAAAAGGATCAAACTTTGTGTTGGGAGGAGTTCACAGTGATTAGCAAACAAATCAACAGAAAAATATGTGCAAAAACAGAAACTAAACGAACTGAAATAAGAGTAGTAAAATCGAACACAAAGCATAAACTGCAAAACTGAACACTTAGCTTTATTAATCACGCCCTCAGGCCAAACTCCTACAAATAGTGCTTCAATCACTCAAGAATGAAAACCACAACGTTCGAATCAAACCCCGAGGTACAGATTACACAAATCGACAGTCAAACAAGCCCTAAATATATCATAAAAGGAACTCTCTTCTCAGATAACTCAATCCACTCAAGAATTAGTACTCAATACAGGTAAATCACTCAAGATTACAAGCTGTTGAAAGAAAACAAGAAATCAAATGAGGTTATTTGATTTCATCAGTAAGGAGAAGAGAGAACACGAAGAAAGGCGCAGAACGTGAGACAAATGGGAAGGATCTCGAAGACCAAGTTATGAGCTCAAACCTTAGAATGAGCCTTTTAAATGGGTTACTCAATAGTCGTCCATCCAATGGTATTGGAGGCAACACGTGGTGACTCCATCAGCGTTCATTTCATCAGGTAAGTGAGAAATACGATTTCAGCATCTTCAATTCACGTTTTCAGTTCCATATAAAAAACACAAGCTGGACTTTAATTCATAAATCAGCTTGGCCAACTTCAACAGGCCCAATGGGCATTGCATCATTGTGCCATTTCCTTTCATACGCCACCTTGGTACAATGATTCTCACAAGTCAGTGTTTGTCCATATATCACAGATATCATCAGCACACATTACAGTATCTACAGATCAGCAAGGTGCCATATTCAGCAAGTTCAAGTAGTCCAGAAATTTGTTTAATGGTAGAACTTTTGTACCTACATCAGCAGGGTTATAATTAGTAGATACCTTTTCAAGTTTCACAACACCTTGTGAAATAACATCTCTAATAAAATGAAATCTAACATCAACATGCTTAGATCTATTGTGTAAAACAGGATTTCTACTTAAATGAATTGCAGATTGGCTATCAGAATAAAGAACAACTTCTTTAATAAAACCAAATTCATTAAGTAACCCTTTTAACCAAATTCCTTCTTTTATGGCATCGGTGGCTGCAATGTATTCAGCCTCAGTTGAAGACAAAGCCACAATCTTTTGAAGTTGGGATTTCCAGCTTATGCAAGAATTACACAAAGTATACATGTAAGAAGAAGTAGATTTTCTGTTATCCCTATCACTTGCATAATCAGAATCAGTAAACTCTTTCAAAATAACACCTTCAGCTTGTTTTCTAAACTGAATCCCTAAGTTTGAGGTCCCCTTAATGTACCTAAGAAGCCACTTCATGGCTTCCCAATGTGTCTCACTTGGATTTGCCATATATCTACTCAAAAACTTATAGAATATGCCAAATCAAGTCTAAAGCACACCGTGAGATACATAACAGATCCAACTGCATTAGGATAAGGCACTTGTGCCATTCTTTCAAACTCTTCTTTAGTTTTAGGACATAAATCATTTGATAGTTTAAAATGATTAGCCAATGGGACACTAACACTTTTGGATTCAACCATAGAAAACTTGCTAAGTAATTTCAAAATATAGGTTTTTTGACTAAGACTTAGTGTGCCTTCTCTTCTATCTCTCTTAACTTCCATACCTAAAATTTTTCTCACCGGACCTAAGTCTTTCATTTCAAATTCAGATTTTAGTTTGTCTTTAATTAGCTCAATCTCTTTTATGTCATGACTTGCTAATATCATGTCATCTACATAAAGGAGTAGGTAAAGTGAATTAGCTCCACCTTGACCTTATGTAACGACCCGAGTCTCACTTAACGGGCTGTCCTGGCCGTTAGATCGACGACGTACTGTCCTCACTGTACCAACATGGGTCTTTTCAGCATGCTTTGTCCTCACTCGCACGCTCCCCTAGAAAACTTCCCAGGGGGGTCACCCATCATAGAATTGCTCCAAGCCAAGCACGCTTAACTGTGGAGTTTCCAACGATGGACTTCCGGAAAAGAAGGTGCACCTTGTGATATGAGTAGTACCTATCAAATCTCTTAAACTTTCTTGGTCTGGGGTATTACAATCACCCACCGTTAGACTCGCGACGTCCTCGTCGCGCTTGATCCATCTGAGGATCTGTTGCCAGGCGTTGGGATTCTAGAGGTGGCTCCTACGAGTTCAAGAGGTGGCTCCCGTCCTATGGCGTAGCACTTTGTCCCGCATAGCACTTAGTTCCCGATTTCCGACTGGCAAACGTCTCTGATACCATTTGTAACGACCCGGGTCCCACTTAACGGGCTGTCCTGGCCGTTAGATCGACGACGTACTGTCCTCACTGTACCAACATGGGTCTTTTCAGCATGCTTTGTCCTCACTCGCACGCTCCCCTAGAAAACTTCCTAGGGGGGTCACCCATCATAGAATTGCTCCAAGCCAAACACGCTTAACTATGGAGTTTCCAACGATGGACTTCCGGAAAAGAAGGTGCACCTTGTGATATGAGTAGTACCTATCAAATCTCTTAAACTTTCTTGGTCTGGGGTATTACACCTTACAATAAAGACAAGTATCAAAGTTACTTCTCTTAAACCCAAGTCCAAGTACAAAATTGTCAATTTTTTTATACCATTGTCTTGGAGCTTGTTTTAAGCCATATAGAGATTTCTTAAGTGGCATACTAAGTCAGATTTATTAGTCACTTCAAATCCTCTAGGTTGTTTCATGTAAATTGTTTCTTCTAAGTCTCCATTTAAAAAAGCAGTTTTTACATCTAATTGGTCTAATTCCCAATTAAATTGAGTGGCCAAAGCAAGAATGACTCTAACTGTAGTAAATTTTACTACAGGTGAAAATATTTCATTGAAATCAACTCCTTTTTGAGTAAAACCTTTTGCTACCAAACGGGCTTTATATCTTATGTCATTCTCACTTTATTCACCCCTTTTTATTTTAAAAATCCATTTACAATCCACAACCCTCTTACCCTCCGGTCTTTTTACCAAAGTTCATGTCTTATTTTTGTGAAGAGACTCCATCTCATCTTACATGGCTGCAAGCCATTGCTTGGAATCTTTGCTATCCAAAGCTTCTTCATAAGATTCAGGTTCATCCTCAATCATATCATGATAGGATAGCAAGGAAACATCATCCTCAAACCTAGCTGGAGGTCTAATGGTCCTCATTTCCCTATCCCTAACAAGTTGGTAATCAACTAAGTGCTGTACCGGCTCTATATCAGCCTCAGGAACCTCATTAGGTTCAGTTTCAGCTTCAGGTTGGTCATCATTTAGAGGGGCAGATTGGTCAGAACCCTCCCCAAGTTGCTCCACCTCAAATTCAACCCCTTTTTCTCACATTTTCAGATTGTTCAGGGGTCTCAAACAGGTCTGCAGGTTGCTGTTCAGGTTTAAAACATGGCAGGTCATCCTCATTAAATATCACATTTCTACTTATAATGACCTTATAACCTCTCAGCTCTCTAACCCAAAGTCTATAGCCTTTAACCCCTTCCCCCATAGCCCAAAAAAAACACATTTGAGGGCTCTAGGTTCCAGTTTACCTTCAGTTTGGTATGCAAACGCTGCACACCTAAAAACTCTCAAATTGCTAAAGTCAACTGGTTTTCCTCTCCATTTTTCCTCAGGGATCTTAAAGTCTATAGCACTAGCAGGGCATCTATTTATCAGATAACTAGCAGTCTTAACTGCTTCACCCCAAAAAATTTTAGGCAGGCTAGAACACAACAACATGCATCAAACTTTATCAAGAATAGTTCTATTCATTCTTTCAGCCAAACCATTTTGTTGTGGTGTGTGTGTGACTGTTCTATGCCTTAGCATACCAGATGATTTGCACATTTCATCAAACTCATAATTGCAGAATTCCAAACCATTATCAGTTCATAGAACTTTAATTTTCTTATCAGTTTGGTTTTCAATTAAAAGTTTCCATTCTTTAAAAACATTAAAGGTGTCAGATTTTGATTTTAACAAAAAAGTCCAATTTTTTCTTGAAAAATCATCAATGACAAGCAAATAATATTTAAAACCAGAAGGAGTATACACAGTTGCTGATTCCCACAGATCAGCATGCAAATATTCAAGTATGGAGGCAGATTTATGCATTCCAGGTAAGAATGGAAGCCTATTATGCTTTTCTAAAATGCAATAGTCATAGAAACTCAATTTTTCAATGCTATCTTTGCCAAAATTACCCTGTTTTTTCAAAATCTGAAGACCTTTATCACTAATATGGCCCAATCTCTTGTGCCATATTTGTGATTTATCATTTGGGGCTGAGATTACTGCTGAAGTGGACTCCCAAAAATTTTTAGTTTGCAAAATGTAAAGACCATGTCTCTTGGGAACTTCTACAATCAGTTGTTTGCCAAAATTACCCTGTTTTTTCAAAATTTGAAGACCTTTATCACTAATATGGCCCAATCTCTTGTGCCATATTTGTGATTTATCATTTGGGGCTGAGATTACTGTTGAAGTGGACTCCTAAAACTTTTTAGTTTGCAAAATGTAAAGACCATGTCTCTTGGGACTTCTACAATCAGTTGAGAGTCCCTCAAGATTTTAATGTAACCCTTATTGATAACAATGTCAAAATTAAGGTCATCTAAAACCCCTAAGGAAATAAGATTACGTTGCAATTCAGGAACATATCTAGTCTTCTTAAGAATCAACTTATTATTATTCCCTTTTAAGTTCAAAGTGATAGTCTCTACACCTTTTACTTGACATGTCATGTTACCCATTAAAACTTTTCCACCAGTCACATTTTCAAAATCAGAAAACAGTTCCTTATTAGGACACATATAATAAGTGCAACCAGACTCAAGAATCCACTCTTGGCAAGGTGGACAGCTCACAGCTACATAAACTTCATCAATATTAGACTCATTGTAAGCCAAAGCAGCTCCACCATCATTTTTAGACTTGTTTTTAGAGTCATAAAGCCTTTTAGGACAGTTTTTAATAAAATGACCTTCTTCTAAACAATAAAAACATTTTTTTCCTTTAGTCGTCATTTTATTTTTGTCCTTAAAGTTGCCCTTTTTCTTATGTCCAGGTCTCTTATTGAAATTGCCAATTTTTGGATTAAACTTGGACTTCATCATCAGATTAATGCCACTAACAGATTCTTTCTTGTCAGATTTTAGTTCTAACTCTTTAGACCTTAAAGCATTAATGATCACTTCAGTAGATAGAGTGTCCTTCCCATATTCAATTGCATTTTTAACATCTTTATATTTATCACCAATTGAATTTAATAAGACCACAGCCAACTGCCCACTTGAGAGTTTCTCGTCACAATTGGCTAAGTCACGGGTCAATCTATTGAATCTATCAATATTAGACTCAAGGTCAAGAGAAAGATCAAGTTTAAAACCAAAAAACTGTTTCAGAAGATAAACTTTATTTAGTATAGCGTTATTCAAATAAGTTTTCTCCAATTTGTTCCACAATTCAGCAGTAATCTTAGTCTCACCAATTTCTCTAATCACATTGTCGGACAAATGCAAGAAAACGGTACTCCATGTAGTTTCATCTTGTTTAGTCACTTTATTATATTCAAGATCAGTAGACCATTCATCAATGGCTTTAGCACATTTTTGTTGAAGTAAAAGAGCTCTCATTTTCTGACGTCAGAAACTGAAGTCTCCTTTGCCATTAAAAACTTCTATTTCAAATTTTGAAGTCATTTTTAAAAAAACCTTAATGGGAAAAGGATGAATGCAGGCCAGTCAGACACCAAATCAGAGACTTACAATGTAGAACAAAGAAGTATCACCTCACAGGGTACACAGCAGAGTACGTAGATTGAAAGTACAGAGAGTTTGCACTTTTCAGAATTATATCACAAAATTCTATCAGGTTTGAACAATACTGCAGAGTGTTTTCATGAAAAGAATATCAAGAATCTCAACTTTTGTCCAAGTAACCCTCAGATTCCAGACAACTCAAGGTTTCTGGACAAAGGAATTATGAGGAGTTTTCGATTTAGGTTTTTGAAATGTAAGAGGAATGAATTACACTTCACTAGGCAGAACACCCAACAATGCAGTAATCTCAATTAACAGAAAGAACAACCGAAGTAGTATAACTAATAGGGTAATACAGACAATCAGGTAGTATAATTACACAAGATCAGACACCAGGCTTGATTCAGAACACCCAGCACAATATACAGCTTAGACAGAAAAACGTGATAATCAAGAAATTGGAAAGATCTCACCAAGCCCCTTTAATTAGGGTTTCAAGAAAAAAAGCAAAGCAATTCAAGTTTGCAGTCGGTGTCAAGATCGAGCTCAACAAGTATCAAGAACTCCCTCCAGATCGCTCTGATACCACTGTTGGGAGGAGTTCACAGTGATTAGCAAACAAATCAATAGAAAAATATGTGCAAAAATAGAAACTAAACGAACTGAAATAAGAGTAGTAAAATCGAACATAAAGCATAAACTGCAAAACTGAACACTTAGCTTTATTAATCACGTCCTCAGGCCAAACTCATACAAATAGTGCTTCAATCACTCAAGAATGAACACCACAATGTTCGAATCAAACCCCAAGGTACAGATTACACAGATCGACACTCAGACATAAATATATCATAAAAGGAACTCTGTTCTCAAATAACTCAATCCACTCAAGAATCAGTACTCAATACAGGTAAATCACTCAAGATTACAAGATATTAAAATAAAATAAGAAATCAAATGAGGTTATTTGATTTCATCAGTGAGGAGAAGAGAGAACACGAAGAACGGCGCAGAACGTGAGAGAAAAGATGAAGGATCTCAAAGACCAAGTTATGAGCTCAAACCCTAGAATGAGCCTTTTAAATGGGTCACTCAACAGTTGTCCATCCAACGGTATTGGAGGCGACACGTGGTGACTCCATCAGCGTTCATTTCATGAGGTAAGTGAGAAATACGATTTTAGCATCTTCAATTCACGTTT
This sequence comes from Fraxinus americana, assembly GCA_035079005.1. NCBI lineage: Eukaryota > Viridiplantae > Streptophyta > Magnoliopsida > Lamiales > Oleaceae > Fraxinus > Fraxinus americana. The sequence goes on along the minus strand of CM068706.1, from coordinate 26,416,931 downwards.
TCTGTTCCATATAAAAAAACACAAGCTGGACTTTAATTTATAAACCAGCTGGGCCAACTTCAACAGGCCCAGTGGGCATTGCATCATTGTGCCATTTCCTTTCACCTTGCCATTGCGAGGTTTGAACCTTACGATAGCAAGCAAGTTAATAATAACATGCATCATAATGTTTTAGAGATAACAATGCGATTGCAAGCCTTTGAACCATGCAATCTCGTTGTTATGCGAGAAGGAATCAGATTTTCTCTCCTATTATAATCAAACTTTTGTTGAAAATATGATCTAACATGATTTTTACACTAATCTAGGGACTATAAAAGGGAAAGAAATGGATTCAAAGAAAATAAGAGGCTTTGATTCACAAACACATAATTATCCAAAAATTCAATACCTTTACTCAAATTTCGGAAATGGAAGAGGAGAATATAAGTAGATCATTCAAATGTTCAAGAGTTGTTTAAAGTTTTCTGTTGACCTCAAAAAACATACCAGTGATGTGGCCAATAGATCCCAAAACCTCTCACGTCCACACAATCCGGGTTCTTGCACATTTGGACAAACCGTTAGTCACACTGGCCTTCTCCGTTAGGGGTGTAGTTGGTCGTACGCACTCCGACGGTCAAGTCAGTTGGTGAAATAGTTTTGGGTATGGGAGAGCTTTAAACGTTAGCCTCCAATATAAAAATGGGGGTCGACTTTGGGGTGGAAAAGTAAGATGTGTGTGTAGCAAGAATATAGATTTGAGAGTCTAAACTTGCATTACCTTTGAATGGTACCGAGTGTGAGATGACCTCAAAAAGATGACCTCAAAAAACATACCAGTGAGTTTGATAAATTAGGATTTGATCAATGTTTTGATCAATAATCCGTTTCCGTTTTTCTATCAAGTGGTATCAGACCCACTCTATGGTTGAATTCATGAGAAATTGAGTTTTTTAAATTCTGAATTTTATGGGTTATATGATTTTCTTGCTATTTTTTGCAATTTGGATTTATATTACATGAAATCTAGCATGTAATTATATGGATTTCGGAATAATTAAGAATTTTCATCAAAAAAATTCAGAATTTAAAATAAAGTTTTTTTATAGATCTGTTAAAAGGGTTTACAGATCTGTTGATATATATAAAAATTTCAGAGTTTAATCACAAAAAAAAAAAAAAATTTATATGGCATTCGCAGCCGGCCATTTCTTTAACGTCTTTGCGATTCTGATATGAAGTTTCTTTGCTAGTTTGCTAGAACACCAGCGTGTTCCAGCAGCGATTCAAGCAGCGAAATCGCTGCTGGGCAGGGGAGAGGCCGCGTGCGTTTAAGGATCTTGGCGCGCCAGCCGCCAAGGGAGGAAGAGGAGATGAAGTGGCTCAAGGCATTACGGTTTTTCAGTTTTTGGAAGATTAGGGGACGGGGGCTTGGGCTGCAAATTAGAAATTCTTAGGCCCCTGCTTGCAATTTAAAATTAGGGTTAAATTTTATGTATCAGTCCCTAAAATTTAAAGTTAATCCTAATTGGGTTTTAAGGCTATGGGTTTAAATATTTCAGCCCTTAAAGTTTAAAGTTTATTTAAGTTGGGTCTTAATTATGAGATTACATAAATTCAATCCCTGAAGTTTTAAAATTAATTAATTTGGGCCATTTTAGTTCTCCATTTTGTAATTAAAGCCCTCAAAGTTTCTGATTTTGTTTTAATTGGCCCCAAAGAGTTTTAAATTTTAAATTTTACCTCCTAAAGTTTAAAATTCATTAATTTTGACCTCTAAAGTTCCGAATAATTAATTTTTGGGTCCTTAAAGTTTCGAATAATTAATTTTTTGACTCCTAAAGTTTTCAACAATTAATTATTGACCCATAAAGTTTCAGATAATTAATTTTTGGTCCCTAAAGTATAACTATTAACCCTTAGGCCCTAAAGTTTCAAGATAAATAAAATATGCAAATTTTGGTGTTTTGCTTTTCAAATTTTGGTACAAAACTCATTTGGAAATATAATATTCGAAAGTGACTTAATTGAAGTAACATGTTGTCAAAGCAACATCTCTTGTGGAAATTAATTAACTTAGAATATAAGAAAGATTTAGTGTATATGCTAGTTCATGCGTATATTAGCCGACCCAAAGGAAGGTTAATATTTGGCCGAATTGCATGCACACTTGTGGTGGTAAACATGTGACAATTATAAGGTTTCCATGTTAATAATAAATCAATCCAAAAATGAGTTTATTATTTGACATGAGTTATTGTCAATGTTTGATCACTACACCAAGAGTACCATTTGCAATTAATATTATTGTCCAAAAACTTGATATTAATGTTGCGATAGGTATCTTGAGATGGGATTTACCATTATTTGAATTTATTAATTGTTTAATATGGATTCCTATGTGAACATATTAATTAAGTATAAGTTCTCTATTCAGTTCATCCATCAACTTCTTCAATATCTGCCTATATCAATTCAATTATTGCGCTAGAACCAAAACTTCAAGGTTTGGAAAGAGAGCACATTGATTGTTCTTGGCTGTGAGGATCTAGATATTGCGCTTCAAATTGAGCAACCCATTACTCTTACGAAAGAAATTTTATCTGATAAAAATGCGAACATTGAGAAGTGGGATCACTCAAATCGCATGAACCTAATAATCATTAAGTACGGCATTCCGAAAGCCTTTAGAAGCACAGTATCTGAAGAAGTAACTAATGTCAAGGATTTCCCTGTTGAAATTGATAAACGTTTTGCGGAAAAAAAAAATGATAAGGCCGAAACAAGCACGCTTTTGCAAAGCTTGATTTCAATGAAGTATAAAGGCAAGAGAAACATAAGGGAGTACATCATGGAGATGTCTCACACTACTTCTAAACTTCAAGCACTAAAGCTCAAGTTGTCTGATGACTTGCTCGTACATTTGGTATTGATATCGTTTCCTGCACAATTCAGTTAATTAAGGTCAGTTACAACTGTCAAAAGGGGAAAGTTGACTCTTAATGAGCTCATTTCCATGTGTGTAAGAAGAAGAAAGGCTAAAGTAAGATAAAACTGGCATTAATCAGTTGGCGAATATTTTTAAGGACAAGTAATAAAGAATAACAAAGCTGCATCCGGTTCTGTTTTAAATTAACAGCAAAAGCATGAAAATGATAAATTTAACTGTAAATTTTGTGAAAATTTGGGATATATAAAGAGAGATTGTACTAAATACCACGTTTGGCGTGTAAAGAATGGTGCACTTCTCACTTTGATTTGTTTTGAGGTAAATTTAATGTCAATACCTAGACACACTTGGTGGATAAATTTATGTACCACTACTTACATAAGTGTGTCTATGCAGGGTTGTCTGAGTTGCCAAAACCAATTGATGCTGAAAGATTCATCTATGTGGGGCGATGGCCAATTAGTTAAGGTTGAGGCTATAGGGACTTTGGGTTATCTTAAAGACTGGTTATTATTTGGACTTGAAAGAGACATTTGCGGTACCATCTTTTTTGGACGGAATTTGGTTTCTATTTCTAAATTGGACAAATTTGATTACTCATGTTCAATTTGAAATAGTCAGTTTGATCTTTTTCTTAATTCAAATATTGTGGGTATCAGTTCTTTATTCGGTTACGATAACCTATATTTGCTTAATACGGTTGCCTCTTATAAAGAAATCTTGTATGTGAATCCGCGTGGTATTAAACATAGATTAACCAATGAGAATTCAAATTTGTTATGACACATGCGTTTAGGTCACTTCTCTCGAAAGAGAATGAAAAATCTTATGTCAGAAGGAATTCTTGATTCTCTTAATTTTTCCAAAATTAAGTGTTTATGTTAATTGTATTGAGGGAAAACAAACAAATATAAGGAGATTAGGTATCATAGGACTTCAGAAGCCTTGGAACTAATTCATACGGATATCTGTGGACCATTCCCTCCGACTTCTTGGAATGGTCAACAGTCATCTATTACGTTTATAGATGAATTTTTCTCACTATGGCTACCTATATCTCATCTATGAGGAATCTCAAACACTGGATATGTTCAAGGCATACAATATTGAGATTGAAAATCAACTCAGTAAAAGAATTCAACAAATCAAATCTTACCATAGTGGTGAATACTATGACAGATATGACGGATCAGGAGAACAACGCCCAGAGCCTTTTGTTAAATTCCTAGAGGAATGTGGAATTATTCTACAGTACATCAGGATCTTTCTAGGTAGAAGCACTAAAGATTGTAGCTTAAATTCTCAAAACAATTCCAAGTAAAGCAACTTTTAAGGGGTCACAAATTTTTTAAAGATCTCACTATTAAGTCAATTTTTAAACGAGAAATGTTTGATTTCTTGAGGATGTAGAGTTTGTGGGGGGAGATAAGGTTATAAGGTTAATGATTTTGTCTTTAATGAAGAATATGTATATATTTCTTTTCTTGCAAATGACAATGATCAGGTTCATGGACAAATTCTTGCTCCAGATCTTATTCAAGAAGCAATTTCGGATCAAGACTACATTATAAAATTCCCTATACACAATCAAGATATTGTTTCAGAAAAACAAACTCAACAACCTCAAGATCAAATGTCATTAAAGAAATCCACTATTAAAGGGAGAAAGAAAATTCTGGATGTTTTTATAGTCTCTTTCTCCGAGAAAATAAAGATGGCATGGATTGGTGAAAGAAGACCTAATCAATCTACTTTCATCAAAAGACAATTCTGGATGTTTTTATAGTCTCTCTCTTCAAGAAAATAAGGATGGCATGGATTGGTGAAAGAAGACCTGATCAATCTACTTTCATCAAAAGACAATTCTGGATGTTTTTATAGTCTCTCTCTCCAAGAAAATAAGGATGGCATGGATTGGTGAAAGAAGACCTGACCAATCAACTTTCATCAATTCATGCAAAGGAATAACTCTCAAAAGTGGATTGATGCCATGAATAAGGAGTATAAGTATATGTAAGACAATAAAGTTTGGGATTTTATCCCATTACCAGAAGGTGTGAAACTCATTGGTTGCAAATAGATATTTAAAATCAAAAGGGATTCGAATGGTAATGTGGAAAAATATAAGACTCATCTTATAGCTAAAAAGCTTTACCCAAAAGGTAAGCATTGACTACAAAAAGACTTTCTCTCCATTTTCAACGAAAGACTCTTTTAGGATAATTATGATATTTGTGACAAATTTTGATTTTAAGTTACATTAGATGGTTTACAAATTAAAGAAATCCATCTATGGGCTTAAGTTGGTTTCTCGTCGAAGGTATCACAACTTTCATCAAATAATTATCTCATTTGGTTTTCAGATAAATTCAGTTGATGATTCTGTATATCACAAGTTTAGTGGGAGAAATCATATTTTTGGTATTATATGTCGATGACATACTGCTTGTTTGCAATGATATAAACTTATTGAGCGAAACCAAGAGATTTCTGTCATGGATTTTTGAAATGAATAATCTTGGTGATACCTCTTTTGTATTAAGGATATAGATACACAAGAATTGTTTTTGGTGTATTTTTTGGATTATCACAAAAGAGATGTATCGATAAGGTTCTTAAAAGATTTGAAATGCAAATATAAAATTCAGGTGAAACCCCTATTGCTAAGGGAGACAAGTTTGGTCTCATTAATTACCTATGGATAAATTTAAAGAAAATGAAATACATGAAATTCTCTACGCTTTAGCCATAGGGAATTTCATGTATACTCAGGTTTGCACACATTTGGATATAGCATTCATTGTTGAAATGTTAGGCGGATATTTAACTAACTTCGGGATGGAAATTTGGAAAGCGGCCATGAGGTTATTCAGTACCTATAGAGAACTAAAGATTACATGATCACATTCAAGAAAATTAGACGTCCAATTGGAGATCATTGGGTATTCTGATTCTGATCAGGGAATATGACTGCAAAATATTGTCATGAGGCTGCATATTTTGGATGGATTTGAAAGATCATTTTGACAATAGCAGTCTTGTATTCCAACGGGAACGTGACGATGTCAAAATCTAAAGACATTAAGCTCCTAGTTGTAAGGAAAGAAATCAGAGTGGTTAGATTTCTATAAAGTATATTAAGACAAACTCCATAATCATGTATCTATTTACTAAATGACTACCACCCAAGATCTTTCATGAGCATAATGCTCACATGGGTGTTGCATCTTTTGATGATATGTCATTTTAGTGGGAGTTTGTATTTGGATGTTGTCTGTTTTAGAGACATATTTTGTCTATGGATATTCGGTTAATTTCAGAAATAAAGTATTCAATTCAGTTTCACTCTGGTTAAAGTTTATGGTTGATCTCACTTAAGAAATAAGGTTGGACCAGTTGGAAATAGACATGTTTGGATCACATAACATGTAATTTCCATACTACACTCCCATGATTGTTCTATGTCATTTAGTTGTATGAGTGTATGTGACTATTGATGGATTTAGTCACGTTAAATGTGACGAAAATCACTTTGATCATATATCAATATGACTAATGGACGAGATTGTTTGGTAATACTCATAATAATAATAGCAAAATTTTGAGCTCATAAGGTTGTGCACATTTGAAAGATTATACGTATGGCCCAATGGGAGATTGTTGGAAAATTCTAACATATATGGGGGTTGTATATAAAATGTGTAGTGCTATTATTTACAGGACATTAGTCAATTAAAGTGATCCGTTAAAGATATTTTGTGACTAATGGATATTAGGTTTCATGAAAATATAGTGTAGAGACCGAAGTGTTGTTTTAAATTGATGAGGAGTCAATTTGAAGCAACTAAAAGATAGTGACTATTCAGTTACTATTATTATTATATATGGTTATGGTCCTCAATTGTTGGTGTTCTTGAGATTGTCTGCATCCCCATCAACAAAGAGTAAAATTGAAGTGAGGATCATCAATCAATTGAAAGATCATAACTCATTCAGGCTAAGAATCAGAAATTTATGGATCAATGTATGTTTATGCTTCTGTTATTTTCATTCTCATTGATTTCAACATGGATGGTTATATTTGAGAAAGGGTTTGATAAATTAGGATTTGATTAATGTTTTGATCGATAATCCGTTTCCGTTTTTCTATCATTTTATTCTGTTGAGAATGAATCGAAAGTTTAGTACATAGTAACAATCATTGTAAAAATTGATAGCAAATAGAAATATACTTTTATGCTTTGCATGATCTTATTATAATTGCTCTTGGAACTTTATTCATTTTCATATATTCATACTCTTCATAGAGATATAGTAAATCAAATGTGAGATTAATATTAATATTACTCAAGAGAGTTTGTTAAATCAAATAAGAAGATCTATCAACAAGTCAAGTAAGTATTGTCAATTACTTGGATTGATATTAAAGTTGAGGAATATAGGGGAGTCGAGGTCTTAGTGGTTTTTTTTAATTGAGTTTTCATAAAAACTTGATAGCATAATTAAAAAATTTATATTTAGTTAGTTATCGAATTTTATTTATGATCACCAATCTCCTAAACAATGTGTTATATTGCTTAATAGTAGTAATCAGAATCTAATTAAAAACGTAGTTCCCGTGAGTACAATCTTTTATTTACTTCTTATTACTTGTCTACGATATCATAAACTTGTGAGAATTTATTGAACGAGTGTCCTCAAATATCAAAGTTGCAAAAGAGAACTCAAAATTTCTCCCATTAAAATACTAATTATTCCTAAAGACAGAATTTGAGGATCACTTTTAACTGAAATATGGGAATCATGCGAATCCATTTTCTATGCAAATAAAATACTATTACATAGGTTATCAAGTTAGAATTTCAAAGCACTTTACGCATCTCAATTTGAACATTCGTATGTAAAGAAAGAGTAGTGCTATTTATAGCAGTAACTTGAGTAGTTATTCTACGTGACGTGTTACGTATCATAACATTAGTCATCTTGCGTGGTATCTTACATGGCATAACATTATAGGCATCTTACGTGGTGGCACAACATTATAATGTTTTGCTACGTGAGATGCTACCTAGGATGACTACTCCAATTACATACTATGTATAGCATTTTTGGTAAATATATAGTTAAAGTACTGAATTCAAAGATATAAATTTAACTGGAAAGAATTGATTTCAGCTTAACTTTACAAGTGAGAGTGAGCTCGAATTTATACAAGTAAAAGGAATGTTCTAGGCTAAAGATCTAGGCTGTACAGATGGATAATTATTGATCAATGGTGCACCATAATTATAGGAGTGGTAGCACGACCTGTGGTCCTGCAATGGTGAGCTGAGAGTGATCTAACAGATTCAGGTACTACAACTAAATGCTGAGGTGGAGTCTGCTGAGCTGGAGGCAAAGATGATGAGTCAGCTGATGATATTTCAGCTATGAGTTCCAACACCCTCCTTCAAACTAGAGGGGACTATTGTTACTCCAAGTTTGTCTTTCAAATAAGCAAATCTTGAATGAGAAACTCCTTTCGTCATCAGATCAGCAATTTGATCGGCAGTAGGAACATATTTCACTTCCAATTCTTATAAAGTGTATGTCTAGCTCTATATGCTTGGTTCTAGCATGAAAAACGGGATTTGCTGCCAATGCTCCAGCATTCAAGTTGTCACACCAGATGATTGGAGTTGAGTTTTGAGATATTTTGATTTCTTTAAAAAGAGATTGTATCCAGGTTATTTCTAACGCAGCAGCAGCCAATGCTCTATATTCCGCCTCTGTACTTGATCTGGCGACAACCTGTTGTTTTTTGGATGACCAAGACACTAGGGTATCACCTAGGTAGATGCAGTATGCAGCCACAGATCTTTTATCGTCTGGAGAGGATGCCCAGTCAGCGTCTGAGTAGCCACTAATCATCAAGTTTTCACTTCTTTTGATCCATAAACCTTGGTCGATTGTGCCTCTCAGGTATCTTAGGACTCTTTTCACTCCTTGCCAGTGTACTGTGGTTGGTTCCTGCAAGAATTGATTGAGTTTGTTCACATCAAAAATTATGTCTGGCCTGGTGTGTGCTAAGTATTGCAGTCCTCCAATAGCACTCCTGTAGATTGAGGGATTCTTCAGAGGTTCACTGTCAAATTTGGACATAGTTCTCCTAACTGCACTGGGAGTAGGACATGGTTTGAGGTTTTGAAGCTCAAACTTCTTCAGTAACTCTGAAATATACCGTGATTGAGTTAGATGAAGTCCTGAGTTATGTCTGTGAACTTCTATCCCTAAGAAGTGATGAAGTTCTTCCATGTCTTTGAGTGCAAATTTCCTGTGAAGTTCTGTTATGAAGTTTTGAAGCAACTTATTGTAGTTACCAATGACTATTATGTCGTCAACGTAGATGAGAACGAAGACAATGTCCTGCTCAGTTGAGAGATGAAACAGAGATGTGTCTGCCTTTGATTGATTGAACTTCCAATCAATCAGGGTGCTTTTCAACTTATCATACCAGGCTCTTGGCGCTTGCTTAAGCCCATAAAGAGCTTTTTCAAGTTTGCAAATGTGGTTTGGCTTGGTTTTGTCAACAAAACACTCTGGTTGATGCATATAAACAGTCTCCTCTAACTTCCCATTTAGAAATACGTTGTTAATATCCACTTGCCTTATTTTCCAATCCTTCATCACTGCAAGGTTGAGAATGATTTTCAATGTAGAGGTCTTCAAGACAGGGCTGAAGGTTTCATAGAAGTCCACTCCGGGAGTTTGGTGAAAACCTTTTGCTACTAGCCTCGCCTTGAACCTTTGAAGAGATCCGTCTGAATTCTGTTTCAATCTGAAGACCCATTTGTTTCCTACAATGTTGTAGGATGAAGATGGTGGTACTAAGGTCCACGTTTTATTTTCGATCAGTGCATTGTACTCTTCAGTCATTGCCTTTTTCCAATTCTTATCTCCCCAAGCCTCTGTAATACTCTGAGGTTCAGTTTTATTACACTGAGGATCCACTGCCTGACTGGAGAGAGCTTTGGGTTTGAATATACCAGCTTTGGCTCTTGTTGACATAGGGTGCCCTGCTTTCTGCCTTTCATAATTATTTCCATCCAAGTTATGAGTTTCTTCAATACCTTGAAATCTTGCCTCGGTATTACCAATGTCAAGAGATTCATTCCTTTGATCAGAATCAGTATGATTATATATAGTATCTCCTTCAATTGCTGTATTGGTTTCATCAGTGCATGACTCTACTGCAGGAATAGCTTCAGAGCTAGTATATATCAGTGGAGTTTTGTTCAGAATTTGAGGGTTGAAAAGGCATCTGGAAATAAGAAATAACAGTTTGTTGTTCAGCGGGTTTAGTCTCAGTTTTTGTGAGGAATATTGACTCGAAGGGAAATTCAATTTCATTGAATATCACATGTCTAGAAATGTAGGTTTTGCCAGTGGGGCTGAGACACTTAAAGCCTTTGTGTGATGGACTGTAGCCTAAGAAGACACATTTCAGAGTGAATTGCCTAAATAGGCACTAAACTTTACGCAATGCGTCCAAGGGGTCACTGAACTTTAAAAATCATTCAAATGATCACTGAACTTTGCAAAATGTTTTCACTAGGTCACTGAACTTTAAAAATCACATAATTCATCACTGAACTTTGCAAAATGTTTCTGCGAGATCACTAAACTTTGCAAAATGTTGCCTAGGAAATCACTGCATTAGTGACCTATGAGAAACATTTTGCAAAGTTCAGTGATGAATTGAGTGATTTTTAAAGTTCAGTGACCTAATGGAAACGTTTTGCAAAGTTCAGTTATCATTTGGGTGATTTTTAAAGTTCAGTGACCAATTGGACGCATTACGTAAAGTTCAGTGCCTATTTAGGCAATTCACTCCACATTTCACTGAGTGGAAACTAAATTTATGGCTTTGATAGGGTCGAAGACATGGAAAGCATGAGCAACCAAATGTTCTTAGAGATAGGTAGTCAGCCTTTTTATTGTATAGGACTTGATAAGGAGATTTCATATGAAGAACCTGTGTGGGCAATCTGTTTATAAGATGAACAACAGTTTGAAAAGCTTCTACCCAGAATTTTAATGGCATTTTAGCTTGGGCAAGCAGGGTAAGTCCAGTTTCTGCGATATGATGATGTTTTCTTTCAACTCTCCCGTTTTGTGCAGATGTGTGAGAACAAGAGTGTCGAAATTCTATTCCTGACTTCGAGAGATGATTGACAAAACTTCTAAACTCTCCATCCCAATCAGACTGAAGAGTTTTGATTCTTCTGTCAAATTTGTTTTCCACAAGTTTTTGGAATTGAACAAAAATGTGTAATGATTCTGATTTGTGTTTCATTGGATATATCCAGGTATATCTGCTAAAATCATCAACAAAGGCAATATAGAATTTGCAGCCAGATGTTGAGAGAATAGGTGAGTGACCCCAGACATCAGTGTAGATTATTTCCAGAGGTGATTTAGCGTGTGAGATTGAAGCATTGAAGGGAAGCAGGTGAGATTTTCCATACTGGCAAGCATCACAGAATGAGCTGAGTTTATTTAATTTTAAATTTTGATTACATTCTTTGAGTACTTGGGATAACACTTGACTGGAAGGGTGCCCAAGTCTCCTATGCCAAACACTAGCTAGAGAGTTAAAAGACTCAAGACTCTCGACTTTACTGGACTCGACTGAACATACTGAATTGTAGAGTTTATCTGGATGAAATGACTCAGAAGAACTTGACTGAACTTTGGAGGTTGTGTTGGGAGGTTCCAGCTGATATAAGCCTTCTCTAAGCTTTCCGTGCAGCATCGTTTTCCTCGTTGATTTGTCCTTAACACAGCAATAGTTAGAGTGAAACTCCATAAACACATGATTGTCAGAAGTAAGTTGTGAGACACTTATGAGATTCTTTTTGATTTCTGGTACGTGTAGTAATTTATCTAAAAACAATTGTTTATCAGTCATGGTTACCATTTTAGCTGTGCCTGTGTGTATGATATTAAGTTTGCTTCCATTTCCAACCATAATTTTCTCTTTACCTGAATACTTATTAGCTTGACTGAGATTTTCAGAATTTGAAGTGACATGGTTGTTTGCTCCTGTGTCAGCAAACCAGGAAGGATCGTTGATTATTTCTGGTGAGGCGATGAAGGCTGATAGAGCTTGATTTCTGAAATTATTTTGATGAGGTGCTGCAGGTCCATTAAAACTTTCATCATATCGATAGTTGCATACATTTACCTTGTGTCCTGTTTTACCACAAACTTGACATGTAGACAGATTATTTGAGCTGAATCTACCTCTGTTCCTACCTCCTCTATAGCTACCATTGTACTGTGATCTTCCACCATAGTAAGAGTTGGAATTTCTACCAAAGTAGTGGTTGTTTGGAGACCTTTGGGTGAAGTTTGCAAATGAGTGATTAAGATTGATACCTGCCATATCATTTTTGATGGCACTAATGTGATCAAGTCTACTCTCATATGGCATAAGAGTAGATTGAAGTTCTTCCCAACTGATAGACTCCCTGCTGTTGATCTGTACAACAATAGGCATGTATTCTTCATCCAAGCCAGCCAGGACTTGAGTTACCAGATCAGCAGGTTGAACGGGTTTTCCAGCAACTTCCAGGTTACTGGCTAGGAGTTTCACTTTATTCAGATACTGATCAATGCTCAGACCATCTTTCCTGGTTTTCTGAAGTTCTCCTACTAGGAAGGTAATTCTGGATCTGTTTTGAATGCCAAAGCTCTCCTTGATGGCAGTCCACAATTGAAGAGAACTTGCAGATCCCATTACCCTTAGAGCAATTTCAGGAGTCATAGTGGCATAGAGCCATCCCATGAGTAGTTGATCAATAGATTTCCATTGATTGAACTCTGGATTGGTAGACATTTCTACACTTATCCCTGATTCTCCAGCTACTTGAGTACTGATGAATTCTGGTGGACACACCTTGGTTCCCTCCAGGTATCCTTCCAAGTTCTGACCTCTTATGATAGGCAGAATCATATTTTTCCAAAAAAGATAATTGTCTCTTTCAAGTTTAACAGAGGGAGTTTGATTGAGATTCATGCCAAACGAAGTAAGATGACTTCCTCCCAGCATTGGAGGTGCCTCAGTGTTGGACATTGCAGCTGATTGGGACTGTGAGCTGTTAATACCGGCGTTGGCCATTCAGAAGCTCTGATACCAAGTTAAAGTACTGAATTCAAAGATATAAATTTAACTGGAAAGAATTGATTTCAGCTTAACTTTACAAGTGAGAGTGAGCTCGAATTTATACAAGTAAAAGGAATGTTCTAGGCTAAAGATCTAGGCTGTACAGATGGATAATTATTGATCAATGGTACACCATAATTATAGGAGTGGTAGCACGACCTGTGGTCCTGCAATGGTGAGCTGAGAGTGATTTAACAGATTCAGGTACTACAACTAAATGCTGATGTGGAGTTCGCTGAGCTGGAGGCAAAGATGATGAGTCAGCTGATGATATTTCAGCTATGAGTTCCAACATATATGATTATTTTTTTCTCAAAACTGGTCAGCTGCCTATTCTACTTAAGAATTGAACAAGTGTTCATCTTTTCACAGTTCCAATGAAGTTCAAACATTGTCTTTGTCAATCAACGTGACTTTATCATTTTAGAATTCAACACTTTTCATTTAATTAGGTCTTGAAAAGTCGTATAAGAATGCTTAGTAACTGCTTATGCTTGGAAGGTTGTTTCAAAGTTCAACTATTTTAAGCCACATTCTTGTAAGATTTGAAGATAATTTACTAAGTATTTTAATATTAAGCTTATTTGAGATACATTTATCCTTCTTAGATTCTTTGGGATGATTCATATATTCCTTAAGTATTTTACTTGGATAGTGAACTATGTTACAACCCTTATCCCTTATGTTAATGCTTTTGGGTGGCGAGTTGATCAAGTGCTTGTGCTTGTGTTACATCCTCTTTCTTCCCACGCCGCTTGTGTGAATTTCTCATGTTACACCTGTTGATTGTGATTTACAAAACCATTGTCTCGACAACAATTTCTTCTTTTATGCCACAGGCATAGTTTGCAACCATTGGTGTAATACTTTCTATATATAACCTTTCTATAAATAACATTGCCATATAGGATTCTACCTCAATTTTTTTAGATAATCAAGTTGTTGAATCAATAAATACACTCTCCGAACCTCGTCTACTACCTTCGTAAACGGAACGCGAAGTATAGAATAGGCTCACACCAAGCATGGGTGAGTCAATCCCCCATCTAGGCTGACTAAGAAACTGTAATTAAGGGAACACATGAGCAAGTGTTCAATGTGTAACTTCAAAACCAATAAATGAAAAGCACATTAAGGCACCGTTTGGTAACCATTATTCTAGAAAAAAATGCATTCTTTGTGTCAAATCACACCTTTTTTGTGGTTGAAAATAAAGGAAAAGTTATTGATGTGATGGAAAATATTATTTTATTGATGAATGTGTGGTTGAAAATTAGTAGAAGAATGAGAATGAAAAAAAGAATGGATACCAAACAGAGATGTTAACTAATAAAAGGTCGCCATTCTTTAATTCTTCCTAAATAACCAAATTGGTCCAAAGTTTTGAGGAAAATATATAAATACTCCAGCCTAATAGAAGAAAATCATGCAAATTCAAATATTTCCCTCCAAAATATTCATTTCTCCTCTTACTCCAGTTTTAGCATCAAAACCACTGAATTTAGGAGGTGAGAATCCTTGTTAGGTGAGAAGAAATTATTGATTTGAAATTTATTGTCAACAAATCGATGCAGTGTGTGGAAAACATGAACAAAGTAAATCAAGAAATTCATTGTTGAAGCTGAGATATGACAAAAAAAAAAGCTAAACACAGGTAAATCAAAAAGAAATGAAAGCACCGGAAGTTGAGGCCGAAGAGTGCTTCCACTGTCCATTGGATAATGATGCTAATCCTAAAAGGCAACAAGATGAAACTTCAACACGAGTATAAGCTAGCATATTTCTCGCACAGTGTCGCCGCTTGCGAAAGAAAATGTCCACTGCTAAAACCATGTAAAAGATGGCCAGGGGGGACCCACATGGGGTCATGTGGGGTCAAATGACCCCACAATTTTTTTTTGAGTTTTTTTTAAAAACTTTTCCCCATTATTTTTTGTTTTTACTTTTTCCCCATTATTATGTAAGATTTAAACCACCTAACTAGAAGAATGATGCCAAAAGTAGTGTCAGAATTCTAGATGACGAGAGTTGATTTGATGAAAAAGGCGACTTTATTTTAAACAGTCAATGATAGAATGTCATGTAATATTATGTTAACTATTATGTCAATTATTCTAACACTGTAGCATAGTTCAAAATTTAATCCATTGATCACTCATCTATTCTAATGGTTACCTATTCATCAATGATTTGAAATTCATTATTCTCAAATTGGCGAAAATCATCGCG
Source organism: Fraxinus americana (assembly GCA_035079005.1). Lineage (NCBI taxonomy): Eukaryota > Viridiplantae > Streptophyta > Magnoliopsida > Lamiales > Oleaceae > Fraxinus > Fraxinus americana. The sequence goes on along the minus strand of CM068706.1, from coordinate 26,401,563 downwards.
TGCCCGACAAAATTGACTGAAAAAATAGTAGAATTTATCATGTCAAGTGTTTCCACGACCAAAGGTCAAGTGATCGCTAAAAATTAATAACAGTGACTACTATATGGTCACTGGTTGGGTGTCATATTTATCGACCACCTTCTTTGGTCGGTGAAAATGTTAAATCTAAGTGAAAAATCATGTATTATTTTACGTACCAAGTGTAATGGCTTTGTTAGTTTGTCTAACTTGGTGATTTAAAATAGAATTGTTTGTAAGTATTTTCTGCAATGAAAATTATCAAGAATCGACTGCGTAGTCGGATGGGAGATCAATGGTTAAGTAATAGTTTGGTTGCATATATTGAAACGATGTATTTAACAATATTGATAACGATATAATTATACGACGTTTTTAGAGTATGAAAACGCGTAGGCTGTAATTGTAATAACGTATTGACTTATTTTCATTAATGATATATAGTTCTAAATATTTTTGAATTCTCATTTTTGACCCCACAAGACAAATGGTCTGAGTCCGCCCCTGAAGATGGCGGAGAGCCTCAAAGCATTGACGGCAAAGAATACATCTCTGTGGGAAAAGATGGAGAACACAAACACCAGTATGCAGGGTGAGTCTGTAGAAAATGAGATGGATCTTGCTACTAGCGCTTTCTGCGAGAATAGTAGTAATCTACATGTGTCAAAAATCTGCAACATTATGTCAAAGAGGTGGTGTAAGGGAAAGTACGTGAGTAGGCCTGCCATTGAAAGGTTTGCGGACGAAGTGAACTTATACGACATGAAGTACAGTTAGTACAATCATCCAGAAGGCCGGAAGATGGAGAGCTTAATCAACACCTCATACAAGTTTTGTATTACTAAAATATAGAATAATTGTGTAGGCACAATTATTATATTTGTTTTCTCCATATTAGTCAATTGAATAAAATACTCCATTTTTCTGCCAATTAATTATTTTGCATTTTATCTTGTTATTTGTTTTCGATCATATACTTCATATTGTGTCATATATATTACCTCAATCCGTTTTATTTTCCAACAAGTGGTATCAAAGTTATTGATGGTGATTTGTTCGAGGTTTTTATTATTAATGGCAGACTTGAAGTATGAAATTTCTCTCTTGGATCGCAATACAAGATTTTCATTATGATAAGTAAGGATGCAAGTTATACTCGCACAGATGGATTTGGATGATCCATTGTTGAGATTTAAAAAAATGCCCACAACTTGGACGACAGAGGAGAAACAACGAAAGGATTAGAAGGCACTTTCACATATCCATCTTCATTTCTCTAACAATATTCTTCAGGACGTTTTGAAAAAGAAAACGACATCTTCTTTGTGGTTGAAGTTGGAGCGATTGTGCATAATAGAAAGCCTGACAAGTAAATTACATTTGAAACAAAGGTTGTATTATCATCGCATGGCTGAAGGCTGATATTTGAAGGATCATCGGCTGTGTTCTAGGAGATCGTCGCTGATTTGGAGACTTTAGAGGTAAAATATGATGAAAAAGATTTGGCCTTAATCATTTTGTGTTCACTACCCACATCGTTTACTTCATTTAGAGACACATTCTTATATAGTCGTGATACTCTCACGATTAAAGATGCGTATGCTGCCTTATTTTCAAAAGAGAAGATGAAGCATCTGATTGTATATGAGGTCAGAGATGGAGAATGCCTCATTGTTCATGGTGATCGGATAAGAGGTAAGTCGAGGTCAAATTTCAGTAATCAGGTTTGTTATTATTGCAAGAAGAAATGACACATTAAGATGGATTGTGACAAATTGCAGAACAAAGATAATTTGACTAAAAATCATGGGAAGCAATCAAATACTTAAGACGAGACCAACATAATCGAGAACTATGTGAATGATATGTTTTGAAGATTTCTGACATAGAATCTAAACCTGACGAGGAGTGGATTTTGGATACAGCTTGTGCGTTCCATATGTGTCCCAATCGGGATTTGTTTGAAACATATGAAAAGGTGACGTAATGTGTCGTTATCATGGGTAACTACATTGTCGGGTAGTTGGTATTGGTAGAGTCGGATCGAAACTAGTGGATGGAACATGTAGAACACTTGATCACGTTCGAAATATTTCAAACTTGAAGAAGAATCTCATTTCGTTGAGTACTCTTGATTAAAAAAGGTACACATTCTCTGGAGGAGGTGGAATCTTGACGGTTCGAAAGGGTGTTTGATGAAGGCAAAATAATAATTTCATTTAATTTTGGATTTGTTCGTTTTTGGCGAATTGCTAGTCTAATTTGATTGTAAACGAGCCAATGATCACAACACAGGGCATTTGGCCCTGAAGCACGTCAAATTTTGGGCAAATTCCATCGTTTAGGCCATCAATTAAGCATTTTTGCCATTTATGGTAATTTTTGTTTTGACAATATTTTAGTCAAATAAACTCGAATTTGATTTCCGTTTGTTGGGGGATGATCCTGATGATTAGGAGAATCAAGATCCGTCATTATCTCAATTTTTTTTATTTTTGAAAAAAAAATATTTTTTATTATTAGGTAATTTCTTTCCGAATTTTTTTAGGGTTTCGCTATTTAAACGTTGTAAGCCCTTTGAGGCAGCTCAGTTTTGAATGAAATAAAGTTTTCTTGAATTTCTCTTCGTTGAAATTCTTTTCGTGTGAATTTTTGTCTTTCCTATAATCTTCCGCTGCATCAGTTGGTATCAAAGTCGAAGTCGTACCTTCACCATGCCGTCAAGGAGACGTCAAGAAGCATGTGAAGCCCTAGTAGTGAAGATATATAGACGTGATAAAATCGCACAGCTGCGTCAACAAGTGGAGTTGCTGACACAGCAAGTTGCTGCACTTATGCCGCAGCAACATACGCCTAGAGGTCGTGGTCGTCGTGGGCAGGTTCCGATTGAAAAAGTCCAACACCGTGATCATAATATTCAGGATGTCACGATTGAAGACATTGAAGAAGCAATAGAGGAGGAAGAGTTTGTTTATGACAGTCTGTCTGTATTTGACAATGAAGACATTGAAGAAGCAACAGAGGAGGAAGAGTTTGATTATGAAGGTCCGCCTGTATTTGACGGTGAAGACATTGAAGAAGCAACAAAGGAGGAAGAGTTTGATTATGAATGTCCGCATGTATTTGACAATGAAGACACTGAATAAGCAACAGAAGAGGAAGAGTTTGATTATTACGGTCCGCCTATATTTGACAATGAAGGTGTAGAAGAGGCAGCAGAGAAGGAGGAGTTTGGAGTTCGTGATGTGGGTCAGGCATTGATGGTGAGGCGAAGTTTTCTGACTTCCCTGGAAAATAACATTGACTGGTTGCGTACTAATCTCTTCCAGTCGACGTGTACTATTGGGGAAAAGAAAAGTGTGTTGCTTCCAGATAAGGGCTCAGTAAAAACAGTTGGGGATGACGCCAATTTACTGACCAGAGTGAAGTTCGAGACAAATATGGAAGGATATGGGATAGTGTATGTGCTGGTGGAAAAGTCAGTTGACAGTGAGCAGGAGGTCACTCGCAGGATTCAGTCATTGCTAGAGGAATTTCATGAGGACTTCCCGGAAGAGCTTCCAGATGGATTGCCGCCAGAGCCGCCATTTCGTGGTGATAATTCTGATGATGATGAGGTTTCTACCCCGTCAAATTCGAGGGCAAATTTTTCTCAACCCGTGGAGAATGATGAAGGCAAAATAATAATTTCATTTAATTTCGGGTTTGTTCGTTTTTGGCGAATTGCTAGTCTAATTTGATTGGAAACGGGCCAATGATCACAACTCAGGGCCTTTGGCCCTGATGCACGTCAAATTTTGGGCAAATTCCATCGTTTAGGCCCTCAATTAAGCGTTTTTGCCGTTTATGATAATTTTTGTTTTGACAATATCTTAGTCAAATAAATTCGGATTTGATTTCCGTTTATTGGGGGATGATCCTGATGATTAGGAGAATCAAAATCTGTCATTATCTCATTTTTTTCTATTTTTGAAAAAAAAATATTTTTTTATTATTAGGTAATTTCTTTCCGAATTTTTTTAGGGTTTCACTATTTAAACGTTGTAAGCCCTTTGAGGCAGCTCAATTTTGAATGAAATAAAGTTTTCTTGAATTTCTCTTCGTTGAAATTCTTTTCGTGTGGATTTTTGTCTTTCCTATAATCTTCCGTTGCATCAGTGTTTGTATATGTATTGAAATGGTAGAAAAAGTCTCAGTTATATATCTTACAAGGTCGGGCAGAATTTGTGAAGAAAATTTTGCACAAATTTAGTACTGTGGTGGAGATTCTGTTTGGTACTGTACCTTTGGGATTTGGTTCGGTGTCCATATTGAAGAATACTACTCAATCGAGTTTGGAGGATATGGGTAATTCCACTTTGCCACCATTACATGCGGTTCCATCATATTCAATTGTTAGTGATAGACCTTTTAGAGATATGTATATGAATGTTGATTCGGTTGTGCATGCTTTTAGCGTTTTTTAAGGTGTTAAGACTAGCTGTAGCCTTTTATGAAAGTATTGGGAGTTGATTCTACTACATGGTGTGCTTTGACACTATTTGCTAATTTCTAATTTTTTTATGAATTTTGGGAAATCCGGTGTTTGAGTTTATGTATTCGTGCTGGATATCGTAGAAGAAGATAATACTTGTGTTGAAGAAATTTTGATTCTTGTTGAAGAGTTTGAATTTTTCGTTGCAGTCAAATTTATTTTTTCAGGTGGAGAAATCTTGGAGCTTCGTTTGTTGTATTGGAATTTGTATCAAGGTAAAAATTGTTAGATTTTTTGATCCAAATTAAGTTGGATTTTTTGAGAAAATATTTTTTCCTTCTTTGCACGTGTTTTTATTGGAAAAATATTGTTTCCCTTATTTCACGTGATTTTTTATATTGTTTCCATTTTTGTGGTATTTCTAAAGTTTGACATCCACCATTATAAATATTACTCTTTTCACAAGTTTTGTATTACTGAATTATAGGATAATTGTGTACGCACAATTATTGTATTTGTTTTCTCCATATTAGCCAATTGAATAAAATATTTTGTTTATCTGACAATTAATTATTCTGTCTCTTTCTCTTATTGTTTGTTAGCAATCATATACTATATTACCTCGATCCATTTTATTTCCCAACAAAAACAACTTTTAATTGAACCAATCTTGCTACAAGTTAGTGAAAATCTAAATTCAATAATCCATAACCGAATCTTGAACTGATCTGCCTGCTTTTCATTGATTCATAAAATGAAGTGCCTGCCCGACTTACACAATGGATTTGATCAAAGGTTAAGATTTTTTACATGCTGCATTTTGGTTTTATCAGAAGTGGCAGTTTTACAAAGAAAAGTAAATAAACTAAACCATCAAAAACAGCAGCCTTCTTCAATTGTGACTTGAAATCCAAAAACTGCAGCCTTCTTCAATTGTGACTGTAGCATGCATTTGCATCAAAAACCCCAAAATACAAACAAAACCATTTATAAAGGCATATGTCTAATCAGCTGAAATATCTGTCACCACCAATACTTTTTGGTTCGCTTCCTGATAAACCGGATGCTGCTCTGCAATTTACAGGTAAAAATGGGGCTATGGGTTGTCTATGTGGTGCTGAACTGGCGGGTATCTCCCTGCAGCTGCTAGGATTCTCTGCTGCTCAATCTATACAGTAATCATAGTATTAATTACTGCCTAAAAAATCTAAAATTTGAAGACTGAGATATTGCATTACCTGGAAAAGTTCATGCAGTTTGTTCTTAAGGTAACAGTACTCGTATTCTAACAGCTCCAAGGCTCTCAAACACCTAAAATAGAGTGAAATATTTTGAGGGATTTTTGCCCTTAACTTAAAGTGTGCCTTCGTGCGTAAACAGAGAGAGAGAGAGATTGAACGTACCGGGCTCTGTTACTTTGCTCGGAAGCAGTGCGAAAGGCGACGCATACATTTCGGACTCTTTTGGCACCAATACTTGAACTGCTACCCATAAACTGATTTAAATGAGTACCCATTTTCTTGTAGTCTGAGAACTCTCTATCCAGCCTGTTTTTCCGCCATTAACACATAAATCAAAACCTATCTAATCAAATTAAATTATTCACTAATCTCTTAACCGCGTAAAGTGTATTTGCCTCCGTGCATGTATGATTTGAATGTTCAAAAGTAACCCTTTTTCAAATAAAAAAGTTTCAGACAGTTCCCATGCTTAACATGCGTGTATATGTGTGTGAAAGATTAACTTTTTGCCTGTATGCATGTATGTGTGTGAAATACTATTAAGAAGCTATGGGCTTGTAGATGGATACAGCAATAAATTTTTAAAATCTCCTTCAAGTAGCAAGTTCGAATGTCACCAAGAAGCTAATATGACGAGATATAACTAAGACAACTAAGACAAACGACTCGTAGTTTTAGCTCATATATTACTTCCCACCTCTGCATGTTGGAGTTAGAGCTGAGCCTTCCCTCCTCAGTATGTGCTTAAACTGAAGTTTAAAAAAAATCTTCTTTTGTGTGTGTGTGTGTGTGTGTGTGTGTGAGAGAGAGAGAGAGAGAGAGAGATACAGCAATCCTCTGAGATTCCTCAATAGCTTCTCAGACTCGTGGAAGTATATGTTAACAACCTCAGAAACAAAGTTTGGAGAGGATTCATCTTGGAGCTGCTGGAGCTGCAAAAATTGCTCATCCAACACTCCCTGTAATTAATCAAACCACAGACAAATTTCATGCATAAATTACAGAATAAGTAAACATTCTTTTTTGGTGACAGTAAACAATATACTGCTTAACCCAATAAATAAGAATAACGGTAATCGTCGTGAATAATAGATTTTGCAGCAAAGAATTAAAACCTGGTGGAAGAGTAATGCGAGCAAACGATTCATGTCAGCCCGCAAGCGCTCCGCCCCGAATCCCAGCATCCACACAGGTAGACCCGTTTTGTCTGCTTCCTACTTAAAGCCTTAAAGAAGCAAGAAGAAGGAGAATAGCGAAACACGTAGGATATTTTGGGTGAATATGCCTCAAATATATACTGGATTGTGTTGGGGTATGTAAAGGAGGTTTAAAGGTGTATTGGTTTTCTCAGAGAGAATGCTGAAAGTGTAGATGGGATAGCAGCTATTTAAAGGGTAATGGCATAGGTCCCACCAATTCAAAGAGGACAAATTTGTTCTCTCTCTTACAGTACCACAGACGCGCCCTCAGAGATACATTCAGAGTGTGTTTGGTAGAGATTTTTGGGGGAAGAATTAATTTTTGAATAGTGATATGATGGAAAATGTGTGGTTGAAAAAGAAGAAAAAAGTATTGATGTGATGGAAAATATTATTTTATTGAAGAATGTGTGGTTGAAAATGAGAATTGATTTACTGTAGAAAATAAAAATCTGTACCAAACAGGCCCTCGGCCCCTTATTTCCAATTTTAATTTTTAAAATAATATTTTTCCTAAGAATGTTTGATTGACAAAAGTAAGAAAAAAAATTTTGATTTACTTATAATATTTATTTTATGGAAGATTGTATTATTGAAAATAAGAAAAAGAATAATAAAATTTTGAGATAATAGGGAGGGCAAGACTCAACTCTAGATTGCCTTTAGACATGCCTATTAATTAAAAAAAAAAAAGTTTCAAATAGTATTTTTTGTTCAATTTTAAAATATTGTCATCATTTCTTTTGAGATTATCCAACTATTACTTTGATGGTACAATTAGAGGTATAAATTAATGAATAAAACTATTTTATCAGAAGGATTTGACAAAAATTTGGTCTGGTAATTTTTACTTTCACAATAAACTTTCACTCCCAAAATATTCTAGAACAATTAGGAAGCAAAATGGAGCACGAATTGTCAGAATCGTACGGTTAATAATTGCACTGGCTGTGAAATAATTAATTTAGAAGCAAAATTGATGCAAGCAAGGTAAATGTGGTGTATTCACCAGACCAAACTTTTACTCACCCCCTATGAGACACGAAAAATTCTACTTGTACATTAATTTTTGTACGTAAGGGAATATACCATCTTCACATGAGTGGTGGGACCCACTGCATAAAATATTTTTTTATTTAAGCGGGTCCCACCCTCATGTGAGGGGGGTATACACCCCGATGTACATTGTGATGTACAAATAGCAAACCTCGATGAGACACTTCGTGTGTGCACAATAAAAACACTTTGAATGACTGTTCTTTGACAAAATAAACAAAAACCTTTTTTTTAATATAAAAATTTCTATAATTGAAAGTAAATTTTCTTACATGTCGCTTCTCCATTTTCAGGCTGGGTTACAAATGAGTTTATCATAATATAAATTTATTTTAGATAATTATAAAAATCATTTTTTAAAGATTGAAATATTCTCAAAAGTGATAACTACTATGTTTGTGGTTCTAATGTGAAAAAATATCAAAATTCGTGGATATCATATAGATGAGTATTTATATTTTTATTCATTTTACGCGATATTTGAGCATTCAATTATTATTGTACTAGAGTTTTAATCTAGGTGGTAGATAAATAAAAATGGAAAAGGAAACATGATATACAAGACACTTGAAAATATTATTTCTAACAAAAAAAAAAAAGGTATAAGAAAACAAGGGATAATTGTAGCAAAAGTCTCAAACATTTGAAATATTAGTAGACTTTCCCAAAACTTTTGATTTGTTACAACTGCCAACTCTAACCTTTTCAAACGTTACGAGTGAAGTCCTTTTTGATGACTTCCATCAATTTCTCCGTTAGTTAACCACCAAAATAAAAAAATTAACCACTTTCTACCAAGAACAAAATGGTAACTTACTATTTTTTCTATAAAATAATTAAAATGTTACATGAAAAAATAAAAAGGAAAATGTATTTTCTTCTCCTTCACCCCAATCCCAACCCCACCCCCACGCACAAGCACAAGTCCAACCTCTCAATCCAAAACCATAAATCTGTCTCCGCCACGCCCACCGCCATTGACCATCACCATCACCATCACCATCACCGTGAACACCAATCCTTTGTTAAATCAAGAACAATCGCTTCAAGAAATGAATAAAAAAAATGAAAAGCCTAAATGGAGCCACCGCACTTTACCACTTTAACCACCACCTTGCCGCTTCCAAAGCCGTCGGAAAAATATCTCCCACATTGATGGCATCACACTTTCAATATAAAATAGAATCTCTTCAGATAAGAAGAATAATGAATCAGAAAATGTGGAAAATATCTTTATTGTTTCGTTACAACAAGGACTACCAAATATTCTAAAAAAATGCCTGACAATCTGTCTCCATGTCAAACTAACATTTGCAACAATGGTTACAAGTGGTATTACAATCCTCTACAAGAATTACTTAGAACACGTTTTCTGCACTTGAAGATACAAGAAGCAAAGAACCCTATTGCACTTCTCCAAAATTTTCGACCACTTACCGACAGTTTGTGTTGGCTTCAGCGACTTCCGCTGGTAGGACTGGGCAAAATGTCCAAACCGAACTGAACCGAATCGAATCGAACCGAGCGAGTTTTCTTAACTTAAAAACCCAAAGAACCGATAACCGAAGAACCGAAAAATTTTGGTTCGGTTCTCGGTTCTAGACCTAGAACCGAAAAACCGAATAAAAACCGAATTTTTTTTGATAAATCAATTTATTTTATTTTTTCTAAACAAATTAACAATTTTTTGTTTTAACTATTTGATATATATATATATATATATATATATATATATATATATTCCTTAACCTAACACGGGTTTAATTTTGGGCTAGTTTGTAGTTTTGTTTTTATTTTCTATTGGACTTAGTTTAGATTGGGTTTGATTTCAGTTTTGGGCTGGGCTTTAGTTGATATTTTAGCCATTCATGGTTGGGTTTAGGGTTTAGTTGCTAAGATCGAACTTCGTATTTGTATCTACTTCTTGTTATTAATCCTCGTTTGGCCAAAGATTCTTGTGAAGAAAAAATGAAGAATTGGACCATTTTTTTCAAATTAGTGGGCCCCTCCCTCTCACAAGTTGGTCAAATATTTCGGCTGGCCCCATGACTAACGGTAAGAAAATTTCTAGAAATGGGAAAAAAATGCCCTCCAAACAGGAGCTAATATTAGTATCTACTTTCAGGTGTATTTATGTAGTATTATTTTAAATATTAAAAAATTTAATTATAGTACGGAACGGAACCGAACCGAACCGAACCGAACCGAACTTGAACGGTTCTAAAATTATATTTGGAACCGACGGTTCTATTTACTAAAGAACCGAAAATTTCTAGAACCGAAAAAAATGGAACCGAACCGAACCGACCCGCGCCCACCCCTATCCGCTGGCACTGATTGTGAGAGACGGATTGGGATTGGATTTTTTTTTTTCTTTTTTTGGTGATTTAGTGGTTAGAAATGGGGGTAAGTGGAGTGGAGAGAATTGGGATGGATAAATAAGATGGTGTTTACTTTTCTTTTAATTTTATTTAATTACTTTAATAGATATTTACTATTTTGCCCCCTTATTAATCGATTAAAATATGGTCAAACTTAACTTTTGTGTCAATTAACGGAGAAATGGATGAACTTGCAACTTTTGGAAAGATTAGGAGTGACGATTGCAATAAATCAAATATTTGGAAAAAAACCTACTAATATTTCAAAGGTTTGGAACTTTTGCTACAATTATCCTAGAAAACAATGAACAGAAAAAATATTTGACAATTATTTAAATTCTATTTATTTGTTGATTAATAAGAGTCAGAGTCTAAAATAATGTAATCACTTGTTGTTCGGAATTAAGTTCTTTGTTGAAACCTACAAAAATAATCCATAAAAAATGTTCCATTCTTAATTCAAGTTTATCAAATACTTTCATAAGCTTATTTCACTGTTTAGTTCTCATTTTTTTTAAAATTTTTTTGTCTTCAAATTCATTATTAACTACACATTTAATGTGACTCACAATTTTTATCAATTTTTAATCATATATTTCATCAATTTTTCAAAATTTGTTAAAAATCTAATTTTTATCCTAACTAAACAAGGATAAGTTAAACCCGTGATTGACAACTATTATTGGAGAAAAAAAATCTACATATTCATTTTCAAGCACATATTCATGTAATAAATATTTTATACATAAGTTTTTTTAAAAAAAATCTACTTTTTAGTCGCACGTTTTTTTTTTTTTAATCACTATCTAAAATATTATTTTTTTAAGTCCTGTTTAATGGGATGTTTTTAATTGCGATCATGCTACTTGTACAAAGTGGCTTGACAAACTCGGTTTACAAAGTGAGGTGGCAGGAATTAAAAGACTAAAAGGTCCTTCCTCTATTCTTCAGTTAAATCAAGGTTTTCAATTCCCAATATAGGATAAGTTTGATGTATTTCTCCTAATAAATGAAAAAGCCAATTATGCTCGTATTTATCAATATATTTTTTATTAAAACAATCGTTTAATATTCTAATTTTATTTTCTAATTTATTAATTTCTTTATTAATTCTAACTATATTTTCTGTAAAATATAAAGGCACAGGTATATTTCTACTATTCTTCAGAAAGTAATCAAGCACAGTATAAAATGATTTAATTTCTTCCTTTTTCCTTTCGCAGTTAATTTCTAAATATTGAATAATAGTAACTAAAACTTCATAAATATCATAAGTGCAAATATTAATGCAAGTATTTAACATAAATAAGAAAGATCTTACAGTACTGAAGCAGAAGGTAATGACAGAATAATATCAACGAGATTTCCCTCGAGCTTGCTCCCGTATGCTTGTATACTCAGATATAAGTGATCGATGTTATTTGAGTTTAAGAAAGTGGGTTATGGTCCAACACGACTTCCGTACTCTTATTGTTTTTCTCTCGACTCTTTTGCAAATCTCACAATGGATCACACGGAATCACAGTTTCCCTTTCAACTCCTTGTTAAAACATCACCTTTGAAAAGATAACAGGGTTCTAATGGCTTTCTCTAACAACGCCTCAAATGCCAACACACGGCTAAACGGCAACAAGATACTAGCACAACCCTCAATGTTCTCACCGTTGGAGTATAAGTAAGATAAGAGTTTTTGAGAAAATAACAAGAATAAAAAGACAGTATTTTCAAACAACTTTGATTTCATAAACTCATCACACTAATATCTCTTGCATAAGAGTATACATACATATTTCGGCTACACTCTTGGTACTTTCTCTAAAGAGATTAGAACTCCATAGAGATTACCTTATTACAAGCTTCAAATGAAAGAGATAAACTGAAATGGTTACAAGACTCGAAAATTCTAGAGAGAAAGATAGTTTTTTGCTTAAGGATGGGATGCCTTCTTCTGAGAATTAGTCTTCCTTTTATAGACTCGAAAAAGCTCTACAGCTGGTCTTCATTATTGTTGGGTTACTGTGAGAATCTTACTGTGGCCTAAAGTTCTTTGTCTTAACATGGAAAATAATGTAGGTGAAACCCCACAGTTTTTCTTTATCAAAGTAACTTTGACAAAGTAGTGATAAAGGGGGTCCATTACTTTTCCATATGAGATTCAAACCACTCATCCGGAAATTCCTCTGGATCTAGTGAGATTGGTGAACCATCTTCTTCATTGCTACAGTACTCGCACTTATGGTTTGGATAACGCCAAAACTGTTTACACAGTTCATTTTTTGTCTTCTGTGTTCCACTGGCCTTTCCTCCAAAAATATGATCACACCAAATATCGAGATAGTGCCAATCTTCTTGTTTAGTGGGTGCCACAGCTTTACTGTAAATCAAGTGGTCCTGTGATTCATATACCCAAATATTTTGATTTTCTTCAATAACTTTCTGGATATGCTCAAATTGCTCCTTATATCCCTTGGCTCTTCGGAAGATTGTCATCTTGATAATATCTTCTGGTGTAGTTTCATGGACTTCACTCTTCTCAGGCTGAAGATGCTTGGAAGTAGTGGCAATCCTTATGACATGGCTAACTGGCAGTAGCCTATCTTCTTCATTATCCCATTCGGGACAGGCAGAGAAAAACCTGATATATATGTTCTTATGTTTAAGAACTTGGCAATACCTTTCAATAGCTCGGACTACTTCTTTTGGTAACAAAGAAATTTCTTTTAAAGATTCTGATGGGTAAATACAAATTATATTTCCCATTTCATAAAGAGCACGAACCCAATAAGCTGGGGCTCCTGGATAGAGGTTAACTTTGTTATAGGTTCCATATGTTAAGGTCTTCATCCAACCTCCAATACTGGTAAACCAGCAACAGGCAAGATTAAACAATACATATGCTAAAATAAAATCGTTTTTACTTTTGATGTCCATAACACCATGAGTGTTGCAGGCTTTGATGATATTTGAGCTATTAAGCTCTGGAATGGAGATACTATCCTTTGTAAATATTTTCTCCTGTGAGGGAGACAAAGTAGTATTCTCTCTAGCGAAAGTTTATGAAGCTTCAATGCTTCGGTTCAATATTGGCACCGAGGCCTTCAAATTTATTGGCATTAGGGCCTTGGATAATATAGCCATGTTGGCCTTCTCGGAATCTTTTGTCTTGACGGTGACCATCTCCATTAGAGTTATCTTGGATTCTATGGCAGCAATCTTCATGTTCATTTCGAACTTCAATATTTCTAGCTCCTTCCCGATTGGCTCCATTCCTGGTTAAGAAATGCGGAATAAAATTGTCTTTCCCTTTAATATGGACAATATCAAATTTAAATGGTGCAAACCACATTTGCATTCTAATAAGTGGTCTTTCAAATTGCACTTGTTCCAAGTTTATTTGTTAATAATGGTTTTACCCGAGTATTATCCGTCCTAATAAGAAATTTTCTAGGTAGCAAGTATGGTTCAAATTTTGCTACTCCTTTCTTAACTGCTAAACATTCTTTACGATTAATATCATACCTAGTTTCGGCATCTTTGAATGTGCCTGAAGTATAAGCAACAAGCTCTTCTGGGCATTTACACAATGGATTACAAAGAAACTCTTTATGGTTTTCTTTTCTTTTAAGTATTGCTCCCCAGTGTAATAAAGAGGCATCAGTTTCCAAAATAAAGAAATCTTCTTCATTTGGAATATTTAATTCGGGTAGATTTTCACATATTTTCTTAATTTTGTTTACCATTTCTACGTCTTCTTATGTCCATTCCCATACAACTCCTTTCTTCAGTTTTTTGGTAAAGTGAACTTTATATTTAGCACAATTTTTTATAAATTTTTCGGAATAATTTAATATTCCAATAAAACTTTGTAATTCTTTCTTGTCTCTAATTTCTTCTGAAAATTCTATAATCTTCTTACCAATATGAGGTTGTTGAAGTATTTTTTCTTCGGTAAAAATATATCCTAAGAATTCAATTTCAGTTTTAGCTATTTCTGCTTTTCTTTCTGATAAGGCTAATCCATACTTATTAGCAATATAGTTGAACTTCTTAAGATGTTCAATATGTTCTTTTAAGTTTTTACTATGAATAAGAATATCATCTACATAAACAATGCAGAAATTCTTTATTGGTCTAATAATCTTATCCATTCTTTGTTGAAATATTGCAGGTGCATTCATTAATCCAAATGGCATAACATTCCATTCGAATTGTCCTAATGGATTAGGGGTAGTAAAACTAGTTAAAGGTTTTGAGGCTTCATCTAATTTTATTTGCCAATATCCTGATTTACAATCAAATTTAGAATATATTTTACTTCCCTGTATTTGTTTTATTAACAAATCTTTTATTGGTAGTTTATAACTATTTGGTATTGTCTTAGAATTTAGGTCTCTATAATCAATTACCATTCTAGCTTTTCCTCTTTTAATTTCACTATGATTTCTAACCATAAATGTTTGGACTATTATATGGACTAGTCGATTCTCTTATTACTCCTAATTGTAAGAGTTCTTTAATTTGTATTTCAAATTCTTTCTTATCTTCTTCACTATAAGGAAATTGTTTTCCTGATATCTTAGCATTTGGATCTTTTAACTCAATGCTTGCCATAGGTTTATCTTTGTCCCATTTAGCTAAGGGATGTTCATGATAACATTCTTTTAGTTCTGATTTAATATTTTCTAATTCTTCTTCTAAATTTTCAATTCTTAATACTGGAATTTTTTTGTTTTTGATTAATTTACGTATAACATTCACCACGATTACCCGTAACTCTGATGTCTAGGTCTATGGTGAATAGGTTGATGTGCAATTCCAATAGCTTTATAGATTTTTGGTGTTTTAATTTTGTGATTACAAGGCGTAGTAAATTCAAAACTATCTTTATATTGTGTAAAAGGGCTATATGTATAGATAAAATTTTCTCCTAAAAGGATATCACATCCGATTTTATCTGTTGCATATATTCTAGGAATAAAACATTCTCTATTTCCTATAATAATAGGAACATTTTCTACAAAATCTCTATAGATTTCTACAATATCGCTTGCTGTTTGACCATACGTTGTTTTCTTATAATCTCTTTTATAATAATGTTCTGGGAACACATTTCTTTTACATAGGCAAATACCTGATCCAGTATCAATTATGGCATGAAATTTTATCATACAATAGTCTGGTAAATTGAGTGTTATCTCAATATATGGACTAAGTATACTAGTTTTGATTGATCTGATTCCTTGTATCATATAAATTGGTTCTTTAGTTTTAGTAATTCTAGGAATCATTTTTTGTTTGCCTTCTATAGTTATTTGTAGAGTATTTTTTTGTATATGAAATGGTGATACTTTCTCAAGAAAGTTCATTCCAAGTAATATTGGACTAGAATCCTTTCCTTTTCTATAGTCTTTATGAATTTTAAGATTTAATTTAAATGTACTCCTTCAATATCTATAAAACTTAGTTCTAAATTAACAAATGTTTTAATTTCATATTTAATTCCATGATAGTCTGTAAGAGTTATTCCTTGGGGTAGGTTTTCTTCTACTAAATGATCAACTAAGTCTGCTCTTATATGACTAGTACTAGCTCCTGTATTAACAAGGGCTATAATTTCTTCATAGTCATTTTGATTATTGATATATTCTGTTAAGATAAGGAAATTATCTTCCTCACACTTTCTAAGATCAATATCAATGCTATTTCTAGGCATTATTGGGTAATTTCTACTTGTAGATGTTCTACTAGAGCTTGCGAGTTCTCTAGTACTAATACTTCTTTCTATTCTTCTACTAGGCATTCTGGCTATAAGTTGTCCAGAGGTATTCAAGGTAACTAATCCTTGATTTCCTACATTATTATCTATTCTTCTAGATTGCTGATGAAAATCAAGCAATATATCTTGTGGTAAGGAAATGTTGTTATTACTCAACATTCTTGGTGGAGTAAATTGTGCTAAGTCTTTAAAATCTTCATGGATTTGTATGAAGTCTCCTGAGACTTTATTGATTTCTTTTTGGTGTGTAGTAGTAAATGCATATAGAGCTTTACAATGTAAGGTTACAGCTT
Source organism: Fraxinus americana (assembly GCA_035079005.1). Lineage (NCBI taxonomy): Eukaryota > Viridiplantae > Streptophyta > Magnoliopsida > Lamiales > Oleaceae > Fraxinus > Fraxinus americana. Next base: position 26,385,125 of record CM068706.1, on the reverse strand, counting down.
TACTTCTTGGTGGCATAATTAATCTATCAATTCTATGATATAGATTTAATCCCATACTTAAATTTTCGTCTAGTAAGGACATGGCAAATCCAGGTCTTATAGTAAATATAATTTTCTTATATACAAGATTTCCAGAGACTACTCCTAATAGAGCATCCATAGGATCATGAAGTATTCTGTTATCCATCAAATACATTTGTATAGGAATATCCATTCCTTCTCTAAAATATCCTTTCACCATAATTTGGATTCCTCCTATCACAATATTTTTTAATCTTTCTCTAGTGGATCTATTTATTTTTGCTAATTCTCGATTAACCCATTCTTTAGTTACTAGAGGTATAGTAGTGTTGCCTTTAACATTTTCGATATTAATAGGTACTTCATCATATTTTGCAATATATATGGTTTTGTTAAACCAAGGTAATATTGGTCTTACAAAAACGTCTTTATCTCTTAAAGATATTTGTTTTTCTTTTATTGCTCCATATCTCTCTTCATCAAATACTTCGTTTGTGAAGTCCCTTCTTCATTATCTAAGGTAGTTTCCATATCAATGATTTCTTGATTCATATAAATTTGTTCAAATTCTCGGTTCCTCAATTTCTTCTATATCTAGCTCATAGATTGAGTCTCTGCTTTCAGATAATTCATCTAAATCTTCGATTATTTCATAGTCTGAGTCAGATTCTACTTCTTCCATTATTCTAATGGCTTTAACATTTTCTCTTTTATTTCTATTAGGACAGTTGGGAGATATGTGTCCTATTTCATTACATGTAAAACACTTGCATTTTTTATAAAATTCTTCCTTAGATTTCTTCTGAGGTTTTTTATGTTGGTTATATTCCCTTTTCCAAGGTTTTTTCCTCTTAAAATACTTCTTATGACTCTTAAATCCTTTGTTTCTTTTCCAGGGTTTAAGATATTTCTTAAATTTCTTTTTATAATATGGTTTCCTAGGTGGTTGGTGACAACCTAATTGTGGCACTGCTGCTATCTCTCCATAGCAACATAAACTTGCTTTCTTACCATGTTTCCTAAATAGGTGTTGATACATAGATTTTCTACACCATTCTGATATTTTTCTTTTAGCGAATGAAGTTCTCATTCCTAAGGTATCAGCTCTATGATTTGGATTTTCCCATTCCAATAAGTTTGATAATCTTCAAATAATTTCTGACCCCATGGCCAAGGCAGTTTAAGAAAATATCTATTAAGTAGTTTTTTATCTTCTTCTGATAGATTCCATTCTTTTATGGATTTAGATGCTTTGATGTATATCTTTTCGAATTTCTTAGTATATTCGTTTAATTCACACATATCACAGATCTTTAATAATTCCATTTCTCTTTCTGCTTGTAAGGCTTCTTGAGTGATCATATCTATTTTAGTTTCTGGTATAACTTCTCCTAAGAGTAAGTGTCTAAAGAAATTTTCCATTCGTTTTAGAATTTCCTTAAAGTTTTCAGCATCTAAGCTTTCATTGCTATCTATAGTAGTTGTAGATTTTTCTCCATATTTAATTTGATTTTTAGTTTCTTCAGAAGTTCTTCTCCAGATATCTGAAGTGATTCCCCTAAAGGTGTGGATTATAAAGTTGTATGCTTGAGTAGTATTCCATTTATGAAAAGCAACAACTAAATCGGTAGCTTTTGCCCATGAGTCAATAATTTCGCCTTTATTATTGCTATCATCAACATCTAGCCATATTCCCGTTGTAGGAATTTGTTCAAGAACAATTTAATCGGATTATTATCCCTAAGGTGTATAGGTTTGGTTGATGTAGCTCTAGCTCCTTTTCTAAAATTATAATTTTCTCGTTCTTCTGTTATTCCATGTTCTTTCATCCATTCAAAATTCCGAGTCATCGGACTCGACTTGAATCCAATCATTAGTTCTACTAGTTTCTCCAACTAATGTTTGTGGTTCAACTTGTTGGTTTAAAGGTGGAGTATTAATTTTAGTTTCTTCTTTGGGTGGATCATTCATATAAATATTTTCGCTTTGAATAGCTAATTGTTCTAAACTCGTTTATAAGCTTCTAATTCTTCTCCCGTGGCTTCATAGAATTTAGTTTCTAATTCTTCTATAACATATGCGGTAAAGGTGGTTCAATTGATATATAAGAATCCTTAAATTTTGATTCTTTAAATTTAGATTCAATTTGTTTATATAGGATTTTTGGTCCTATTTTAATATTGTCATTAACAATTTCCAAATTAGATTCGATATTTTTTATATGAGTTAAAACATCTTGGTTTAAAATATCCGTTTCTCCTAAAGGTTGAGCAAAATTATCATATTGTTTCAAAAATTGATTTATAATAATATCTTCTTCTTCATTTTCAGACAATTCATCTACTAATATTTGTAATCCTTTATTTTTTATTTCTGCTAAATGTTGAGGACTATTTACTTGTTTTATTTCTTCACTTAGATATTTATATTTAATACTTAAATTTGTTGCTAATTCTTGTAATTTAATTCGATTAGTATTAGTTAAAATACTAATATTTTGTAATTCTTCTAAAATCATTTTATCTTTTCTATTCATTTTAAAAATTTTCTTTAGGTTCGTTACTAGGCTCTGATACCAATTATAGGGGTAAAATGCGGAAAAACAATTAAAATATAAAGGTAAGGGTATAATAGACAATAACTAAAACATATAAAGAAATAAATAATAAGATAATGGACAATTCAATCTCATCCGTCAATTACAATTCATCCAAACCGTACACCTAATTTTGTCAACTATCTTTGTCAACAAACTTGGTACAAATAGATTAATTCTTTTAATTGATTGAGTCCTCTAAAAGGAATGTCATGCTAAAAAGCAGGCAAAAAAGGGTGAGGTGACAGAGATGGTAGTGGTGGTGGGGGAATGGAGATGTTGAGTGAGTTGACGTGAGGAGTGCCGAGTCATCTCCGCGTGCTGTGCGGCGTTAAAATCTCTGACTAACTCACACCCCAGTTCCCGACAAATGCAGCAGAGAATTGTCAGCAGCTCTATTCATATGCTGTCAAATGGACAAAACACTGCACCCTTTTTATCTTTTCTCTGCACAGCAACACCTGAAAGGATGAATGGAACTTTTTATTTTTTATTTTTTTGTTTTTGGCAGTTTCCATATATTGAAGTTTGGAAAAGAAAAAAGTTATATTCCATTAGCGAAGGGCTAAAGCCGGCTAAACCATATAACGAGGTTGTCAGAGAGTACTACTCTCATGAAACAAAAATTCATGGTACTCTTCATTTGGCGTACTTGGAAACGTGAATTCTATCTATCAAATATCAATCATGCTACTTGTACGACTATATTTAGGCACCGTTTGGTAAATATTATTCTAGAAAAAAATGTATTCTTTGTGTCAAATCACACCTTTTTTGTGGTTGAAAATGAAGAAAAAAGTATTGATGTGATGGAAAATATTATTTTATTGATGAATGTGTGGTTGAAAATTAGTAGAAGAATGAGAATGAAAAAAAGAATGGTTACCAAACGGTGCCTTAATAATAATTTTGATTGACAATTTACACTTTGCAACATCACATTTATTTATTTCAAAAATTATTTTTAAAGTCAATAATCTAAATTTTGACAACATCAAAGTGTCCACCATAATTGTCAAGTATGATTGTACAAATAGATTAAGAGCATGTTTGTCCAAGATTAAAATCCAATTTTAACTGAAAATATGGCCGTTATTGGGTCTTCTAATAAAAATCAACAATAACGGCTAGTTTTTCAATTTTTGTCTTTGTCTCGATTTTCCTCACTCTCCGCAACAAGGAATGGGATGAAGGGGAAACATTTTGTATCTCTATTATGCTCATAATTATCAGGCTCGATTTGAACATTGATCCTGATAATGAGCAGATCAAAGGTCAGAGGTTTAATCGGTGACATGATGATTTAATCGGCAGGTCAATTATTGTCAAATATATTATTAATTATTTTCATTGAATAATAAAATTTTGACATTTTCTAGCACTAACTAAGCTCATGTTCATCTCTCTTTAAAACAAAATTATTTAATTTTCATACTTATTTTCAACCAAATATTCACACAATAAAATATTTTCACGTAAATCTAAAAAAATTTCTACTTCTTAACCACAAATTCTCCAAAAAAATTCACTATTCAAAATATCATTTTTTTTGTCAATAATGATCATCAAATATGGGCTAAATTATGCTCTTAAATTAGTGTTTCAATTGAAAAATTGAATGAAAATATATAATCTTTTCTCCATTATACTTTTACATTTCCTAACATAAACCACAACCGACGTTGAAATTGGAAGCAAGTTGCTGAATAATTTTCTACCTAAAAAAACTTGTTAACAGGAAGAAGAAAAAAAATTGAGAATCGATAGTGTAAATTTGGCCATGTTTTATCAATCTGAAATTAGAGACCAAAAATATCTATAATCCATCTTAAATATATAGAATATATTTTTTTAGAATTGTTGCCAAAATGATCTCGTAAGTCATATTTGATTTGAGATGAGGCATTTAAATTTATTTTCTTAATCAAATCATGGAACATAGATATAATTAAAAATAAAGTACAAGTTTCAAGAGATATAGGACCATACAATCTGTTGACCTTGACGTCTACGCGGACGACGTGGAGAACAAATCCAAACTCTTCTCACGATCGTGTATATAAACTCCTTCACACTTGAACAAATCATTATGAACATGTGGTCTTCTTCGAAGGTGGAAGAGGCGATCGTGTGCACTTCTATGGTCAAGTCAGTCAATTGTATGAATATATTTAGATTTGAGATGACCGAACGACTTGAGTCGCATCAGTGTTCGGGCACCGGGGGATTACGAGAAAACAAATATATAAGAGAGCAATCTTATTTTGAGTGCATAAAATTGCATTACCTTAAATGAAGTTGTGAGCTTTCATATTAGAAAAAGAAGAATTGTCACAGCTTGATGAAGCCATGTGGCCTCATTCTGATGGTGGAGACATTTTCTCCTAGGTGTTACTCCAATCACAGGCGGAGTAGCATTTAACATTCTAAAAAGTAGTCTCCTAGAGCCTAGGTTTGACATCTAAAAAGTAGATTAAGGTGTCGGTTGTAAAGATGTCACCTCAATCATTCATCGAAAGATCTCCTATAAGAGGTGAAGTGAGAAACATTTTCTATCAACAAAGAGACTAATTGTCTCGTCGTTGGATGAACAGACGTGGCTTCATCCTGATAGCCAAGACATTTTCTCCTATGTGTCACTATTTCAATCATAGGGCGAGTGGCATTTAATGTTTCAACAAAGTAGTCACCCAGAGCTTAGGATTGACCTCTGAAAAGTAGACTAACAAGTATATCATTTAGGCATCTGCTACAGAGATGCCACACTAAACAATTATAAGACTTGTATGAAATATTTCTTGGAAAAGGTAAAGTGGAAAACGTTTTCTATCAAATCACTTTTGCAGCAGGTTATAACACCTCCCCTAGACTATGGAGGGTTAGCATCTACGTGACACCCCGGCGAAGGTGATGCATCACTCTGACTACCTTATATATGGTCTCAGCTCGACCCGGTAAGACAATGATGTGGAGCGCGTGCTTAATTGAGCTTGTTAACTTGCAGCCAAGTGACCGTGATTTGGAGCCTCATTAGAAGAAGCGTAACAATAGTCCCGCCAAATCCATGTATAGATGTATTTATATAATTCGTGGACTTTTGGTTTGAGTAGATCATAAAGTGGTGGGGCGATCCATTGTCGAAGTAATGCTCTGGCATGAAGTGTTCTACCTTTCTTTTTCTAGGTGGTTGCTTGTTTAGTTGTGCACTTGAACACAACATAATAATCCCCCAAGTTAAGGCAATGATATGTGTGTGTGTGTGTGTGTGTGTGTGTGTGTGTATAATGCAAAGTATGGAAGAAATAATTTGTGGAGTCCTAGCATAGATGACAATGCTCTGAAAGATAGGCAACTTGATAAAGCTGTAATGCAAAGGTAGCGTCCTAGCATAAAGGATGATGTTATGAAAAATAGGCAACTTGTCGAAGCTGTATACAGAGAAGAGTTCTTAGCATAGGAGGAGAGTTCCTAGCATAAAGGACGATGCTTTGAAAGTTAGACAATTTTATGAAACTATGATGCAGAGGCAAGGTCCTAGCATAGAGGATGAGGTGACATGAGAAATAGAACATTTAGGAGATGTGATGTGAACCACTTAGCTGAAAAGACATTTTAGGTTACATGCCAATGATTTGAAGGCTTTAGAATGTTCTCGAAAAAACGAACTGAGGAGTCGTCTACTTTCAAGACATGCATCTCCTAGGTCATTAATGTTAATCATGACTTATGGTTGTATGAGCTTGAGGCCACGTGACCAAATGCACATTTGTGATGCACCGTTTCATCTTGGCCTTTGATTAGGTGTGACCTTTCGTTTTAATGACTCGGATGAGTTGATGAATGTTTGGCCAGGATCAATCTTGATTTTATCCAATGACTAAAGTTCGTCACTTCTACTTAGGAAATGACTCCTCTCATTTTGCAAATTTTCACTTTGCAAAAAATTTTGAAAACATAACCTTACTCTACTACTTTGATTTTTCGACAAAAAACTTAAAGTACTAGCGACATTTATTGATTTTCGACGAGAAACTTAAAATACTAGTGACATTTATCATGGCACCTCCCACATCACTTGCTCAAATTCCATCAAGGGTGAGAGTAACTTCAAATGTGCTTTTTCTTCCTATCTAGGCCATTGAAGAAAAGTTAAAGTAGAATTCGCCTCTTCCCTCCCGTGGCAAGAAGTCTATCTATTCCCCTTTTACTAATAAGGACCAAAATTTCTTGGGGACAACACAGAAAAGATGGTAGCAGAGGTATTGGACATGTTGCTTCCAGAGACCGTCGAAACTACAGCAATCCATAACAAGTATTGGATGGAGAGGTAGCAGAACCACACTGCCTTTTGCAAATCTGGGAACCTCTTAGAGGCCAATAATGCTTGTATGGTCTGAATTTTGAATAGGCATCGCGACTCAGGATCTGTTTGCAAACTTCAAAAAAGAACTAATTAGCTGACAGAGAGGCTAGGGGACTCTTCGAGTTGGAGGAAAGTTGAGAAAAGCCAAAGATAATCTGTTGACCTCGGTTTCTATACGAATGATGTGGCCAATAGATCTCGGCTTTACTCATGTCCACGTAGATAAGGTCATGCAAACTTGGACAAACCGTTAGGAACACATGGTCTTCTCTAAAGGTAGAAAAGGCTACCACATCCACTACGCCGGTCAAGTCAATCAATTGTATGGGTATATATAGATCTAGAATGACCAAAAGATTTGAGCTACGTTAAAATTGAATTACCTTCAAATTGCACTAATTATGAGCTTTTATAGTAGAAAATGATGAATGATCACCATTGGATGAAAAGACACATGGCCTCATCCTGATGGAGGAGGCGTTTTCTCCTAGGTATTTTTCCATCAATCAAAGGCTAAGTGTCATTTAATTTTTTTGAAAAGTAGCCTCCTAGAGCCTAGATCGTTTAGGCATCTACTGTGGAGATATCACATCAATTAATCAATAGGAAGATCTTGTACGAAAGTGGTTAATTGTCTCGTCATTGTATGAAAAGACACGTGATCTCATCCTCATGGTTGAGGAGACTTCTAGGTTTCATTCCATCAATAACAGGCTAAGTGACATTTAATGTTTCAGAAAATTAGCCACCATAGAGCTCAGGTCTGACATCTGAAAAGTAAATTGACAAGTTAACAATTTAGGTATTTGCTGCAGAAATGTTACATTAATCAATTATAGGAAGATTTTGTATGAAAGATCTTCTGAAAGAGGTTAAATGGGAAATGTTTTCTATCAACAAGGAGGCTAATTGCCTCAGATCACTTTTGCAGCAGGTTATAGCACCTTGTCGAGCTATGGAAGATCAACATTTACAAGGTACTTTGTTGGAGGTGATTGTTCACGAAAATATGTTGAATTAAAATCACCGCAAGTGTACGGTTCGTTAACAATTAGTAAAATTGATTTTGAGTCCAAGTATCGTTCCCACGAAAACTGATTAGTTCTAATTCTAATTACTGTGACCTTAACCGAAACTATCAAAATGAGAATGTTTGTTTTGATGAAATTATAACTAAATTAATTATCAATATGCAAGTATGAATGAATTAACTAACTAAATGATCGACGATGAATGTAAATTGAAGTGTTTCTAATGTATGATAAATGTACTAGGATCTCAAATCCCTATGTAATTTTCTTTTAAACCTAGTTCTACACCTACACACACGGTTGAAATATTGAAGAATCAATACTCCTAAATTATTTAACAATCTCTTTTGAATAGAGTTAAACATATTTAAATATGCGACCCAACTATATCTCTATGACGGATGCAAACATACAAGAATGCATGGATTTTTATGGACACTTAAAAATTCACATAAGGCATAGCGGTATATTTCTATCATCTATCGGACCCTATGATGATTTATATATGTCGAACATATTCATCTTCTTTCGAATGCATGAAATAAGCCACCAAACTCACACAATCATTCGCGCATATAATTGTGGAGAAAAATAAATTCATATAAATCATTCAAATATCCTAAAACATGTTTTTGGCTGTCAAGAATGTAAAACTAAGAAATAAAAATTATATTACATAGTTCATTTAACCCTAGTACAGAATTAATATAGCTTAACATAGTAGGAAGAAGAAAATCAGAAAAATAAATAAAGAACGTGTTGGGAGGAGTTCACAAAATTAGCTCAAGAATCAATAAATATATATATGCAAGATATCAGGAAAAAACTGAACTAGAAACAAATTGTAAAGAATTATCAAACACGGGATAAACTGCAAAATGAAAGAAACGTATCTTTTATTAAGAACGAACGAAGCCCACAGGCTACACATCACAGTCTGTGCTTCAACCTCAACAATAAACCACCGTTTATGCTCGAATCAAGTCCCAAAGTAGAAATACAAAAGTAGACACTCAGACTAGACAAATATTTCACAAATACAAGATCTCTCTTCAACTATAGCACACGATTCACACAAGAACCAACACTCAAACAATGAAATCACACAAGATTACACACTATTGAGAGAAAATCAGAAATGAAATGAGTATATTTGATTTCTACAGAAGAAGAAGAGGTCTCGAAGAAACGGCACGGCAAATGAGAGAAATATGGAAGAGTCTCGAAGCTAAAAAAGTGTACAGTGATCCAACCCTAAAAGCCCTTTATAAGGGTCACTCAACAGTCACCAATCCAACAGTGTTGGAGGCAACACGTGGTGACATCCTTGGCGTCCATTTCATCAGGTAAGTGAAACACAACTTTAAGCCATTTCTCAAACACGTTTTTGCACAGAGTAAAAAACATAACAGATTTAATAGCTGGGACTTCAATTTCTAGCTAGGCCATCTCAATTGGGCCCAATGGTCTTTTACATCATTGTGCCATTTTTCCCTTCATACTCCACCTTTGTAGAATGATTCATATTCATCAATGGTTATTCATAACATAGATATCATTAGCACAGATTTGCAGCATCCACAGATCAGCAAGGTGCAACATTTAGCAAGGTCAAGCAGCCCAGGAATTTGTTTAAAGGTAGAACTTTAGTACCTACATCAGCAGGATTGTAATTAGTAAATATCTTTTCAAGTTTCACAGCACCTTGTGAAATAATATCTCTAATAAAATGAAATCTAACATCAACATGCTTAGATCTATTATCCAAAACATGATTTCTACTTAAATGAATTGCAGACTGGCTATCAGAATAAAGAACAACTTCTTTAACAAAATCAAATTCATTATGTAAACCCTTTTAACCAAATTCCTTCTTTGATTTCATCAGTGGCTACAATGTATTCCGCCTCAATTGAAGACAAAGCCACAATCTTTTGAAGCTGAGATTTCCAGTTTATGCAAGAATTACACAAGGTATACATGTAGGATGAAGTAGATTTTTTGTTATCCCTATCACCTGCATAATCAGAGTCGGTAAACCCTTTCAAAATAATACCTTCAGTTTGTTTTCTAAACTGAATCCCCAAGTTTGAGATCTCCTTAATTACCTAAGAAGCCATTTCATGGCTTCCCAATGTGTTTCACCTGGATTTGACATATATCTACTCAAAACATTTATAGAATATGCCAAATCTGGTCTAGAACACACCATGAGGTACATTACAGAACCAACTACATTAGGATAAGGCACTTGTGCCATTCTTTCAAACTCTTCTTTGGTTTTAGGATATAAATCATTTGATAGTTTAAAATGGTTAGCCAAGGGGACGCTAACACTATTGGATTCAGCCATAGAAAACTTACTAAGCAATTTCAAAATATAGGATTTTTGGCTAAGATTTAGTGTGCCTTCTCTCCTATCTCTCTTAACTTTCATACCTAAAATCTTTCTAACTGGACCTAAGTCCTTCATTTAAAATTCAGATTTTAATTTGTCTTTAATTTCCTCAATCTCCTTTATTTCATGACTTGCTAATAGCATGTCATCGACATAAAGGAATAGGTAAAGTGAATTAACTCCACCATTTCCCTTACAATAAAGATAAGTATCGAAGTTACTTCTCTTAAACCAAAGTCCAAGTACAAATTTGTCAATTTTTGTATACTATTTTCTTGGAGCTTGTTTTAAGCTATATAGAGATTTCTTAAGAAGGCATACCAAGTCAACTTTCTTATTCGCTTCAAATTCTTTAGGTTGTTTCATGTAAATGGTTTCATCTAATTCCCATTTAGAAAATCAGTTTTTACATCTAATTGGTCTAATTCCCAATTAAATTGGGTGGCCAAAGCAAGAATGACTCTAACTGTAGTAAATTTTATTACAGGTGAAAATATTTGGTTGAAATCAACTCCTTTTTGAGTAAAACTTTTTGCTACCAATCGAGCTTTCTATCTTATGTCATTCTCACTTTGCTCACCTCTTTTAATTTTAAAAATCCATTTACAATCCACAACCCTCTTACCCTCAAGTATTTTTACCAAAATTCATGTCTTATTTTTGTTAAGAGACTCCATTTCATCTTGTATGGCTGCAAGCCATTGTTTGGAATCTTTGCTACTCAAAGCTTCATCATAGGATTCAGGTTCTTCTTCAATCATATCATGATAGGACAGCTAGGACACATCATCTTCAAACCTAGTTGGAGGTCTAATAATCCTTATTTCCCTATCCCTAACAAGTTGATAATCAACAAAGGGCTGTTCAATAGCTAAATCAGCCTCAGGAACCTCAACAAGTTCATTTTCAGCTTCAGGTTCCTCATCATTTTGAGGGGCAGATTGATTAGGATCATCCCTAGATTGCTCCACCTCAAACTCAACCCTTTACTCACATTTTCAGATTGGTCAGAGGTCTCTAACAGGTCTACAGGTTGTTTTCCAGACTTAAAACAGGGCATGTCATCTTCATTAAATACCACATTTCTACTTATAATGACCTTATATCTTTTAAGCTCTCTAACCCATAGTCTATAGCCTCTAACTCCTTCCACATAGCCCAAAAAAACATACTTAAGGGCTCTAGGTTCCAATTTACCTTCAATTTGATATGCAAAGGCTGCACACCCAAAAACCCTCAAGTTACTGAAGTCTACAGGTTTTCCTCTCCATTTTTCTTCAGGGTCTTAAAGTCTATAGCACTAGAAGGGCATCTATTGATCAAATAACTAGCAATCTTAACTGCTTCACCCCAAAAAATTTTAGGGAGGTCAGAGCACAACAACATGCATCTAACTTTATCAAGAATAGTTCTATTCATTCTTTCAGCCAAGCCATTTTGTTGTGTGTGTGTGTGTGTCTTAACATACCAGATAATTTGCACAATTCATCAAACTCATAATTACATAATTCTAAACCATTATCAGTTCTTAAAACTTTAATTTTCTTATCAGTTTGGTTCTCAATTAAAAGTTTTCATTCCTTAAAAACATTAAACGTGTCAGATTTTGATTTTAGCAAAAAAGTCTAATTTTTTCTTGAAAAATCGTCAATGACAAGCAAATAATATTTAAAACCAGTGTGTGTACTCACATATGCGGCCCCCAAAGATCAACATGCAAATATTCAAGTATGGAAATAGATTTATGCATTCCAAACAAAAAAGGTAATCTGTTATGCTTTCCTAAAATGCAATAGTCACAAAAATTCAATATTTTAATGTTATATTTACCAAAAGTACCCTGGGTTTTCAAAATCTGAAGACTTTTATCACTAATATGGCCCAATGTTTTGTGCCATATTTGTGATTTATCATTTGGGACTGAGATTACTGCTGAAATGGACTCCAAAAATTTTTTGGTTTGTAAAATGTAAAGACCATGTCTCTTGAGAACTTCTACAATCAGCTGAGAGCTCTTCAAGATTTTAATGTATCCCTTATTGATCACAATGTCATACTTAAGGTCATCTAAAACCCCTAAGGAAATCATATTTCTTTGTAAATCAGGAACATATCTTGTCTTTTCAAGAATCAACTTATTATTCCCTATTAAGTTCAAAGTGATAGTTCCTACATCTTTTACTTGATATGTCATGTGATTACCCATTAAAACCTTACCGCCAGTTACATTTTCAAAATCAGTGAACCATTCCTTATTAGGACACATATGATAGGTGCAACCAGAGTCAAGAATCCACTCTTGACAAGGTGAACAGCTAATAGGCACAAAAACTTCATCAATATTAGAGTCATTATAAGCCAAAGCAGCCCCATTATCATTTCTAGACTTATTTGTAAAGTCATAAAGCATTTTAGAACACTTTTTAATAAAATGACATTCTTCTAGACAATAGAAACACTTTTTGCCTTTTGTCTTCATTTTATTCTTGTCCTTAAAGTTGCCATTTTTCCTATATCCAGGTTTCTTATTAAAATTATCATTCTTGGGATTAAACTTGGACTTCATCATCAAGTTAATGCCACTAACAGACTCTTTCTTATCAGATTTTAACTCTAAATCTTTAGACCTTAAAGTATTAATGATCACTTCAGTGGTTAGAGTGTTACTCCCATATTCAATTGCACTTTTAACATCTTTATATTTATCACCAATTGAATTCAATAAAACCACTGCCAACTGCCCACTTAAGAGTTTCTCGTCACAGTTGGCAAGGTCGCAGGATAGTTTGTTAAACCTATCAATGTTGGTTTCAAGGTCAAGTGAAGGGTCCAGTTTAAAACCAAAGAATTTTTAGATACACCTTATTAGGCATGGTTTTATTCAAATAAGTGGTTTTCAATTTTTTTTCCAAAGTTCAGCAGTAGTCTTAGTCTCACCAATTTCTCTAATCACATTGTCAGATAAATGCAAGAAAATAGTACTCCATGCAGTTTCATCTTGCTCAGTCGCTTTACTAGTTTCAAGATCAGTAGGCGATGACTTATCAATAGCCTTAGCACATTTTTGTTGAAGTAAAAGAGCTTTCATTTTTTTGCGCTTGAGACTAAAGTCTCATTTGCCATTAAAAACTTCCATTTCAAACTTTGAAGAAGTCATTGTGAAAAATATGAATGAAATGGATGTATGCAGATCAATCAGACAACATGCAGTAACTTGCAATGTAGAATCGGGATAAGCATCACCACTCAAGGGACACATCAGAGTACACAAAATTGCAAGTACAGAGAGCAAGCACTTCAGAATTATATCACAGTGTACACAATTTATCCACAGCATTACAATCACAGTATTGAATAAGAGGAAAATTATATATAGTAATCAATCAAGTTTATGTAATACTGAAGAAAGAATTTCAGAAATCAAGATTATCAAGAATCTTGACTGTAATCTAAGTAACCCTCAGATTCTAGACAACTCTTAGGGTTTCTGGACAAAGGAATTACAATGAGTCAAGAATCAGGTTTTGAAAACAATATAAGGCAGAAAATCTAAATGAGTATCAAACTTGATTTTCACTTGAAAACTTAAAATTGAAAGGATCTCACCAAATCCCCTTATTAGGGTTTCAAGAAAACACGAAGAACAGATCAAGTAAGAGTCACAGTGTTAAGATCAAGTGCACACAGTATCAAGAACTCCCGCCAGATGCTTTGATACCACTGTTGGGAAGAGTTCACAAAATTAGCTCAAGAATCAACAAATATATATATGCAAGATATCAGAAAAAACTGAACTAGAAACAAACTGTAAAGAATTTATCGAACACGGGATAAACTGCAAAATGAAATAAACGTATCTTTTATTAAGAACGAACGAAGTCCACAGGCTACACATTACAGTCTGTGCTTCAACCTCAAGAATAAACCACCGTTTATGCTTGAATCAAGTCCGAAAGTAGAAATACAAAAGTAGACACTCAGACTAGACCAATATTTCACAAATACAAGATCTCTCTTCAACTATAACACAAGGTTCATACAAGAACCAACACTCAAACAATGAAATCACACAAGATTACACACTATTAATAGAAAATCAGAAATGAAATGAGTATATTTGTTCTACAGAAGAAGAAGAGGTCTCGAAGAAACAGCGCAGCAGATGAGAAAAATATGGAAGAGTCTCGAAGCTAAAAAAGTGTACAGTGATCCAACCTTAAAAACCCTTTATCAGGGTCACTCAACAGTCACCAATCCAAAAGTGTTGGAGGCGGCACGTGGTGACATCCTGGGCATCCATTTCATGAGGTAAGTGAAACACAACTTTAAGCAATTTCTCAAATACAATTTAATATCTGGGCCTTCGATTTCCAGCTGGGCCCAATGGTCTTTTGCATCATTGTTCCATTTTTTTCCCTTCAGAACGGCATCACCAATTCGATTCTTGAATTGGATCTTCGTGTTCTTGGAGTTGATCTTCGCGTTCTTGCCTCTTTTCTTCTCTCAAAAGTCTTCTCACATCTCCCTCCTTCATGTATTATGCTATTATCTATTTGGAGGAGTCAAAAATTGGTTGAAAATCACGTCCAATTTGGTTTCTAAAAGAGTTCCAATCGAATATGGAATGTTTCATTCGCGTGTAGATTTTTTTGTTTCTGCATAGTTGTTAGTATTTTGACCATAACTTTCTCTCCAGACATCCAATTAGGACGACTCAAAGTGCATTGGAAAACTAGATAAAAGGGCTACA
This sequence comes from Fraxinus americana, assembly GCA_035079005.1. NCBI lineage: Eukaryota > Viridiplantae > Streptophyta > Magnoliopsida > Lamiales > Oleaceae > Fraxinus > Fraxinus americana. The sequence goes on along the minus strand of CM068706.1, from coordinate 26,369,966 downwards.
ACTGTTCTAGAAGTAGAATGTTTCCAATTCGGACGTTTATATTGCCAAAAATGGATATCAATATTTGGCTAAAAATCTGGAATATAACTTGTGTGATTGGACATTGATTGTGATAATATTTTGATCATATTTCATTTCTTTTTTAGTTCTAATTCCATTCAATTGTCTTCTATCAATCTTCAAAGTATCATCTCGTGGTCCGAATTAAATATTGAATTTGCAATTTGCTCCTCAAACTTTAGACTTTGCCATTTTTCCTTGATTTTCTTTTGTTTCTTCTAATTCCTCGTTCAACCAGTGAGTTTAATCTATATAATATAAAATACAACAATTTAGGATATGTTTTATCAAAAGAATTACCAAATATCGATATTTTAGGCATCGAATAAGTGAGTAAAATGCACTTATCAGTGATGCACCACTTCGACTACATTATACAAGGCTTCAGCTCAACTAGGTAGGATAGTAGTGTGGAGCGAGAGATTGATAGAGCTTGCTAATTGGCTTTCACATAGTTGTGATTTGGAATCTCATTAAAAGAGGTGTAACACAATTGTTACCTTTGTTATCAAGAATTATTAAAATTCACTAAAATACTTTAAATATGATTTAACATTTCAAACGTGAGAATCTCCTATAACTCAATAATCATCTTTTTAAGGACATTTTATGCCTTTCACTTTTTACTTTTCGATGATATTGATGAAAGTTGAACCTCTCAACATGTAATAGACAATTTTATAATAAATTTGAAGACACGCATGGTTTCAGCTCTACACCGTGTGTACTAAACCTTGATATAGGCGATGGGTACAACTTTTGTTTAATTGAGTTTAATAAATCAAAAGAACATTCATTTATTTTAGAGGAACCTCGATAAACTCGCACGGCATGCTTCACCATGACGTAAGCCATGTCCAATAAAAGTTACAAAATGTCTCTTATATTTTAAATTCCAATTGTACAAATAAATGGAAAAGTTGTTTTAGGATCAATTGGGTTTCGATTTTTCATCTTTCAAGGAAATTACGTTAAAAACTTTTGGAGTTACTTGAGTTATGTATTAAACCATATCAACTTTTATAGCTTTTGATGTCTATGGGGGTATTGAATTCCACGTATGTTATTTTTAAATACGATAAAGATGAAAGTTTGGTAAGTGTACAATCAACATAAAAATGAACTTTGTAACAAATGAATCGTTTTTCAAAACAATGTATTGAGCATAGTGACGAAAAATATTCATATGAATTTTGACTACATAAAAAAAAGGTTTGTTTTATTAGTTTTCTTTCAATGCACGCCGTAACAACAAATAATATACTCAATTTTATACACTTTGAACTAGTTGGACATAGGGTTGGAAAGTGTGGGGCAAGCTGAGTTGCAAGCCCAGCTGACTGGTGCATTTGAGCTAAGCAACAAAAATATTCATATGAATCGCTCATCAGCTTGCAAACAGAGCCACACTTCAGTGAAGCGAGTCAACAAGCACTCGACTGGCCTCACAAGAGAGTGCGAGCAGGCTCACGTGACGGACCAAGTCCATCTTGATGATAGGCAAGCCAAGCTACTGGAACCTACCTATTTTTCACCCCCTAGATGGACTTGCATGCATAACATATTTTTATTATACACTTCTTACCATGTATAATATATGGACAAAACACATGGTAAAGTATGCCAACAAATTGAGTTTTCTTTTTTTCCTTGGAATGCAAACCTGGATTATTTAACAATAATTAACATCATAAGTTAAAAAAGTAATTAACATAAAATTCATAATCATGCATACTTGTTTGTGCTCCCGTGCTCAATTACTGTAGGTAGGTATATTCTCAATACATATTTTTATAGTATTATTTTTCACTTTCAGCTTTGAAATTCCAAATATTGGGAGTATTGTTTACAAAGTATATTTAAATTAATAATTCGTGTGCTATTCATTGTGGAATCAACTCATTGATCGAGACAAGTTTGTTTCACTTCCTGGTAATCATTTGTATTAGCCATAAAATAATTTATCAAGTTATTCTATATTTACGTGCACCATCAAAACAGTCTAGGTATGGTAAATATCGCTAATGATTTATTAAGAAAGAAAAAACACCATCAAAGTAGTAGTCGAGAATCTGTAAAATTCGCTAAAAATTTATTAGGATATATACTCAAACCGAAGTGAAATTTACTATTAAATTAAACATTACAAAAAGTTATTGTTGAGGGTGAAAATTACTAATAAAAAAAGTAACCATGTTATACTAATAAAAAAGTTCTTAATTATATATACTATTAAGACACTAAAACTCGTTATATTCAAAATCAGTGTGAATACCTTTTAGAACCATGTTATGAGAGTCATAAATGTCTGCTTGGCTCGTTGTCATCTCCCACTTGCAATATCTTGATATTTGCATGATACGAGACCACAGGCTTCATACAGTGGCCCAATGTGCCTCAAGTCGGTCCGGAATAATGATCCATTCCTGGAAAGTTGTTATGCTCATGTTTATCTAAAAGAAAAAAAATGAAAAGGAAACAAATGAACTTTTATAGTCCACTGAATGGAGACGTGCTCGCTAAACTCGCTATATTCAAAATTAGTGTGAATACCTTTCAGAGCCATGTTACGAGACTCATAAATGTCTGCTTGGCTCGTTGTCGTCTCCCACTTACAATATCTTGATATTTGCATGATACGAGACCACAGGCTTCTTACAGTGACCCAACGTGCCTCAAGTCGGTCCGGAATAATGATCCATTCCTGGAAAGTTGTTATGACATATTCCCGTCTCATGTTTATCTAAAAATAAAAAGTTAAAAGGAAACAAATGAACTTTTATAGTCCATTGAATCGAGACGTGCTCGTGTGAATACTCTAGTTATACATATGATTCACATTTTTTAATAGCTTAGTATGCCCGAAGCACTTGTTCATTCTTTTTATTAGGCCAACACTTTTATTGCTTTCATTCAGCCACTCACGTAAGCTTGTCATATTCATCAAAACCCTTTTCACTTTAAAGAAATTTCATCATCGTGTGACCAACACTTTTGGCTATAAAATATAGAATAATTATGCTCTACCAGGCCTGTAAAAGGCCTGGTAGAGCAGATGCTCTCACATGAGGTGGAGGACCCACCTCATTAAACCCCCCAATATTAAACACCCACCCCCCATCTCACATTTGCTCTACCATGCCTTTTACAGGTTTGGCAGAGCAGCTCAGTCCTAAAATATATTTTGATCATAATAAACCATGAATAGTACCACAATATTCAATGGATGAGTGGTAGATATTGTTTTAAGAAAATTCGATCAGGGGTAAATATTTATTCCAACTATCCTGAAGTTCCAAAACACAAGTGTGAAGCATGTCTTCAAGTGTTCAAATGGTGCGTTATGATTGTCCATCAATCTGGGAATGAAATACAGTCAATCCTCATCACTTATGCAGAGTTTTCCAAAAGTCTCGACAGAGACGATAGACACAGGTACTCCATAAACTCTAACGATTTCTTATATATTACAAAAAGATAAATTATTCCGTGCTATATGTCATTCAAATTGGTAAATAGTGAGCCGACTTAGTAAGATAATCAACAATCACCCAATAGCATCATGATTGTTTGTGGTTTGAGGTTAGTAAGATAATCAACAATCACCGAATTGCATCATGATTTTTTTGTGGTTTGAGGTAGGCTAGTGACAAGATCTTTTCCAATTTCCATTCAGGTATTGGCAAGGGCTGCGATAATCCTGGTTTCTGATGCTCAGCTTTTACTTGCTGACAAATTAAACATTTACTAACATATTTTCCTCTCTTTCTTCATGCCAGGCTACAAATAAAGAGTCTTTATCTCATGGTACATTTTTGTTGAGCCTGAATGTATGGAGCAAGGAATATTGTTCGTTTCTACTATGATTTCTTCACTAATTTCGAGATTTTTCGAAACATATAATCTCCCTTAATAATTGAGCTAACCTTCAATTGAGAACCCGCACTCCATAATTCCTCCTAGGGCTTATTTTGTTTTGGTTTGGTTTTGAGGTAGTATTTTTCGCCTTTTCGTTGTCCTTGAATGTGTTCTCTGAGCATTAGTTGTAAGGTTAATGCCGAATTTCGGGCATCACCTGGTGATAATAATTCTAGATTGAACTTCCACGTTTCTTCCTTTAGCTTGTTGGGTTTTGTTTCTATCTTTCCTGTTAGAATTTCGGTATGACCTGAATTCTATGTTGGAGGCGTATTTGGAATTGGTTGTTTGTATTCGAGAAGTACTGAAGAAGTAAAAGACGACAAGGATAATGTTTCTCGTCTTTGGCTGTTTTTCTCTCCTATTTCAACTTAAATACTTTATCATTAGTTTTACCTATTATAATATGAGTTCACTTTATATTAGACTTTTCATTATATTATATTCTCCTAGCGTGTTAGGGGTTTGTTTATTATAAATATGTGGTGTGCAACACATATTGAGATTGACCAATCGTCCAACTTATTAGTTTAGTCCATAGGGATTTTTTGTAATCCTACATTATTGATTGTTAATTAATTCTTCGTCTCTATCCGTGGTTTTTTTCTCATCTTGGGTTTCCACGTAAATCTTATGTTCTTATGACTGTTATTTTTATATTGTCTATATTTCGTCTTTAATATTCATAACAATTGGTTTAATTTCTAACAAGTAGTATTAGACCCAAGGTTCGACAGGTTCTTGGGAGAGATATTTTGGTTTCATATTAGAGAGAGATTTGATAAACTCAGAATGATGTTTGATTATTTCGGGATGACTAGTATGAAGTTTGATACTCCGTTTTTGAATCGCAACACATGATTTTTGCTATGGTAAATTTTGGTGTAGACACCGAAGGAAAAGCAACATAAGGATTGAGTTTGATGCAACTATCACTAAATTGAAGAAAAGAGCTATTAGACCTTAGGAGAGGTTCGACAAGGCTGATTTAGTTGTTTATGGTTTGATAACCGTTGAATCAGATGGAGTTGATTGTGATAGGATTGCTCGTATTAATAATTCGAGCAAATTTGGTGGAGTTTTATTGCATTGAAATTCGTATCAATGTGGAGATTTGTTAAAATCAAATGGATTGTTTCTTATCTCATTCGTCCTACTCCTGGATGACTCTTCACCTGAGAAGTGAAAACTTCTTCTAGTTGGAGGTCGACCAATTGTTCTCAAGCTGGTGATTCCACCTCAGTATCAGCTAGGGGAGAGGTGTGGACATGGTTTCTCTCCATTCTGCTAACAATGTTAGTCGTTCAATTGCTTCTTTTATTGCAGCGAGCTGAGGGTCAACATTTTCAGCAGAATCATTTTTCTTTTGGAATTCTTAATGAATACTTGTGTGAAGAGGGTTAGTTGAAGCTGGATTTCTGGAGGTAGAACTGTTGCTTATGGTGATTTTTCGAGTTGGATATGGGGTTTTTTGAGGATTTTTTGTAAGAGATATGTGGTTGTTACTTATAAGGCACTCCTTCTAGAGCCAAACTATTGATGTGCTGACTTAATTGAAGATTTGTTAGGTGATTTGGACTGAAATAAGAAGAAAAAGAGACATGTCTTAATATTGTTATCAAATTAATGACTAGTAACCAAAAAAATATAATAAAATGGAGATAAAGCGAGAAATGTCGTAGCAAATTTTCTTAAGACAGATTCAACCCCCTGCACTAATGCCAATAGGATAATTGGACATTGTATCTCAAGATACAATACTTCTTCCAAAGTAATGCACTATACCAATCTTGTTAGTCGAACCAAAGTGTTGACAGTATTCTTTTTGAATGAAATAGATATGAATTAAAATAGTCTAATGGAATTTTACTTCTAAAAATATTTTGTATAGAATCTTATTTCAACAAAATAAAAAGAGCAGAATTTTTGAGGAGAATTAGAAATCAATTATAACTTGAATTGATTTGGCGTAGGAAATATAGAACTAGATGTCCCTATTTTAGACTTCAAATTGTTTTTTTCGAACAGTTGCATCTTTAGACATAGATCACACATTTTTACATTAAATGCTGTAGATTGCACCATATCTAAAGGTCATGACTTTGCATCATGTCTTTGTAAATAGTCACACCTAATCAAAACAACACGACTCTTCGTATGCACCATTTACGAAGAATTGCACCTATTGGAAACTTATTTCAATTCTCATATATAACTAATAACCATTTAGTCCAACATATATGGGATGTCAATAGCCTTAAAGATGAGAAACCGTTCAATTTATACTAGACGTGACAAATTTATTATATTCAAGTCGACCAAAATGGCAACCCATTATTGAATGATATATTTCTTACTTAATTTCTCAAACATTTTTCCAAAGAATGTCCAACGTAGGCCCTCTTGTCCAACCTGTGAAGTTATGCAAAATCATAATCCAAACTGTGAATTAAAGCAGAATCATAATCGTTTCAAAAGTTTGGTAGGAAGAAAAAACCAAGTAACCCAAACAACTTTGCATCATTGATACAAGAAATTGACCTTAACTTTTAATTTTTTTCAAGCAACACTAATATCTTCAATAGATAAAGACCAAATTTCTGGTTCTTTCCTAACCCACCAACTCTCCATTTCGTTCTTTCTGAGAGTTGTAGTAAGAACCATAGTTGGTGGCACTAGAGACTAACGACGCTTCTCTTTTCTTGCTATCTTCATACTTTCCGGCCAGAGAATCAAATAGTATTCCAGCACCAATGCCAACAGCCAGGTCGATCGTGTAGTGACCCCGAGTACTTAACAATCTTATCACTTGTAAAACATTTAGAATGTCAAATGTATAAGACAATTCCCATCTTTTCATTCGTTTCATATCCAAAGATGCAATAATCGATGCAGCCACATGCCCCGAATAAAACAAGAAAAATGAAACATTTCCAACCGGAAAATCTGCACCCGAACCCAAGAATCCCTGTGAAGAAACAAGCAAAACAATTAATCTCGTTTTAGCTTTTACCACATTTATTAACTAGGATTTTGCTACGTGTACAAAAAAATTGTACCTAAAGTGTTACATAATATGATGTGAGAGAGAATGATTGGATGAAAAAATTAACTGTGTTTTAAACTGACAAATAATATAATGACATGTGGCATTATTTAACCCATTATGTAATCTTTAATGTATATGTAGCAAGCTATTAGATTTTCATTTCTAGTGTATTTTCTCATTTCTTTTTGTTTCTTCAAACCTACTTAATGTGACGTATTCTGCAGATAAAACTATAATATAATTAGTCAACAGTAATCTTAGCGTGGGAAGGTGCATCAATGTCTATAAAAAACTATAATATAATTAGTCAACAGTTATCCGAACATGGGAAGGTGCATCAGTGTCTATAAAAATAGAATAATGTTATTTGGAGTCGCTCACTGCAGCAGTCACCATATGTGGCACACACTGTTAAAATAGAGTACGTAGTACAAGAAATTTCACTTAATATTTTTATTGTATTAAGACAATTTTTTCTTGTTTCATCAAAAAGGTATTTGCGAGATTTTACATGACTAATATTTTCGTCAAAATTTCTTGTGGTCAATTATTCTAAAGCAAATTTATGGAAATTTACTTTAAATCATCCATCCATATGGATCAGAGAATACGATTCTCCCGTGGATTCTCATAACCCTACTTACAATGAGCGAAAATGGAATGTGCACTTAAAATGGATGTAACGTGTCTCATTTTGCATTTTGGTTGCCAATTTGCTAATTCAGCCGATTTCTCATGGGATGAAATTCATATCTCGAGCCTTGCTTATACATTTTACTAATTACCCTACACTTGCACGTTAAATATTTTTGAATCTTGTCACATGTACATTAAAATTTATATAATGCTACGAGACAGTCTATCATTTGTCTTTTTAAAACACAATTAACTTTTTTATCTAATATTTTCCCTCAACATCATATTATGTAAATCATTATTTACATATTTTTTTTATATTCAAGTAACAAAATTCAATATTTTTAGAGTAATACTATTTGTACATAATTATTTAAAGATTAGTGTACAGATGAATGACATGACATTATTTTGGTATTTAACTGATTTCCTTGTCTTTTTTTTCCCTTTTTCAAGCTGTTTTTTTTTTCTCTTTATCTGTCCACCAATTTGTAAATAATTATGTACAAGTAACATTACTTATAATTTTATTCCTTTCCGGCTTCAGACACACTAATCTAGAACTAGTTTCCAATAAAGTAATTAATATTTTAAATTTATCGAATTCGAATATAAAGATCTTATATAATAAGAGACAAATTTAACCTCGGGCAATGGTAGCTGAGTGACATATCCAAGTATTCCCCTACATGTGAACATGAACAAAGCTGAGATCGTCGCCCGCGGTCGACCCTCCATTAGCCACGTCCATAGTATGTACGTCGTTTGCATTCCTACGAAAACCTACTTGGTCCACAAAGCTCGAACAAATTAAATAAATATAAATTCCCCAAAAAGAACCATCTCGAAAAATAAATCATTTTTTACAAAATAAAAATGTACATATGAAAAATGAAAACTTAAATGCTAGTGATCATGCCCATATCAAAATCTAACATGCTTTGACTTCTAATAAATGCCATTAATTACTCACCGAAGAAGTAGAAGAAAATGAAGGCTTGCATGTCAAAATCAAAGTTAGATCCAAAAACAAGAAGTTAAATTTACATTGCATGTTACGTTGTCGTGGCCTCGTGGGTATTTTATAGGGTTCGGGTCGTGTCTAATGTTATTAGAGTAAGTTCGTTAAATATTTTTCTAAGTTTATAAGCTGATCAAATATCGTAATCATTTTTTAACAACAAATCACGTAAGATCAACAGTTATCATTCACAACTTATAATCTACAAAACGTTTTACCAAACAAAAACTAAGAAGAGTATGTTTACACATATACCGTATTGAGTCCAGCAAGAATCGTGTTAAGAGTGGGTCGAGATTCGAGTAACCGGTGGAGATTTGTGGTGGCGATAAACCCGAGATCAAACGGCGGCGAGGTGGGCGGGACCATGCGGAGAGTGTACTCAACCGCCATGAAAAACAGCAAGGAGGCGGCGAAGACGCAGGGTACGGGGTGGTGCCGAACCACACCCCATATATCATTGGCCCTCCATTTCAAGAAATGTGCATTACCAAGGTAAGAACAAAAGTTTTTAGCAGAGGAAGATGATGACTTCTTCATATCTGAATAATCTTTGTGTTTTGTGACGATGCTGTTAGGAGAATTGCCGTTAATGGACGGTGGTTTTGGCTTTTTTTCAGGAGCAGAGCGGTGGCGAGGGGTGGGTCCGTTCATTGGTGGTGGTGGTGCAAAATATCATCATGGAGAATGGTGCATATATCATATATGGGGTGTGGGAAGGATTTCACAAGACGGAGTTTACGAGGAGATGGTGGTGGGGTACGTGGATTGACTGTTGTGGACGGTGGATTGAAAGTGTTGGGTGGGTAAGGGGGGACTCAACTAGAATTAAGGTTTTCTGCCCTTAAATTTTGATGGTTTAGATTGAACCTCCTTACCACATGGGTAGATTTCATGTTTTTGAACTTTGAACTTTTAATTGGGTAATTAAACTTTAATTTCTCTCAATTTAGTCCCGTGCTCCATCAAAATGTGATTAAGGAGAAAAATTTGTTTTGAAATAGTGATTTTTTAAATAATGTTGATGCTATAAAAAATCTGTACCTGCTTGATCTCGAACTGAATACTTGAATCTTATGCAAACAGATATTCAATACTTGAAACAAGGGCGTCGAAGTGTGTCATCGTCGCCCATCCGATACTTAAGTCAGAGAGAGAATTTATGCGAAAAACGTACACTGAAAATTGTGTAAAAAAGCATACATGAATAATGAACCTTGGTCTTGTATTTATAGATGTTGATGATGGAGTCCTGAAAGGATTCAACCACCTGTAGTCATTATCCTTATCATGTAAGGTGTTTGTATTATACTCAAAGTGTCATGTTAGTGTTTAAACCAAACTCTGGTAGGTAAGGAGTTTGGTTGAGGGTAAAAGTCATAAAGAGTCATAATCAACATGGGATTGGTATCCCTAGATAGTGTGAGATAAGGACAAGGGGATTGTTCCTTTGTTCTTGAAGCTCGATCTCAATATATAGGTTGACCTCGATGAGTAGCCCGAGCTGGCATTTGCATAACTAAGACTGGTTGAGTTCGGGCAAGGAAGGTCGAGCTCAAGCTAAATCAATGTTTGTACGCAACACAGGCCCCATGCATCCAAGTCGCAACTAAAAGTTATATGCTCGAGCTGCGAGGTCGGATGTAAGGAGGTGCAACGGCCTGAGATCGAACTTAATGGCTAATCGTAGGTAACAGTTGGACATTTTCCATGTGTGGGACACATGTAGGGCAGAGATCATGTAATCTTGGATGATCGCCACGTAGCATGAAATCAAGGGTCCGGATAGCACGGCCTTTAACCTTGCTATGACCCCTATAAATGCCCTTTTTTCACCCTTCATTTTTCACTTTTTCACTTTCAACTCTTAGTAAAAGCAATTCGAGTTCGTGGCTTAGCAGGTTTTGTGAGCAACCACCTTAAGAGGTAAGTGTTCGAGCCTTTAAGTTGTTTATTTCAAGTAGCATAATGTCAAGTAGTAGTAGTGAGGAGTCGAGTGATAGTAGTAGTCGATCATCTAGGAGCTCATCCACTAGGAGCCCCAAGGGCAAAGGTGCGTCCATTACCCCTATGGCCGTACCTATTAGCTTGTACACTGAGGTCGAGACAACTTTAACTTACCCTAGGGGACCGACCAAGTATAAGGAACATGTAATTATAAAAGTTTCTAGGGAGTTCGGGGTTATACCCCTGATAAGTATATTTTTACACACTTATCGTACTATCAAAATATGGAAAATTGTTGATTAATATGTTGGAATATAGATTAATTCTATGTAATTTACGTTTTGCAGGACAAAGTGATGAATGTAACGGAAATAAAGAGCAACAAGTGAAAAAAGACCATAATGGAGGAAAGTGAAAGTTCAGACACTAAAGTGCAAGTACTCTAAATTTGTTTCTAACCTTGTGATGAAAATTGGAGGGTGTTAGAGGTCAATTAGATGAAGAAATGAGTCAAAGAGATGAAATATAGCCAAATTTTATCACATATCAACTTTCAAACTGAAAAGTTTTGCACCGATTTTCAATTTTATATTGAGACCAGTTTTGACATGGAAAACGATCGAATTTGAAGATTGTATCTGAAGAAAGGTTGTAACTCTTTAAGTTAGTTTTCCAACGGATCTTGAATTGTCTCAATCGGATATTGACAGAGAAAGTAATGACGAAACTACGGAAACTTCTAAAGCTATGTGGTCGCATAGGGTTATTTCTATAAGGTCGCATAGTACCTTTCAGAGATTTTCAGTAGCCAATTCCAGCTTTCCATGCGACTGCAACACCTATAACTATGCGGTCACATAGTTATAAAGAAAGCCTGAATTTTCAAGTTTCCTTCTACGACTTAAACACTTATGGTAATTTATTGTGACACGATTTCTCAATCCTAAAAGTCCCCAAAACTTCCCAGAACACCTAATTCCTTGTTATTCACCATTCTTTCATCTCTTTTTGCTAAAAAAACTCACGAAGAACTAAAAATCAAGGTGAAGTAAGTAAGGAACTCGTTGGATTCCGAGATTTTGCATCAATTTATTCATGTAATTGCTCTTTTCATTGTTGAACAATTCTAGTATTTAGACTTTTCTTTTCATTAATTTATATTGAAATCAGTTTAACATTTACAAGATTTTTCATGGATTCAGTCATACTTTTTTTATTGTTAAATTAAACTATTTGTTGAGTTTCAATTTCAATTACTTATTGTTGAGATTAGTTTAACTTTTATCAAGTCCTTTATAGATCTGGTCGTACTCTTTCTATTGAATGATTGAAATAATTGTTGAATTTTAATCTCAATATTGCTTTATTGGAGGATTGATTACTATTTTATACTTGATGTATATGGTCGATATTTGATCTTGTTCCAATGAAATTTTGCGAATATATCATAAGTCTAGATTCTAGTATTACATTTGTGAATTAAATTGATTTTCACGATAAATCCTCCGATTAGAGAGTTTGGATGAAAATTCTCTAATTGAGTTATAAAATGAATAATTGATGTGATCGATTCAATCCAATTGAGAGAATTCTGACGTGTCACTGTAGCGGCCCGAGTTCCGTTAACCCGGATTGCCACATCATCGTCTTCTGTAACTAATTTAACTAAAAAGTTTTGCGGAAAATAACTAAATTTCAAACTTCGCATTTATAACGGTAAAAATCTCGTCGACAACAAAACTCATGTTAATAACTTAAGAAAATTGATTAAATTTCAAATCTCGAATTTTTGAAATACTGAAATAACAAAGTACATTAATAGCGTTCAAATACGAAATTTTCAAATATAAATAACTAAATTATTAAATTGTTGCCACACTGCCCATCAATCACAATCGCCTCCGAAGTCTGCAAATATTGTTAAAATAACGGGGTGAGTATTTCAAAAAAATACTCAGTAGACTCATCGTCGATAATTAATTTACAGAATAATTGAACACATACTTATGCAATATACAACGTGATATCATCATCATCTTTGGTTCATTTTCTTGAAAATCATAGGCTCTTTAAAAACATAGGCTGAGGGTAGTCTTTCTTTCTCGTGCATTCAAAGCACATAAGTTATGCATTACATTCTCATCTTATCTCATAAGAGATTCTCTTCTTTCTCATGCAATTAAGCATATAAATTATGGCAAGCATAACAATATCATATATCTCATATGACATATTCTCTTCTCATGCAATTAAGCATATAATACACGTAAATTCACATAAGACATGCAATTATAATTTAAACTGATTAATGGTGGCGAGTCTACCTCAAATGTCTCGATTCACGTGAAAAGTGGAGCGGGATGAAATCTCAATCTCCTAATTGCTCGTACGTATCGTCTAGCCAAAATAGAAAATAAGTTTGAATTAGTATTTCAAATATTTAAGGCTTTAAAGTGATAAAATAAAGTTTAGGGACCTAATTGGAAGTTATTCAAATTGAATTTGACAAATCTAAGGGTTGAAAATACTATTTTCAAAGTATTGGGGCTAAATGTGAAAAATAGGAATTCTAGGGACTTAATTGAAAATCTATTAAAACTGAAAATAAGAGTTAAAGGCTGAAATAGTAACTTTTAGAAGTTAGGGACTAAACTGTAAATCTATTAAAGTTGAAAATAAAACTAAAGGGCTGAAATTGACATTTTTTATAAACTAGGGACTAAATTGAACATTTTCTAAAAAATTGAAAATAAATTTAAAGGACTAAAATTAAAATATTTAAAACATAGTACTTAAATAACACTTTTAAAATGTGGGGGCTTAAGGGGCAAATTCTAAATTCGAAAAAATAAATTGAGACAATAAACTAAACATAAATCATAGGGACTAACTTAAAACAAATTAAAACTTGGGAGCTAAAACATAACTTTCAAAAATCAAAAATCAAATTAAATAAACAATCTCTCTCTCATTTCTCTCTCTCTAAAATCGAGAGAGAAGGAGAGGCGACGGGGGGGAAGGGGCTCAGCCCCTTCCTTCGATTCTCCACCGGCGAACGGTGGCAGCGCCACCGTCGTGGTGGCGCCGGAGTGTGGGGGTGGCGATTGGGGGTTTTTTGGGACGCGATTCGAGGCTAAAACCGAAGCTTGAAGGGTTTGATTTTCTTGGGTTCTTCCGGTGGACTGAGGTAAGTTAATGGGCTGTTTTTATTTCTTGGTTTTGGGGTTGATTTGGTGTGAGGTGGTGGCTGTTCGGTGGGATGGTAGCTGCGGTTGTGCGTGTTTTGCATTCGGTGTGGTGGTTCGAGGTGCATTGCTCGAAGCTGGGTTTTGATTCTTTTTTTGAGTGATGAGGACTGTTGTTGGTCTCGTGGGTCGAGTGTTGGGGTGACTTTGGTTGGTCTCGGTTTGTGCTGGTGGTTTGGGTTTGGCAGTGGTGGTTGGATTTCTGCTGAAATGGCTGTCGATTGGGGCGATTAAGGTGGCTGTTCATGTGGGTGGTAAGCTTGGTGTTGGTGTTTTGGTTTCTCAGCTCGTGTGTGTGTTGGACTGGGTTTGAGGCTTCAAATGGTGGTTCTGCAGTTGGTGTTTGGGTCGTGTGAACCCTACTGCAGTTGTTGCAACCGGCTTTGGTGGATGGTTGAGGCTGCAGCTGAGTGGAATGGTGGTGTTGGTGGTTCTGGCTGCAGCTGTTGCATTTGGTGAATGGAGAAATGGGTTCGGATGTTGATGCTAGAAACTGAGGTTCTAGCATCACACGATGCTTTCCAATTTCTGGGATGTTGTGGATGAATGGGCAGTGGTTTGGTGAGGAAATGGTGGTGTTAATGGTTCTACAGTTTGGTGATTTCATGTTGATGCTAGAAATTAATGTTCTAGCATCAATGGTGGAATCACAGTGGAAATGATTGAGGGAGAGGAGAGAGATTCTTACCAAATGGATTTTGGTTGCGTGAATTTCTGATGATGGGAGTGGAGGGAAATGTGATGAATAAAATAGTGGGATTTTAGGGCACCAATCCCTATGTGGTATATTGGGCCAATAATTTGGGCTTTATGGATCATTCTATCTTTGGGCCTATGGTGCTTGGCTGAAATGAGTTCGTTTTTGGACTTATATAATTGGGCCAGTGTAAATGGATTTCAAATAATTGGACTTAAAATAATTATAGAACATATATTTTACTTAACTTACTAAAATTCGGACTTAAATAAAATAATAATGAATCGATAATTTAAAATTATTCGAAAATGAATTCGATTCGAAATAATTTAAATTCATTTATAACGGTTAGACGAACGCGCTATTTCTTTAAAATTAGGGTTAAGGTTTTAGCGACACGTTTTTCGAGAAATAATTTTATATCATTTAAAAGTTCTCGGTCGCTACAGTCACTATCTCAAATTATTGATTCTAATTTTATATTTCAAACATTGAATTTTACTACACATTGAAGAGGATAATTCATCCATTTTCGGAATTTTTGATAATTTTTCAATCTCCCTATGAGTACGACACCCCAAATATGCACTACAACTACCGCATTATTCTTTGGGCGTAATCAACTTTTTGCGTAGTTGCCGGGGAGACGGTACAAGAAATTAAGGGATTCAAATGTGAAATGGTGACTTCGTTCCTTTCCTAACCCTTTATTTCAGTTTATTATTTTCTTTGTTATTCTTTATTTTCACTTTATTTTCTTTTTATTTGTGTTTCATGAGCAGATATCAAGGAGAGCGATAAAGATCTACCGACAGACCTGATATAGAGTTCGAATCTCTTTTTAACCCTACTTTTGATTCCGCATCTGTTAAAACTAATACTTCATAGCACAACACCATGTCTGATAGTGAGCATGATACACCTTTTAGGACTTTACAGGATTATTTTTATCCCACACGCACATCCATACCATCATGTATTATTTTTCCACCTAACATGCCACGTATAGACCTTAAACCGGTAATGATTTAACTTCTTCCCACTTTTTGTGGAGTTGAAAATGAAAATCCATACGTGGATATTGGGGAATTTAAGGAGATGATTGCAACCTTCCACAATCAACATGGTACAGCTGATGTACTCAAATTTAAAATTTTCCCATTCTCACTTAAAGATAGAGCAATAAGCTGGATGTATTCGCTGAGGCCACGTTCGATTAGAACATGGGGTGATGACTCAAGTTTTCTTCAGCAAATATTTTTCCCATCATAAAACTAGTGCTCTGAAGAAGCAAATTTCTTCATTCGCTCAAAAAGACAGCGAAACCTTATACCAAGCATAGGAGAGATACAAAGAATTGCAAGCTATTTGCCCCCATCATGATTATGAGAATGGCGTATATTGAGTTATTTTTATGAGGGATTAACACTTAGAGAGCGTCAATTTATTGAGATGATGTGTAATGGTGAGTTCTTGCAAAAAGATCCTGATGAGGCCATAGAGTACTTAGATGACCTAACTGAAAAAGATCACACCTGGACTTACCGTAGCGCCACTGATAAACTAATAGGTCACGACCCGTAGAAAGTCTTTCTATTGCAAGCATTTATCACCTTAGAGAAGAAGATAGTCTTAGGGCTACAGTGGAAGCTTTAACTAGGGAAATTGAAGCCCTAGGCACTAAAAACTCAAAGCATACACCCACCATTGCCCGTGTTAAATCCTCTGGACCATGTTGTGTGTATGGTGGAATTGATCATCCAGCGCATGAGTATTTTGCTCTTGCTGAGATGAGGGGGTTTATGAGGAACATTGCAATGCCTTAGGCACATATAACAAACTTTATGTTCCCTTTTCTGATACCTATAATCAGGGGTGGCGGAATCATCCCAACTTCAGCTGGAAATCTGAAAACCAGCAACCTAGCCAACCACTTAGAGTTTTTAAAACTTCTAGGAACTCCTTAGAAGACACTCTACATGTATTCATTGAGGCAAAAGTAAAACCAATCAAAAATTTGAGACTATGATTACCCAAATTGTTGAGAAAAATAACGAAATCAAAAATCATATGTCCAAATTAACTAATGCCTTAACTGTAGTGGAACGAGTAAAATTCTCAACTCAAACTCAACCAAATCCTAAAGGGCAACACATGGTACAAACCTTGGATTCAAATGAAAATAATATTAGGAAAGTGAATGCCTTAACCACTAGATCAGGGAAAGTCATAGAACCAATCTCCAAACCTAGGGAAACTGAAAAATAGTCTAGTGAGCATGAAGAGAGTAGCTCTAATGAGGAGGTAGTGAAAAATTCAGTAAGAGTACATTTTCCACTAGCTCTTAAGTCTACCTCAAAATCTGCTGGTCAACATAGTGAGATCTTATAACACCTAAAGCAAGTAAAAATTAATTTACCTCTCTTGCATGTGATTTCACGTGTTCCTATTTATGCCAAAGTCCTTAAGGATTATACACTGTCAAAAGGAAACACCATGTCAAGAAAATCACTTTCTTGACTGAGCAAGCGAGCGCTGTGATTGAACAAAGAGTCCCACCAAAATATAAGGACCCTGGTTGTCCTATAATTTCTTGCATCATCGGGAATCATGAGTTTGGACAAGTTCTTCTTGATTTAGGGGCTAGTGTCAATCTCATGCCTTATGCTATTTACTGGTCGTTAGGATTGGATAAGATGAAGCCTACATCTGTAGCGCTACAATTAGCTGTAGGTCCACTATTAGACCTAGGGGAGTGGTTGAGGATGTCTTGGTTCAAATTTATAAATTTTACTACCCCATTGATTTCTTGGTTTTGGACGTAAAAGTTGATGTGAATGTTAATTCTAAAACTTATGTTATTAATGGTAGACATTTTCTTGCTATTGCTAATACTCTGATTAATTGTAGGAATGGTCTTTTGAATCTATCATTTGGGAATATGACTCTAGAAGTCAATATTTTCCATATCACAAAGCAGCCATGGAAGATGACGAGTGTCATCAAACCTACATGATTGATGCACTCACTCAGAAGGTAGCTGATAATATATTTCTTGGACCAGCACAGGAAATTCTAGAACCGAATGGATTGGATGTCGCCATCAATAAACATCTCGAGAGGAAAGATCAAGAGTCAGGTAATAGTTCTTATTTTACATTACTAGTTTCTAACGAAAAGACTTTACATTTTGTGTTGCAGCCCTCTACTCCTGATTTTAAGCTTTCCTCTAGTCACCTCATGCATGTATTTGATGGAGGCAGAGGAACATCACTGGTGATTATGCCCAAGGAGCTGAGTGCACTGCAAAGAAAATTGAAGCCATGCTTGCTGGATGCGGCTGAATGAGGAAACTTTGGGTCGAGCCAATGACAATAAACAAAGGCACTGCTTAGGAGGCAACCCAAGAGGAGTTCGTTCCTTTCTTGATGTTTACTTTTGTATAAATATTCTAGTTAATTTCTATCATTTTCTTTGCATTAGCAGTCCATTGAGTACTTTCTAGTTTCCTATCATTCAAGTTTATGTTGATTCACTACATCGTTTTTGTGATATCTCTTCATTTGACTTTCACGTTTATGCATTGAGGACAATGCAAATTTTAGTTAGGGGAAGGATCTGTTGGATTTTATTGTGAATTGCATGTGATTTGTATAAGTATCATTGAGTTTCAATTAAGTTTGGAGGTCATACATTCGTCATTTTAGTGCAATATTTGCATGTTTGTGTGAAAAAATAAAAAATTCATTTATTTCTAGATTTTATCTCTTAGCATTAGATTATAATCATAGTTTTCCATGCTTGTGTGGATTTGATAACTATGCAGGCTATGATATGATTATTGAAATAGGTATCAACTTTGAATGATGAAAATAGTGTAGTATTAGATTAATCTAATTCTGTTTATGTAAAACTTGACATTCTGATATTCTCTATGCACGTTACTCATGTTTGGCATATTGAGTTACTGATGCGGTTCATTATGTAGAGGATAGTTGAACATAGTAACTAAACCCAAGTAACCTCTAGTGTATTACTCCATAATCCAACTATATGTTAGTTTGGAAATGATTGAATTGTTACAAGGAAACATTGAGATAAGTAGGGATTCCGTCCATGGAACTCTTGTGTGGATTGTTTAAAACCTAATGAGATGAAAACGAGGTGAAAGTTTTAAGTTAGTAGTTAATTTTAGAAACTGGATGTCTAAAAAAAATAGATCATTGCACTAATCTTTGAGTACATAAAAATATCTGTTCGAGCCTATATAACTCGGGTGATTAAGCCTATGAGGGTGATTTAAAACCTGGTGCCCTATGGTCGTCTAACTTGGGAGTCATCGGCCTAAAACTCGCTACATGAGTTATATAGAAAGCAAATGAAAAGATACTAAAAAAATGAAAACATGAAAATGATAAAAAAAAAAAAAAAATATCCAAAGACATTGATTAAACCCCAGGCATTTGGTTGACAAAACTACAGCTTTGATGAAAAGCAAGTAACTTAGTTTAGTCTTCAGGGTTGAAGCAATAAAAAATATAGGAGAATCTCGACTTATTAAAGTGTGAATTTGTAAGAGTGAGATTTATCCAAACTAAGATAGGGTAAAAATAGAATTGAATAAGTTTAATTTAGGATGCACCCTGGAAAAATTGAGTGAAAATCATAAGTTTTGGAGGGTGTATCTTTCTAGCTAGGTAAGGATATATTTGACTACTATGGGTTAGGTGTTGAACCAATCATAATCTTAATATGTTGACATGAGTTTTCACACACACACGTCGAGTTATGCATGTAATAGGTGGAGATTTATTTAATTTTTTCACTATTGTAATTATTCATTTGTTTGATTACCGAATTCCAATCCTAAGATACGGCATGTTGTTAGACCATGTTGTACATATAGTTGAGATATATTTTTTTAGTTTGAGGACAAACAATAATTCAATCTTGGGAAAGTTTGATAAGTGTATTTTTACACACTTATCGTACTATCAAAACATGGAAAATTGTTGATTAATATGTTAGAATATAACTTAATTCTATGTAATTTACATTTTGCAGGACAAAGTGATGAATGTAGCGGAAATAAGGAGAAACAAGTGAAAAAGGACCATAATGGAGAAAAGTGAAAGTTCAGGAACTAAAGTGCAAGTACTCTAAACTTGTTTCTAACCTTGTAATGAAGATTCGAGAGTTTTAGAGGTCAATTGGATGAAAAAATGAGACAAATGGATGAAATATAGCCAAGACATATCATATATCAACTTTCAAGTTGAAAAGTTTTACACCAGTTTTCAGCCTCATATTGAGACCAGTTTGTGACATAGAAAACGATCGAATTTGAAGATGGTATCTGAAGAAGGTTGTAGCTCTTTGAGTTAGGTTTCCAATGCATCTTGAATTACCTCAATTGGACATCGGGAAAGAAATTAATGACCAAAATACGGAAGACTGTCCGGTGGAAAACAATTCTAGTATTTAGACTTTTCTTTTTATTAATTTACATTGAAATCGGTTTATCATTTACAAGATTTTCATGGATTCAGTCATTCGTTTTCCATCGTTAAATTAAACTATTTATTGAGTTTCAATTTCAATTACTTATTATTGAGATTGGTTTAACTTTTATCAAGTTTTTATATATATGGTCGATCTTTGATCTTATTCCAATGAAATTGTGCAAATATATCATAAGTCTAGATTTTAGGATTACATTTGGGAGTTAAATTGGTTTTCATGATAAATCCTCCGATTAGAGAGTTGAGATGAAAATTCTCTAATTGAGTTATAAAATGAATAATTGATGTAATCGATCCAATCCAATTGAGGGAATTCCGACGCTTCACTACCTCAAGTTATTGATTCTAATTTCACATTTCAAACATTGAATTTTACTACACATTGAAGAGGATAATTCATCCATTTTTGGAACTCTTGATAATTTTTCCATCTCCTTGTAGATACGACACCCTAAAGTTGCACTACAACTACCGCATTATTTTTTTGGGCGTAATCAGCCCCTATGTGACATTAGGACCACCGAGTCCATTGAAACAGTACTAGATGCTTGAGAGGGAGAGATTAATTTTTAAGGATGTCCTTACGGTCGGGCTTAGGTGGCCTCTCCACCCATTTTTCATCCATTTTTTGACCTCCTTTTTTATATGTCTGGGCCAATTAGCCACTAATAGGTGGAGGCTCTTGATCTATTTTTCATTTATGTAGATGCCTCGAGTTTAAGCGAAGGATCGACCTCTTGAGGATGGTTTTTGACATGAAATACTCTCCCGGGTACAACTGCTTTGTTTATTTATCTACAAGAATTATTCTATGTGTATACCTTGTGGTGTTCACAATCTTTTACACCCCTCTCACATGGAGGGGGGCCCAAAAATATTTTATTGTATGTGGGCCCCCCTCCATGTGAGGGGGGTGTAAAAGATTGTGTAAACTATTATGTACACATAGCACTTCCCTTATCTACAAAGGGGAGTTTTGGGCACCCGAAACCCCGAGCTCACTCAGAGGTTGCAAAGATCGTTTTTTTTTTCGTAAAACCTCATGACCCCGATCACCCTTTTTAGTCCGAGGTGGGAGATCCCTGATAAGGATAGGTTTAACGAAGGTCATGAGCACTTCTAGTTTTTAGAGAAGGATAGGTTGAAGTTAGTGAATCAATAACCCCTTGCAGCAAAAATTGATTATCTACTTGAGGATGACACCCTCAACCTTGCCAACGAGGCTATGATCTTTGCCCTTCTAGTTTTTCTTTATGTTAATACCCCGATCAACAACTCAAGCTAATGCTTGTGTCATTTTGCAGAATTGGAAATGTCTTTCGATCCTTCAAAGCTTCTTGAAAACGTTCACCACAAAGGCAAGGGCCCGAAGCTTAATGTACCCACCCCGTCGAAGGGAAAGAAAAGAGTGAGGGAGATAGCCCCGGGTAAGATCCCAAGCGGGGTCTGGCAGTCATCAAAAACAAAGAGCTCGACTCATCTACCTTAACCTTCTCCTTGAGGAAGCGTTCGAGCATCTACTCCCCAGAGTACGCCTGAGATTGTTGACCTTGATGACAACCCCATTCTCCAGACCTCAGTATACGAATACGTACAATGCTCCCCCATCTCAATCGTTGTCAACAAATATACTGAGGAGGTCCATTACAATGAAGGGGCGAGACCCTCGAAAGTAAGATCTCGAACTGTTTATTATATATATATATATATATATATATATAATATTCTTTTGTGCTCAATTTGACATCGGCTTGATCTCCCTTCTCGGACCTTAAGCGTAGCTCGAGGCCTAGCTTTAAAAATGGCAAACACCTTTAGCAAAATGGGCGAGCTCGAGGAGGAGGTCAAGCAAAGTAGAAAATGCATGCATGAGCTCGAAGTGAAGTAGGATCTTACAAGAATTGAGACATTGAAAGCCCGGGACCAAGTGGGTACAACGAAGGACGAGGCCGAAGAGGCTAAGCTTGAGCTCATTCATGCTAAGAAAGGGTTCGAGGATCAGCTGGTGAAGGCTTGAGCTCATGCACTGAAGGAGTTTAAAGAATCTAAAAAGTACGGCTCAGGCTCTTATCACTACGGCCTGAGACTTGCTCGTTCGTATTTGCATAACAAACTTTTGAAGACTTGAAGCCCATCATCGATGAGCTCAAGTCGGTGAATGAGCCTGCGAAAGAGCTCGAGCTTTCGTCATCGAAAGTCGAAGGTGAAGAAGAGGACGGAGAGGAGGCCGAGACACCTGATTAGGACAACCCTAGTAATGCAACAGATCCAGATTAGGTTCCTTACCCTGAATTTTAGTTTTTAGATTTTTTGAAAATGTAACAAGTACATTGCTCGATCTGGGTTTATTTTTTTGATTTCAATGTCAGCTCGATATTTTGTATTTTGTTATATGTTTTGTTACTAATTATGCATATCGATCTCAAAATTGAATATTATCAAGCTCTAACTTAAACGATCAAAGTTCGAGTTTTTGCTATCTATGGTGAGCATTAGGTAGCTCGCGTTTAAGATATCGCAAATCACCTTTCTCGAGCTTCAATGGCTGAGCTCGAGCACGATGCTTGCAGCTCGAGCTTTTATTCAATTTTTAATATGTATCATGCATTGCTCAAGTCTTTTTATTGATTTGTAGTTTATTATATGTGAAGCTCGATGTAGCATGCATAGCTCGAAAATGTTACTTTGGACAGAAAGCTCAAGTTTTTCGATCGATTTGCAATATGTATGAGTATTTTTCACGAGCTGTAATATTTTTAAGCTCCAACGAATTGATTTCGAGCGCGCTACTTGGTCATTGTCCTATCAAGTAGCTCAGGCTCTTTATTCTTCTTATTTTTTACTCGAATCTCGAGGCTTGTTTGCGGATGGTGAGCACCAGCTCAACCTCGACATAATTTGTTAATAAAAATTATTTAAGTTGGGCTATGAGGACTGTCATCAGTAGAGTGCGTGTATACATTCTCAAGCTAGGTAGTTTGTTAACTGCATGAGCGGAGCACGATCTTATGCTAACTAGATATATTAGTTGCATGTGCATAGCACAACCTTACGTTAAGTCGAAGTATTAGCTGCATGCGCGTAACATAGCGTTACGTTAAGTAGAAGTATTAGCTGCATGTGCGGAACACGACCTTACGCTCTAAGTATATGTATTAGCTGCATACGCGAAGCACGACCTTATGCTAAGTAGAAGTATTAGCTACATGTGTGGAGCAACACCTTACGCTAAGTATATGTAAATGCTAAGTAGAGGTGTTCAAGGTGAGTTTTTAATGTTTTATAAAATAACACAAAGGTACAGGGGCGCGTGGGCCTTGAAGGAAAACAACCTAGGGGCATGCAAGCCCGAGCTAAAAACTACCAAAAGAATTTAAACCTAATGAAAAAAAGAAAAGAAAAGAAAAAACTAAGTAACCTAGATACCTGGAGGCGTAGCCGGCTATTTGTAATAAATTTTGAGGTTGTCGGCGTTCCAAAGCCTTGGGAAAGGTCTTCCCAAGGTGTCTTTTGGGCTATATGTTCCACCTTTTACTTTTCGTATGATCTCAAAAGGTCCTTCCCAGATTGGTCCAAGTTTTCCCAATGGATGACCTGTAGCTTCTGCCCTTCTGAGGACTAAATCTCCAATTCTGAAACTTCTTAATCTGACTTTCTTGTTGACGTGTCTTGCTATTCTACTTTGATAACTTGTAGCTCTGAGCAACACCTATTTTCGAACTTCTTCAAGTAGGTCGAGATGCTCGGTTGTTGGCCCTTCGAGATTAGGTCCAAGCCTTCTTATCATTGGAAGGCTGACCTCAACTGGAATTGTGGCCTTAATTCCAAAAGCGAGCATAAAGGACTTTCGTTGGTTGCTGTCTTGTGGGAAGTCCTATAGGTCCAAAGTATGGAGGGTAATTCCTCGAGCCAACTGCCTCTAGCATCCTTTATCCTTGTTCGAACATCCTGAAGTATGATCTGATTAGTTACTTCGGTAAGGCCGTTACTCTAAGAGTGTGAGATCGGGGTTAGACGATGGTTGATTTCGAGGTTGGCACAAAAACACCTAAATTGCGAATTGTCGAATTGCCTTCCATTGTCTATTATGGGTACTTTTGGTATCTCAAACCTACATATAATGGACTTCCATATGAATGATCTGAGCTTGGGCTCTAAGATTACTGGCGAGGTTCGAATTCTACCAACTTGGTAAAGTATTCTACTGTTACTGCAACAAACTTCAGTTGACCTCTTGCCAAAGGGAAAGGTCCTAGAATGTCAATTCCCCATTGCTCGAAAAGAGCCAAAAAGTAGATGAGAGTCAGCACTTCTACTGGGACATGTATGATATTGCTGAATCTCTAGCACTTGTCACACCTCCTTACATAATCCGTTGCATCTTCCTTTATACTAGGCCAATAATACCCATACCTATAGGAGAGAGCTCGAGTACCTTGGTAATTTCCACACATCCCTTCGTGAACCTCAGCTAAGGCTTGGAAAGGTTCAGAAGGTCTAAGGCATCTGAGGTAGGAAAGAGTAATGCTTCTTCGTAATAGTAATGTTTCTTCATAATAAGACACCTACGATGATGCAATACCTTGTCATTCCAGACCTAATACTCCTTTCAACACGGGGTCCGACTCTAAATGTCCACTACTTATGAACTTGATTATCGGATCCATCCAAGAGGGCTCGTGGTCAATGTCCATAACGATTAACTTCTGTTTTATGCTAGGTTCTGTGACCGTTTTGATGTGTACCATTCTGACAAGCCCATCTATTCCCATGAACATGAGCCTAGACACTGCTTCGGCCTTCGAATTGTCAACTCTGGCAATTTTAAGTATTTCTAAACTCTTGAATCGCCTTCTGAGATCATGCACCTTTAAACAATACAAACTCATTTTTTCATCTTTTCTTTCAAAAGTACCCTCTATCTGTTCGACCACCAGCTACGAGTCACTAAAAACTTTGATGTGTTCAAGCTCAAAGTTGTATGCAAGTTCTAGAGCTATGATAATAGCTTCATACTCTACCTCATTATTAGTGGCTTCAAATTCAAACTTGAGTGCGCATTGGATTTCTATGGTTTTGTTCGAGTTAGTGATGATGACCCCAACTCCCAAGCCTGAACTGTTTGATGCTCCATCTTCGAAGATTTTTCAAATTTCCAAGGTCTTGTTCTGGTCTTTATCATCCGACCCCCAAGACTTTGGGGTAAGTTCTGCTATAAAGTCAGCTAGGGCTTGTGCCTTATTGCGGGCCGCGACTTGAACTCAATATCGAATTCTCCAAGCTCAATCGCTCATTTCAACAATCTTTCCAAGACATCTGGTTTCTAACGTATGTGTCTAAAAGGTTGATCCGTGAGTACGACAATTGGATGAGATTGAAAGTATTGACGCGACTTTCTGGAGGCTACGACCAAGGCAAGAAAAAGTTGTTTGGCTAATGTATATTGAGTTCCAATATCAAGAAGCACTTTACTAACATAATAGATGTGTCGTTGGACCTTTCTACTCTCCTTTACTAGTACCCCACTTACTGCATTTTGATAGACGACCAGGTACAATAACAAGGTATCACCGAGCTCCGATTTGGTAAGAACTAGAGGAGTTGCCAATTTTTTTTAGCTCTTGATAAGCTAATTCACATTCCTCATTCCAGTAAAAGCTTCAATTGTCCCTGAGAACTTTGAATAATTGAAATTGCATGTCTGCTGCTCGTGACACGAATCTATTTAAAGCCGCCACCCAACCTATCAATTTCAGAATGTCCATCTTGTTCTTCGAGGATTCCATATACACCAAGGTATGGATCTTGTCGGGGTTGGCCTCTATCCCTCTGTGTGTGATCATAAAACCTAAAAACTTTCCAGAGGCCACTCCGAAAGCACATTTTGCTGGATTAAGTTTCATTTTATATTTTCGCAATGTAGTGAAGACCTCCTTGAGGTCAGTGATATGACCATTTACTTGCTTGCTCTTAACCACCATGTCATCTACACATGCTTCAACATTTTTCCCTATCATATCAACAAAGACTTTGTTGACGAGTCTTTGATATGTTGTTCCTGCATTCTTCAATCCAAAAGGTATGACATTGTGGCAATATATGGCTGAATCTACCAAGAATGAGGTATTTTCCTGATCATCTTCCTCCGTGAAGATCTGGTGATATCCAGAGAAAGCATCCAGGAAGCTGTATAGTTTATGACCCGTTAACAAGATTATCAATTCGAGGTAAAAGGTAACTATCCTTAGGGCATGCTTTGTTTAAATCTGTAAAATCAATGCAAATTCGCCACTTTCCATTGGCTTTCTTGACAAGAACAATGTTGGCAAGCCAATCGGGATATTGGACTTTCCTAATGAATTATAGATTGACGAGCTTAGTAATTTCTTCTCATATGACATCCTGCCATTCTGGCTCATATTGTCTCCTCATTTGCTTCATTGGGTTTGCATCTGGATTTATGTTGAGTCTATGCATTACAACGTTGGGGTCAATTTCAGGCATATCTTCGACATTCCAAGTGAATACGTCGACGTTGCGGGATAGAAAACTGATAAGTTCGACTGTGGTTGTAGCATCAATATCTCGACCAATGGTAACTTTTCTATCAGGCTTGAGCTCGACCTCCTCCATATCCATCCACTGGGCAAGTCTCCTGCGATGTTCAAGGTCAAGCTTGAGCTCCGAAAGTTGCATGACTTCAGTCTTGATCTCCCAAACACTGGTAACATAGCATTGTCTAGCTATTACTTGACTTCCTCGAACTACCTCGACCTCATTACTTGTAGGAAATTTCATTGCTAGATGAAAAGTTGAGACGATTGCCTTAATTCTATTAAGCAAGGGTCTTCCAAGTATGGCGTTGTAGGCCATAGGAGCATGAACTACCTGAAAGGTTGTGATCTGTGTTATCAGTTTTCTTTATGATCCCAATGTTAGAAGTAACCCAACAATGCTTCCTGAAACGATGACACCACCTTCGAATCCCTAAAGAGGTTCGACCAGCTTGAGCTACTCGGCTGAAATACCCATCTCAATGAAAGCCTCATGTGACAGCATATTAGCTGCGCTTCTATTATCCACCAGAATTTTCCATACCTCAAAATTAGCAATGATTGTGATATAACTAAGTCGTCATCATAGGAAAAGACACGCCTTCTAAGTCATTTGGTCCGAAAGTGATGTCTTCTACATTACCAAGATCCATGCTTAAGATCGGGGGATACTGCCTGGCGTATTACTGACGCTACCTGCTGGAGTCCCCTCCTGAGGCCGTCTCTCTGATGATGATATTAATGGTGGCCCAATCTTCCAAAGCCTTGTCCTTGATCTGGTTTTTCCTCTTACGCTTTTCATGGCTGACGTAAGCACCAAAAAATCCCCTCTTGATGAGGGCTTCAATTTTCCACTTCAGGGTGAAGTAATCTTCGATTGTGTGCTCATGATCTCGACGAAAGTCACAGTACTTACTTATATCATGGGCATCTGATGGAGCTCACAGCCTTGGAAGCCATTTAAGCTCTTTAATATCTTTAATTTCCATCAAAATGTTGAACATTGTGGTGTTCAATCGGGTGAAAAATGTCGAATGAGGGTCTTGCCTTGGCTTACCCCGAAAAGGATCCGGACGTATGTTAGACTCATTCGGCCTTTTAAGTTCAGGTTTACTTGATGGCGGGGTATCTTTCATTTGAAACATGGTCTCCTCCATGTTAATGTATTTCTTAGCCCGAGTAAGCAAGTCGGTCACCGATTTATGAGGGGTCTTTAATAGAGACATCTTGAATGCTTCACATCTTATGACGTATGTAAAGGCAGAGATGGCGGCTGTGATATGTAGGTCGGGAATCTGGATTCTTTCTTTATTAAACATTGTCATGAAGTTGCGAAGTGTTTCATTGGGTCATTGACACATATGCATGAGTAATGCAACTGTCTTCCTGATACATTCGCTTGCTTGCGAAAGATGGAGAACTTATCAACCAAATCTGAAAAAGAAGCTATGGAGTTGGGCTCTAATGTGGAAAACAAATCCTTAGCTGCATTTGTAAGCGTCTGAGGAAAGGCCTTGCATATTACTCATCAGGTGTGACCTGTAAGTTCATAATATCTGTGTACACATTGAGGTGGTTGATGGGGTCAATTGTGTCATCGTATTCCTCCACTCGAAAATACTTAAATCTATCTGATAGAGAGTATGACAAGTCTTTAGGGGTAAAATGGGTAAAAGGGGTGAACCCCATTGTCGCCTGAGTATTCTGAAGCATACCAACCGCGATCCCATCTTGAATGATCTTGGCAATTTCATTGGAATCTATAGTGATTGATTTCGAGCCCAAGGTCGTGCGAAACACGCCTGAGGTTTCGACCATACCTGTGCAAGGAACGTGAGGAGGATTGAGTTCGAGCGTCTGCCATTAAACTATCATGCGATATTATTACTAGATGCGGATTTCTTTGACTCAACAATTGAGTTAACGCAGCAACTTGCTAGCGAAGCTCCTCAAAAGCTTTGGTAGTAACGGTTGGTTGAGAAATTGGTATTTCTAATGATTCTCCTTGGGGGGCTGGAGGGTCTTCAGCGGGGGATGTGGAACGGATGAGCTTGCTGATGGAAGACCTGAACGTGTATTAACCATGGCTTCTAGTAGCAGTCCCCCGGCGCCAATGATGCTACCAAAAACCTGCACCTGCTTGATCTCGAACTGAATGTTGAATCTCATGCGAACTAATCTTCAATACCTGAAATAAAGGCGTCGAAATGTGTCCTCGTCGCCCCTCTGATGCTTAAGTTAGAGAGAGAATTTATGTGAAAGACGTATGCTGGAAGTTGTGCAAAAAACGTACATGAATAATGAACATTGGTCCTGTATTTATAGATGTTGATGATAGAGTCCTGAAAGGATTCATCCACCTGTAGTCCTTATCCTTATCAAGTAAGGTGTTTGTATTATTCTCAAAGTGTCCTGCTAGTGTTTAAACCAAACTGTGGTAGGTAAGGAGTTTGGATGTGGGTAAAAATCATAGAGAGACATAATCAACATAGGATTGGTATCCCTAGATGGTGTGAGATTAAGGACAAGGAGATCGTTCCTTTGTTCTTGAAGTCCGATCTTGATATGTAGGTCAACCTCAACGAGAAGCTCGACCTCGCCATGTAGCTTGAGCTTGGCATTTGTATAGCTGAGACTGGTTGAGTTCAGGCGAGGAAGGTCGAGCTCGGGCTACATCAATGTTTGTAGGCATCAAATGTGTTGTTAAAAAATAAAGAAAATTTTTAGTTTACGTGCAATATTATTTTATTGGAGAATGTGTGGTTGAAAATGAATTTTTTTTAAAAAAATATTTTTGTAAGAATAAAGCCCGTATAGGGGCTCATTGAAATTCAAGGAGTTTCAAATTTTACCACTCTATCATCGATCGTTCCCAATCTAATAAAAATTACTTAGTTGAAAGCCATATAATCAATGACCCTATATAGTGAGGTATTACAATATCTTTAGATTAAAATTCTATTTTTTTTAACACGTTTATAATATGAAATAACAGTTAATTGACATGCCAATAGTCATTGCAATATGGCTTCCAATTAAGCAAATTTCGTTAATTTGGAGGTTGCAAGTGATGAAATAGTGAAATTTCAAATTAAATTGAAGTTTAGTTAGTTACCCTATTGAAACTAAATTGAAGAATAATGACACAATTGAAATAAATTTTAAAATTTGAAACTAGGATTAAGGTAGTAAATTATGGCTTTAAGTTTTAACCCCTAAATATTGGCAGTTTGGATTGAACCTCCTTTAGAGGATAAATTTTGATTCGTGATCATTGAACTTTTAGAGAAAATTCAATTGGGTTATTAAACTTTAATTTGTTCGAAGTCAAGTTTCAAATTTCACCTTTGGGTCATATTCTATCATCTGTCGTTCAATAAATTGATAGAATTGCTTGTAATTTATACCATAAATGATCTTCTTCATAATCGCTACATGACACTTTAGAAACAAAAATAGAACGAGGATCATGACGATGTCTCTAAATTAAAAGGTTAAAATATGTGTTTCTTTTTTTTAATTTTAACACAATAAATTTACAAACTAAAAGAATATATGGAAGATCACTTTTAGTCCTTGTTTGAATCTCATTATCTAAAAATTCATTTTTTTTTCTCAAATTCATTTTCAACCACACATTCTCTCGATAGAATAATTTTAAATGTAAACCCCTTTTTTCCTACATTAAAAAAAAAACATTCTCCAAAAAATTATTATGAAAAAAACTATTTTCTAAAAAAAAGGGGCTCAAACATAGCCTTGGGAAATTTATACGAGTGGTGCTATGTGTACACACAATTTTTTACACAATGTTTTACACCCCCCTCACATGGAGGGGGCCCACGATTATTTTATTATATGTGGGCCCCCCTCCATATGAGGGGGGTGTAAAACATTGTGTAAAAAATTGTGTACACATAGCTTTATTCAATTTATACATCACTTTTAGTAAATTTCGGGGTTGAAAAATCCAATATTCTGTTAATTATTTTATCTTGAATATGATTATGTGACATTTAAGATCTACTACAAGACGTTCATTATTTTAAAGAGTCTACTTGAAATATAATTTTAGAGACTCTTATTTAATTTGGTTCTCTAAGGCTCCGTTTGGGAGCCATTCTTTTTCAAATAATACATTTTATCTTTCACATCAAGTAGGGTCCATGGAGAATGTGTGATTGAAAAAAAAGGAAAAGTTATTGATGTGATGGAAAATATTATTTTATTGAAGAATGTGTGGTTAAAAATGAGTAGAAGAATGAAAATGAAAATTTTAATGGTTACCAAACGGAGGCTAAATTTGAATACTCAAAACTCGCTCTCTATTTATATATCATGATTGAATTTAATTAAATTGCAACTTTTAAATTTCTGTTACGTCACTTATTTATATTATAATAAATATTATTAAAATTGATATTTAAAAATATATATTAATTGCAAAATGAGAGAGAATATAATAAGTTGAGTGTTAAAAAAGTAAATAAAGAGCATAAAATAAAGAATTTATTGGAATGTATATAAAAGAGCACAAAATAAAGTATTTATTGAAATGTATAAAAAATAATCTTTAAATTTAGAATGCTCTTTATGATGACCTGATACTATTTATTTCTCTTTAAAAATAAAGAGTGTCTTGAAAATGCTCCAAGTAGATTACTTTTTCTTTCAATGTACAAAAGAAGAAATGAAAAATGAAAAAGTTGCACAATTGGTACCCAGCTATTGAGAAACCACAATATTGTCTCACAACTAATAAATTAAAGACATAAAAAACTTAGTATTTATTTTTCCTTCGTCCCCGGCAACCCGCATCACTATCCTGCCACAAGTCCAATCGATAAGAACTAATCTTTAAAATTATTACAAGAGTGAGAATTCAAAATACCTAGTAACAAACGTGAAGTTTTCATACACAATTATATAACAATAAAATAGACACCTTATATCACTCTTCTCTTATGGAGTATATCGATGATCAAGTGAAATACCCATCATTAGTCAATTTGAATTCTCGAAGGATTTTACATTTCGTTATGAAAAACTCAATAGAGTTCACATTTCGTTAGGCTGAACCCGAAGGTCCATGGGCAATTCATGCATAAATTATTAAGTATAAAAGTATACGAAAACAAATCAATTGCACAAAAGGATCCTTGATTTTGAAAGGTTGAAAAGAATAAAATCTTGCACGTCAAAATTCTCATATTATTTTTCTATACTCTCTCTCTCTCTCTCTCTCTCTCTCTCTCTCTCTCTCTCTCTCTCTCTGCCATGACTCTCTTTATTTTCCATGGTGAAATAATAGGAGTTCTTACAATATTTATAGTAGAAATTCTCAAATGAGTTTTTATGCAACTAGAATTGAAAACATGTGTAATACAAGGAATTCAAATAAGAATTGGTTTCAAATAATAAAATTATGATTACTATTAAACTTTATCAAATTCAAATTAAGATTAAAATTAAACTCTATCAAAATTAGATTACAATTAACGAGTTTTATCCTAATCTAAAAATTAAAAGATTAACTCATAATTATCTACACGTGGCTTTTATTTAATATTAATAATTTTTCAAAATTCTGTTTAATTTTGTTTACTTTATATTGGATCTAACTTGATGTGATCTTACTCAAAATAACCTTTCTTAGGTTGAAAACTTCTACTTAATTACAAGCTACAAAAATAGTTCAATATTGATATTCTAAAACTCGCTCTATCAAAATCTAATTATTTGATCAAAAAATATAAGAATTAAAATACATTTCACTTTAATCCATCAACTCAATTTTGCTAACTATAAAAATATAGCAAATAAAACAAAATAAAATAAAATTTTAGGAGTGTTATAATCTCCCCTCCTTAAAAAAATTTTGTCATTGAAATTACCTTAGTTGAAAAGTTCTGGATAGTTGACATTGACATACTTATAATATTTCACAACATGAAGCAAGAAAACTCACAATCATGTTAAAATAATAATATTTCATTTCATATCTTGAATCAATCGGAGAGTGGTCGAATAGCGAGCATCGCGTGCCAATGATTACATGTTTAAGACTTTTAAAAAAATTACATTATCCTCAAACTCATAATGCTTAGGAAATTTCTTTACTTTATTTTTATTAGAAATTTCCTAAAATATGATTTTTCTCGAATAGAAGTTTCTATAAATAAAATTTGAAATTTGAAATGATTTGAAATATTTTTTTTCGTCTTATTGATTTGAATAACGCGCAACTAAAAGGTTTCCAGGTGAGGGGGAGGGGGAGGGGGAGGGGGGGGTCATAAGTGGACCACTTAAATTCAAATCTCTTCTTAGACAATATAGGTGTTTTTAACAAAACTTTTAAATTTTACGAATATGCAAATCAAGAAAACTCAAACAATAAATAAGAATTATTCCTTAAAATATTTTTTTTTTCCTAGTTGGTAAATTCTTATTAAAACTCATTTATTTGAAACAAAAAATCTTTTTCTTAAAAAAAAAATTCTACAAAAAGGTACACTTGTGCTTTGATACTAAACTGTAACACCTCAAATTTTCATAAAGTGTTATCAAAGACTTACTTCTCTTTACGCTAAATGTGGAACGATAAAAATTTATTTCTTTAATAAAAATATAATTGGATTATCCATAAAATTAAACAAAAACATGAAAATTGTACTTTTAAAAAATAATCACCTAACTATTTAAATAACATTTCTTTGAATGAATTAAATTAAATAATAAATTGAAGACTGATAGGAATGAAAAATGCATATTTTTTTCTCTTTATTTTATGTGCTCGTATGATTAATTAATACCAAAATGTACTCATTACGTACATATTTTGATTTAGGTGGCAATTCAATGGAGATGACATAATTTGGAAGAAATAAATGAAAAATGACCAAAGTGAAAGGAAATGAAAGTTCAAGGACTAACGTGAAAATACACAACAATTGTGTCGAACCAAATGATGAAGATTTGAGAGTGTTAGAAGTCAATTGAATGAAGAAATAAGTCAAATGGGTGAAATATCGTCAAAGTAGAATCACATATCAATTTCCAATTGAAAAGTTATGCATCGAATTTTCAGTCTCAGTTTGAGACCCATTTTTTACATGGAAAATGATCGAATTGGAAGATGGTATTTGAAGAACAGTTGTAGCCCTTTGAGTTAACTTTCCAACGCATTTGAATCAACTCAATCAGATATCAGGAAAGGAAAATATGACCAAAACACTGAAGCCTGCTCAGTTCACCCGACCCTAAACTTCATTAACAGAAGTCAATATTTATGCCTGGGCGGCCGCCCCATTTTCTACTGGGCGCCCACCCAAGCCAAATAGGGGAAAAATTTCTGGTTTCCTAATTTAAGTCAACTACATATGAAAATAACAAAAAAAAAAAAACATATTTTAAAACCTTAGAACGAGGAGAACGCCTCCAAACTCCATTCTTCTCTATTTTTCTCTTAGATTCATGAATTGTAACTAAACTTTTACACTTGATCAAAGGAAATTGAAGCCTCGAAACCACATATTGTGAGATCTAAATATTTTTTCTTATTGTTTAATTCTTATTTTGTGTATTGAATATTCTCTACACTTATTTTCATGATTGTTATGTTTAATTGCTATGTGACCTACTAGTTTGTTATTCTTCACAATCTATAGCTAAGTTAAATATCAAATCCATAATTGTTTGATCCCTTTAATTTGTGAAGCACTAGGATTTGATGATTTTTTGCGATAGAGGTTATTGAATTTTAAGAAAAATGTTTAAATAGATTGAATGCAACCGCTGGTGTTTGTGTTATCTAGTTCATCGATTTCTCTATTGTATAAAGCTATTATTAAATTGAATTTTGAGCGCTGGTCTGTGGTTATTTAATAATTAGGGTTAATTAGAACGTTGATTTCTAACTAACTAAAATTAAGGAGAAATAGGAATCAATTCTAACAATGAATATTCAAAATATAAATGAATTATTATTGCATCTATGATCAATCGTGAATTTTCGACGGTGGATGTGAACTTAGACCAAGGTTAGTCTTTTGATTTTTTTTTTCATTAATTTAATTTTCATTATTATTGATTAAGTTATTTACAATTATTTGCATAACAAAAACCCCCAATCATTGGACGAAGTATAAAATATTGAATTACACACTTTTCGTAGGATCGATCATTACTTCCACCACTACATTAGTTTTAGAGGTTAAGGTATTACTTTTGAGTGCCTGCGACAGCACACACCAAAGACTGGAAAAAGTTAATGTTTATTTTTCCTTCAATCCCCGGCAGCCCGTATCACCTTTTTGCCACAAATTCAATAGACTCGAACTAATCTATAAAATTATTGTAAAAGTGAGTATTTAAAATACTCAGTAAGATATGTGAAGTTTTCATACGCAATTATATAACAATAAAATAGACACTTCATATCATTATTCTCTTATAGAGTATATCGGTGACCAAGCAAAACACCGATCCTTAGTCAATTTGAAATCCCGAAGGATTTCACATTTTGTTATAAAAAATACAATAGAGTTCACATTTCGTTAAGTCGAACCCGAAAGTCCACTCGCAATTCATGCATAAAATATTGAATATAAAAGTATACGAAAACAAGTCATTTATAGAAAAGTATCTTACCTTAATTTTGAAATGTTGAAAAGAATAAAATCTTGCACGTAAAAATTCTCATATTATTTTTCCATATTTTTTTTTCCTCTGTGTGTGTGTGTGTGTCTGTCTGTTTGTCATTGCTCTCTTTACTTTTTGTGGTGAAATTGTGAGAATTTTTGCAATATTTATAGTTGAAATTTTCAATTGAGTTTGAATGAAACTAAAATTGGAAAACTAAGTATTACAAGGAATTTGGATAAGAATTAGTTTAAAATAATAGAATTATGATTTCTATTAAACTTTATCAAAATCAAATTAAGATTGCAATTATTTTTTTTATCAAAATCGGACTAGAATTACAATTAATACATTTTATCGTAATCGAAAAATAAAAGATTCACTCATAATTATCTACAAGTTGCTGTTATTTAATATTAATGATTCTTTAAAATTCTATTTAACCTTGCTTACTTTATATCGGATCTAACTTGACGTGATCTTATCCAAAACATTTTTTTCTTAGGTTGAAGATTTCTAATTAATTACAAGTTACAAAAAGAGTCCAATGTTGATATAATAAAACTCACTCTATTAAAATCTAATTATTTGACCCAAAAATATAAGAATTAAAACTCATATCATTTTAGTCCCTCAACTTTGCAAACTACAAAAATATAGCATATAAAACAAATAAAATTAAATTTTCAGGGCGTTACATTCATACGATTTGTGCTTTACAACCAATATGAGTAAATGAATGAATGGATCCCTGCTTCCTCATTCTGTGAGACCGTGAAGTTTATATTACATCATATATACCCTTACGACTTTTGATTATTTCTTGAGATTTTATTTCAATGTTGTTACTTTAACATGTTACCAATGACTATGATTGATTCGGTTTAATGGAACATGTTTAGAAAAGTTGCTGATTTAAAGTTGAAGGATTCAAGTAGAAAAGAAAAACTATTTTGACCAACATTATTTCTATTCACCGGTTAGACAATTATGTTTAACCATTTAGGGTATACAACACAATTGTAAATACGATGATACGATGTGTGGTTCAAGTATGTTCCATAAATATTCGAGAGATCGGAAATAATTGAATTAATGTTTGAAAATGAGTTTGGAGTATAGAGAGATCTAATGTTCCACTAATAGAGCTATTATATATATCCCTAACAGGTTTATAGTATCGTGATCTCTAATATTACTCGATGGTCGCACGATCTATTTGCTATGTGAATTTTTGTGAGATAAATTTTGAGAAGGATCTACATGTGACATTCGGTGTCCTTGTGGTTCAGATCAAACCATTCATGTATGATTGGGAGATATTGGAAAATACGGGTCATAGGTCGCCTAAGTTGAGTGACCCGACCAACAAGACATTAAAAATGTTGGAGGGAGTGGTTTGAACTTGAAATTGAAAGCTACAACTCCTTAAAACCACGTTTAACTCCCAAACAACTTCCAATGTTTATTGCATAGAAAGAGAGAGATAAAAGATGGCAAGAAAATGGTGAAATTTGTATGTGAAAATACACAAAATTGAAATGGCCCTAAAACTGCTATTTTGGCAAGAAAACTCACAAAATACGGTACTTAGGTTGTAACTAATAATCTCCTTCCATTGTGACGAGACAAAGACCATTGGAGTGCAGGAAAATTGCATATTTAGAGTTTTGGTAAGCAATGTGATTCAACCATTCAAAAGATTTTGAAATTCATCATTTCAAGTAAGAATTCTTGACCTGAATTTATGATTATGTGTGGTGCATATTTCTACACTACCCGACTACGCGGGCCCTGAAAGCATCGAATTTCTAATCACACGAGTCATATCTCTGAGGAAAACAAGCCCGATAAGGTGACCTTGTTCATGTGTCACCCATACTCCATGCACATGGTTGTTGATGACCTTGTTGACCACTTCTCCACCTCTCCAAAGATAGGTAGCAAGTTACAAGTTCTTTGGTGGAGGTTCTCAAGCCAAAAGCTTTATGCAGTTGAGTACCTGTACATTTTTCGATAAATTCGATCACATTTAAATAGGTCTGGGGAAAAAAAACCAAAAAAAAAATTGAACCAACTCGGGTCGTTCGGGTCTGTTTGACATAGATAATTGCTTTGGTTTGGTTTTATTTTAAACAAAACCATGATGGGTCGGTTCGGCCATGGTTTAGAGTCTCAAGCTGCTGGTTAACTG
The DNA here is from genome assembly GCA_035079005.1 of Fraxinus americana. Classification (NCBI taxonomy): domain Eukaryota; kingdom Viridiplantae; phylum Streptophyta; class Magnoliopsida; order Lamiales; family Oleaceae; genus Fraxinus; species Fraxinus americana. The sequence goes on along the minus strand of CM068706.1, from coordinate 26,332,483 downwards.
ATCCAATCCACTTACACATGTTTCCATTTTATTTTATTTTTTTGAAAAAGAAAAGTCAAAATCAAAAGTTTAATGATGTTATCCCGAAAGTGGAAGCGCCCAAGCTGCCTCTTTGAGTAGTTTTCTTGAATCCTATACAAAACATGGTTTTATGAGGACACTTTCAAGAAAACATTGATATTATTTTATGCCTTTTATAAACGTTGTTTTTTTTTTTCGGTTGGGAGGCCTTGTTTTTTAGTTAGTTTTTTTTTTATATAGCATGTTTTACTTGTAATAAGTTCGCCTTCTAAAAATACAGGTTGAGATAACGATTATAGACCTATGGTTATGTATTAGTTACAATATTGAATCTTTTTAATTACATGTTATGTTCTAATTCGTTAATTACAGCTTATATATTGTGAAAATGCAGGTAGAAATAATTATTTTTATTCTTTGAAAACTAAAATTTTAAAGCTGTTTTTAGTTGTTATATGTTGTAATTCAAATAAAAAAGTTGTATAAATCAAAAGCAAAAGTTATATGTACTATAAGTGACCCCAAAACTCAAGACATATTTTTTTAAAAAAAAATCAATTTGGACAAAAATTCAAACCGACTAACTAAACCAAACCAAACCAAACTGATTTGGGATTTGGGTTGGGTTGGTTTGGTTTAAGAGCTAGATTGGGTCTGTTTGGGTTGAAATTAAGCCAAACTGACTAATTTAGTTTTGGTTTCGAATTGGGCTTGGGGTTGAATCCGACCCAAACCAAACCGCTCACATGCCTACACTTGAATGCATACAAGACTTCAATTAAGATAGAGGGCATCCTTCATAGAAAATGTTCCCACAAGCTTTCTATCTTTTCCCTACAACCATGAACAGTAAAAACCTAATTTTGGGTTCGATTTGAAAGGGAGGTTAAAAAATAAATCCCACTACGACTAAATATTAACTAACATATATGAACATAACTAGGCTAATCTTTTAAGATGAAATCCCAATTTATATAATAATATGGAGTCATCATATGCCTAAAAGCTTAAATGACTAGTCATTGATTCCAAGATCAGCATGCACGAACGAGCCTTAATATGTCATAAACAAATGAGAACTTACGTACATTTATAAGCCGACTATGATCTTCCTCAATATCATTTGAAGATTGAAAAATTGGCACAACATTAATTGAAGCGGTGTTCAAGCATTTTGATAGCATCAATTACTTTGGTTTTATCAGTGATCCTGTAAACAATATCATTCATAGCTCAAGTTTCTTTGACCCTTCGAGACTGAATACCTTTAAGCTCGTTCTCATATCTTTTCAAGAACTTGATTACATCCATTTGCATGAGCATTCGGTAGCTTAAGGATGACTTGACCAACTCAGCTCCTGCTACATTTTCGATTTGGCTGTCCGCTAGAACTAAAGCTCTGTGTCATGGAAGTTTGCTCCAAAGGTCGTCAAAATCATGTTTTTCGGGCTCAATTTCACGTTACATTTCTCTACCAAACAACCAATCCAAACGGCTCCAACCCACAACCAATATATTTACCTTGGTTCATCCTCAATCTTACCTACAAAAGATAAGATAATGGTGATGATTTGTAGGTCACAAAGACATGAGAAATAACAATGGAAGAAACACAAGATGGAGGCCAAAACACAAAGAAAGCCACTGGTTTTTTTCTCTCCAAGCAAGCTGCCGATTTTTCTCCTTCTAACACACAAATCACAGACACAAAGGCTAGGGCAAAGACATCATATATATAGGTTATGTTAGGCTTTAGTTGGACCAATAAAAGAGGTTAAATGGGTTAAGATTCAAAGCCATCCAAGAGGTAATATATATGGGCCATGAGCAACATTAATTGTTTAAGTTCCTTCCAACGGCCCACGCTGTTTTGAAGTTGAGCATTTGGACTTGGTTGTTGGTAATAATTTAATCCAACATTTACTTCATCGCTCGGGATTCATTGGGTACCAAAATCCCACAAATCTCCACCTGACACCGAAACAATCTGGAAGAAATCAAAACACAAAGTTAACGCTTGCATAATCAAGACAACTAATAAAATTGGAATCATAGACCTTACCTCGTGTTTCGGACCCTAAACACATATCATACATGCACCATGTACTCACTAGGGCTAAGGTCACAAACAAATACCCAAGTAGAAGCTGGAAGCAGATAATCACAGTAATCAATCATACGATAATAGATGGAGATATCATATACGATAATACCAATCTTTTCAAAAAAGACACATTCACACAAAATAATAGATTAACACTAAGTTAATCAATCAAACGGCCAATACGTATGCAACAAATGCATAAATGACCCCAGGAAAAGATCTCACCACACTTATCATATCTCATTCCGTGTTACTCACACCTCGAGAACACATATCTCACCTCATCATCCACCATGCTCACTAAACTGATCACTCAACTCATGTCTAACTGGTAGACCTCTATAATCCAAAGTCCTTGGGATAATCTTCTATGACCACATCACTTCTCCCAACCTACGTGGATAATGGGTATCTACCTAACAGAAGTGATAGAAGTACATCTCTCACACTCCACCTGATCAATGTCTCTTCACAGATAAAGGATTCCGACATTTAATCATCTCTCTACTCATAATCCAAATATTACGTTCCACATCTCGGTACAAACAACCAATGTACCCCTAGGCACCTATACTCAACATCACCAATAGACACTCAACACACATACTACTAATGCATTACAAACCCACTATGGCAAATCAACACATTTAGCAACCACAAAGGTTAGAAATAAATTTGAATCAACCCACGCACCACAAGGTTACTTCAACACCAGTGCTCAAAAAATCCACAGAGGAATTGGGTGAAGGTGGCACTCACAAAGAGAATAGAAAAAGAGTTAGTTACTTTAGAACACTTACAAAAGAGGCACACAAAGAGGAAGGAGCTAACCCATATATGGCTGCATTACATAATCTCACAAACCACAGGCTCACAAAGATGAAGGAGAAAAATGTTCGTCCCTCTTTCTTCTCACTACAACACTCTCTCACGTAACTCATAGAGCAAAATGAGTATGCATAGATTTTCACTCACTATGTATGTAAACACATTACACAAAGTAATCAGATTACTCTCAAATTCATGCAAATGCACATATCAAACACATTGAAAATGCACATATAATCGCGCAACAAAATTAAGTAATCACGCACATGCAGAAAGGATTACAATTATATGCACATAAAATAAAGAAGTTTACTCTCAGTAAACCTCACTAGGGTCATTACTCAACCCTATAGCCACATTCACCTCGTCTCTCACCTTATCTTTCCTTTTATCATCATTTCTAGAATAGCATGTTTGACCATGTCCAAATTTATCATAGTTAAAATACATCTTACCTTTCACACTTGCCTTAGATCTACATTTGCCAACAAAGGTTTTATGAAAAACCTTTTCGTTTTGCCAAATTAAAAAATCACATTTTTCATTAAAATAGCATAACTCAAAACGTGTTGTCATTATACCAAAAAATGCACAAAACACAAAATGCAACCAATGACGACCACAAGAAAAGTTCAGACACAATTTACACAGAATGGTCGAGCAAAAAACTTTTCTAAGGTCATATGCAATTCTAATAATGAAAAATAATTGGGGACAAATTCACAACATTCAAAACAAATAATTAATAAGAAATTCCTAGGTCTAACAACAGGTAATGATTACTCCTTCACTGTAACCCAAACCCGTCACTCACACGATGACTTCTAATGCGAAAAATAAATGAATATACTACACAATAGGTTTAATTGCAATAACAAAAAGAAAGAACACGATATCAAGTGGACTACGCATAAAGGTCCGTATATATCGAGAGATGCGAATTTATCACTTTAGGACCACCACTATTTGTCCTAAAGTCTCCAACAATGTAGGAATCAATTAATCACGATCGAATCCCGAACACACGAAGAACACAATCATCCAAACTTCGCGGTATAACCTGAAACATGAAACTAATAACACCACAATGTCATAAAAAATGTCAGCAACAAACTGTATTCAGAAGTCGTCGATGAAAATAGTCCCACGTGCCGCATCAGAGCTACCACGCGCCGACCATCCGATACGCCTCCACCTGCGCGTCTCGAATATGGCCTCCGTTTCACCAAACTCCTTCTGGATTGGCCTAAAATCACATAAATAGCCTCGAATTTTAGGCTCAACATGATGAAGAAGAAGAAGAAGAAGAAGGTGAACAGTATTTATTTTTTTAGTTATTTTATTGGAAAAATATACATTCAAAATTTTTCCCTTTTAAATTACTCAAAATGTGTCAAATTGTCTCTTTTTTTTTTTTTTTTTTTTTGTATGTCAACTAACGGATGGATGAACGAATTTCATCCACGTGTCCTCTACTGCAACGGTAAGTAACAGTTTGGGACCTTAGCTGTCAAATTGAAAGGTTTGGATAATCTCTGCTCAATTTTGAAATGTTAGGAATCTCATATGCTATTCTCCCTTTAAATTTTGCCAAACATGTTCTAAATTTGAAAATCTTGCCCGTATCACCACACGTCTATCTTTAAGCAAAGAATAATGTTATGTAATTCCACTGGGATTGCAACCCAGTTTAGGTGGCGCTAATTATTAATTTTATTCAATTTTTTATTTAGTCTACCATCTAGTGCCACCTAAACTGGAGCTGCAATTCCAGTAGTGCTAAATATAATTACTCTTAAGCAAAAATTGATTGAAAATGCCACTTGTATATATATATATATATATATATATATATATATATATATATATATATATATATATATATATATATATTTTTTTTTTTTTTTTTTTTTTTTTTACGTTATGGAAAATAGATCGAAAATAGATGACATGTGTTGGCAAGTATTGATTTGGTGGAAAAATGGTAAAAAAATTAAACTGTTCAATGATATGTTGCCTCGTGACAAAATGTGAAAAATAATGTACATGTAAGATGGTTGAAAATAGATAGTCACGATCTTGTCAAAATCTAGCCAAGTAGTATTCCAGTAAATTCTATGGCACCACGTTGCTAACACCATGAATCATTAACTTTTAATAAAATTCCAATTAATCATTTAACTTTAATTTATCACGATCAAACCGTTAAACTTCAATTCACTTAAATATTAGCCACCCGTTAGTTGCCATTACTAAATTTAATTCACAATCTTACGTGAACGTTAAACATTGATAGTAATATGATGCATCTTACGTTTTTAAGTAAACCTGCTACACAGTCATGTCATGACTGTGAAATATAAAATAAATCATGTTTAAAAAATTAAAAGTAATTAGTTAATTAAACGGAGCATAATGAGACATCTATTCCTCAAATTTAAAATTTTGTAGCAACGGCAAAATTAAGTAACACATTTACTTAAAAATAAGAACTAACAGGGTATTGCGATGATGTTAAGTTTAACAAAGGGATAAAAGAGTGACTAATATTTAAAGTATATAGATCGTAAAATAAATAATAAAAAGTTTGAGGTACCCCACGCTAATTATTGGAATATCCAAGAACATGAAGGGCTCGGAAGTTTTTGGGGATATGACTACGATAAATTAAGTCCATATTTGATAAAATTAAAATTAATTATTAATTTTAACCATATATTTCATAGGATTCGTAATTTTTCAACTACATACGTCATCATCTTCTATTAAAATCTATTAAAAATCTGATTTTAATCTTCATCAATCCTGGCTTAAAATTGGCGGATCTAATTGAGATTTCACTAAAAGTTCAGTGACGAAAATGAAATTGATTACAAAAATTTACATATATGCGTGTATCTAACTATATATTAGTGCAAGTGTTTATTGTTTGACACCATTATTCCACATTATAATGAGAGAAATTGTAATTTTTTTAAAAAAAATGTGCGGTTAAAAAAGAAGGAAAATCTTTTAGTTTTACATGTAATATGATATTATTGGAAAATGTGCAGTTGATAAGAAGAGTGAGAAAAATAAATTATAATTTAATAAGAAATAATGAAAAATTGAAGTCACGGTACTAAACATTTCATTTAGTTGCAGATTTTGCTCAAACTTTTCATTTGTGCCACCCACAGTACCAAATCTTTAAAAAAACTCACACCCCAGAGTCCAAATGAATGAAAATTGTTAATTTGACCGTTAGTTGACCAGAAAGTTGACCTTGGCCACAATTTTGATTAATTTTTAAACGATAAAATGGTAACTTTACATTTTCTATAATAAAATAATTAAAATAAAATAAATAACCCAAACCCAAACCTAAAACTGTGTTATCTCCTTCACCAGACCCATCACCCAACTAGGAAAACCTATCCCCCATCGCCGCCTTCATTCCCATCACCAAACCAGGAAAACCTACCCCCACCACCAGTCGGTCGGCCACACCGCCCAACCACATAATGTCGCACTTTCTTTATAGCCTCCTCCAAATCCATTATTCCAGCTTCGAGCAACTCTTTCTTTGTTGGAAACATTGACAGCTTCTCTGATTTCTCTATAAACTTCGCCATCTCTGCCTCCAATTCTACATCTCCATCACTCTCTTTGCACTTAAAGTACTTAAAACTCTCGTTACTACTTTCAAATTTCCTCATCCTTTTGACTTCAAGAAACCACAAAGAACAACTGAAAATTTCAACTTTTCGATACCTTTGAAGTCTTATTTTGGGATTGTATACACAAAATTGAGGAAAGGTAACTAGATAATTCAAATGCAATAAAGTGTGGTAGGATTTTGTAATGTGGGCATGAGTTGTGATGAGTGTAAACATCATTCAGGCATTTCTTTGAACACTGCGTATAAATTGGGTGCAAGAAAGGGGAATTGTACTCCCCAAGTTGCATTGGGAACACAACAGAGGCTCCAAACTTTTTCTTCCCTCTCTTCATCACCTAGATTTGGGGTTTGAAGATTTGGAGAAGAAAAAGTTGTGGGTGATGGAAATGAAGGAGGTGATGGAGGAGATGACAGTGGTGCCGGCGTTAGGCGGGTGCAGTTGAACTATCCAGTAGTGGTGATGATGGTTTTGGGGTGGGGTGGATATGTATGGGTGGATGGATGGAGAAGAAGAAGGTGAAAATGAGTTTTTAATTTTAATTATTTGATTTTAGTTATTTTATTATAAAAAAATGTAAAGTTATCATTTAAACATTTTAAAAATAGTCAAAATTATTGTCAATGTCAATTATCTGGTCAACTAACGATCAAACTATCAGAAATTATCCATTTGGACCACATGTGCTAATTTTTGAAAGATTTGGTATCGTTGCTGCAATTATCCCAAGAAATAATGGGGCCAAACAAGGGCTAATTTCTTTCTTCTTCAGACTCAGAGCAAAAAACCCACGAAAAATGCAGTTACGAACTTACAGGCAACAAAAACAGAACAAATCCATGGCAGTTTCATCAGCCCTAGAGTAGTGATTTAATCACTGACTAGAGAAGGCTAGTGGAGGTTCCATACACTAATAGAAAAACATAATAAGATTATCGATCAAAACAATAATCAAATTCTTAATTCTTAAGTATAACCATTCATGTTGAAATCAATGAGAAGGAAAATAGCGGAAACATAAACATACCTTGATCCATAGATTTCTGATTCTTTGTCTGAATGTGTTAGGATCTTGCAATTGATTGGTGATCTTCACTTCAATTTTGCTCTCTATTGATGGAGATGTAGAGAAACTCTAGAACACCAACGGTAACCATAGAAAATAATAGTAGCAAGTCAAAAGTCACTATCTTTCAGTTGCTTCAAATTGGCCCATCATCAATTTAAAACAACACTCCGGTCTCTACACTATATTTCCATGAAACCTAATACCCATTAGTCAAATTTCATCTTTAGTGGATCACTTTAATTGACTAATATCCTATAAATAATAGCACTACATATTTTAATATACAACGTGTGGCCCCAAATATGATGAAATTATCCAACAATCTTCCACTGGGCTATACGTGTAACCTTACAAATGTGCACAACCTTATGAGCTCAAAATTTTGCTATCATTATTATGGGTATTTCAAATAATCTCGTTCATCAGTCATATTAATATAGAATCAAATCGATTTTCGTCACATTTAATGTAACTAAATCCTTCAATGGTCACATACACCCATACAACCAAATAACATAGATCAATCATAGGAGTGTAGCATAGAAATTACATGTTATGTGATCCAAACATGTCTATTTTCAACTGGTCCAACCTTATTTTTTAAGTGAGATCAACCATAAACTTTAATCAGAGTGAAACTGAATTGAATACTTTATTTCTGAAATTAACTGAATATCCATAGACAAAATATGTGTCTAAAACAGACAACATCCAAATACAAACTCCCACTAAACTGGCATATCATCAAAAGATGCAACACTCATGTGAGCATTATGCTCATGAAAGACCTTAAGTGGTAGCCATTTAGTAAATGGATCCATGATTATGGAGTTTGTCTTAATATGCTTTATAGAAATCTAACCACTCTGATTTCTTTCCTTACAACTAGGAACTTAATGACTTTAGACTTTGACATCGTCATGTTCCCGTTGGAATACAAGACTGCTATTGTCAAAATGGTCTTTCAAATCCATCCAAAATATGCACCCTTATGACAATATTTTGTAGTCATATTCCATTATCAGAATCAGAATATCCAATGATCTCCAATTGGTATGATTTTCCTGAATGTGGTCATGTAATCCTTAGTTCTCTATAGGTACTGAATAACCTCATGGCTGATTTCCAAATTTCCATCCCAAAGTTAGTTAAATATCTGTCTAGCATTTCAGCAATGAATGCTATATCCAAATGTGTGCAAACCTGAGTATACATTAAATTCCCAATTGCTAAAGCATAGAGAATTTCATATATTTCATTTTCTTTAAATTTATCCATAGGGCATTAATCGAGACCAAACTTGTCTCCCTTAGCAATAGGGGTATCATCTAAATTCCATATCTACATTTAAATCTTTTAAGAACTTGATAGATACAACTCTTTTGTGATAACCTAAAAATACACCGAGACCAATTCTTGTGTATCTATATCCTTCATACAAAAGAGATATCACCACGATTTGCTTACTTCTACTGAACTTGTGATATCCACAATCATCAACTAAATTTATTTCAAAACCAAATGAAATAATTATTTGATAAAATTGTGATACCATTTCAGGAAACCAGCTTAAGCCCATAGATGGATTTCTTTAATTTGTAAACCATCTAATGTAACTTAAGATCAAAATATGTCACAGATGCCATAATTGTCCTAAAAGAGTTTTCATATAAACCAGATAAAAATCTCTTTATGTATGGCATTAATCCACTCTTTAGAATTATTCATTTGCATGAATTGATGAAAGTTGATTGGTCAGGTCCTCTTTCATCAATCCATGCCATCCTTATTTTCTTGGAGAAAGACTATAAAGTCATCCAAAATAGTGAATTTTCTTAATGTCATTTGTTCTTGAGGTTGTTGATTTTGTTTTTCTGTAACAATCTCTTGATTGTGTATGGAGAATTTTGTAATATTGTTTTAATCCAAAATACTGTCTTGAACAAGATCTGGAACAAGAATTTGTCCCTGAACCAAATCATTGTCAATTGCAACAGAAGGAATATATACATATTCTTCATCCAAGACAAAATCATTAACCTTATAACCTTATCTCCCCCCGCAAACTCTACATCCTCAAGAAATCGAACATTTCCCGTTTGAAAATTGACTTAATAGTGGGATCTTTAAAAATTTGTAACCCCTTAAAAATTGCTTTACTTGGAACTGTTTTGAGAATTTAAGCTGCAATCTTTAGTGCTTCTACCTTGAAAGATCCTGATGTACTGTAGAATGATTCCACATTCCTCTAGGAATTTAGCAGAAAGCCTTGGATGTTGTTCCCATGATCCGTCATATCTATCATAGTATTCACCACTATGGTAAGATCTGACTTGTTAAATTCTTTTACTGAGTTGATTTTCAATCTTAGTCTTGCCTTGAACATGTCCAATGTTTGGGATTCCTCATAGATGAGATATAAGTAGCCATATTGATAAAAATTCTTCTATGAACGTAATAAATGACTGTTGACCATTCCAAGAATCCGAATGGAATGGTCCACAAATATCCATATGAATTAGTTCCAAGACTTTCGAAGTCCTATGGCACCTAATCTCCTTATATTTGTTTGTTTTCCCTTAATATAATTTACACAAACACTTAAACCTAAAAAATCAAGGGAAGCAAGAATTCTTTCTAACACAAATATTTCCATTCTCTATTGAGAGATGTGACCTAATCATTTGTGCCATAACAAAGAAGAATTCTCATTGGTTAATTTATGTTAAATACTACGTGAATCCATATACAAGGTTTCTTTAGAAGAGGCAACCGTATCAAACAAATATAGGTTATCGTAACCGAATAAAAAACTGACACCCACAATATTTGAATTAAGAAAAAGATCAAATTGACTATTTTTAATTGAACAAGAGTAACCAAAGTTGTCCAATATAGAAATAGAAACCAAATTCCATCCAAAAGAATTGTATCGCAAATATATCTTTTAAATTCAAATAATAATCAGTCTTTAATGATAACTTAAATTCCCTATAGCCTCAACCTTAACTGATTTGTCATCGCTCCAGATAGATGAGTCTTTCAGTATCAATTGATTTTGGCAGCTCAGACACCCCGCATAGACACACTTATGTGAGTGGTGGTACCAAAATTTATCCACCAAGTGTGTCTAGGTATTGACACTAAATTTACCTCAAAATAAACTAAAGTGAGAAATGTACTTTTCTTTACACGCCAAGCGTGGTATTTAGTACAGTCTCTCTTTATATATCCCAAATTTTCACAAAAGTTACAGCTAAATTTATTTCGCTGTTTATTTTGAACAAAACCGTATGCAGCTTTCTTATTCTTCATTACTTGTCACTAAACGTACTTGCCTTAGAAGTGCTAATGAACATTTTCAGTCCTTTCTTGTTTCATCATTTCTTCTTGCACATAGTATGAAATGAGCTCATTTAGAGTCCACTTCCCCTCTTTGACAGTTGTGACTGCCCTTAATTAACTGAATTGTGCAGGAAGCGAGATCAATACCAAATGTAAGAGCAAGTCATCAGACAGCTCGAGCTTTGGTCCCTTAAGTTTAGAAGTAATATGAGACATCTCCATGGTGTACTCCCGAATATTTATTTTACTTTATACCTTAGTGAAACTAAGTTTACCAAAAGCGTACTAGTTTCAGCCTTATCGCTCTTTGCAAAGCGTCTTTCAATTTCAACAAGAAATTCCTTGGCATTAGACACTTCTTCAGATACTGCGCCTCTAAAGGCTTCCGGAATACCGCGCTTAATGATCATTAGACTCATGCGATTTGAGCGATCCCACTTCTCAAAGTTCTTCTTTTCATCATATGAACTTTCGTTCGTAAGAGGAGTGGGTTGCTCAATCCGAAGCGCAAGATCTAGATCCATGCAACTAAGAACAATCAATACATTATCTTTCCAATCCTTGAAGTTTTGTTTCTATCACAGGAATTGAATTGATATAAGCAGATATTGAAGAAGTTGATGGATGAACTGAACAAAGAACTTATACTTAATTAATATGTTCACATAGGAATCCGTATTGAACAATTAATAAATTCAAATAATGGTAAATCACATCTCAAGATACCTAACACAACATTAATATCAAGTCTTTGAACAATAATATTAATTGCAATGGTACTCTTGGTGTAATGATCAAACATTGACAATAATTCCAGTCAAATAATAAACCCATTTTTGCATTGATTTATTATTCACATGGAAACCTTATAATTGTCACACATTTACCACCACAAGTGTGCATGCAATTCGGCCAAATATAAACCTTCCTTTGGGCTGGCTAATATCCGCATAAACTAGCATACACACGAAATCCTTCAAATATTTTAAGTTAATTAATTTCCACGAGAGATGTTGCTTTGGAAAGATATTGCGTTAATCAATTCACTTTTGAATATTATATATACTCAAATGAGTCTTTTGTACCAAAATTTGAAAAACAGAATACTTAATTTTATTTATCTTAAAACTTTAAGAGCCTAAGGGTTAATGATTCAAAACTTTAGGGACCAAAAAATTAATTATCCGAAACTTTATGGGTCAATAATTAATTATTGAAAACTTTAGGAGTCAAAAAATTAATAATCCAAAACTTTAAGGATCCAAAAAAATAATTATTCAAAACTTTAGGGGTCAAAATTAATTAATTTTAAACTTTAGGAGATAAAATTTAAAATTAAAACCATTTGGGGTCAATTAGAATAAAATCAGAAACTTTGAGGGCTTTAATTGCAAAATTGAGAACTAAAATGGCCCAAATTAATTAATTTTAAAACTCCATGGGCTGAATTATAAAATTCAGAACTCAAATGACTCAAATTAATTAATTTCAGAACTTCCGGGGCTGAATTATTAAAAGTCATAAACTTAAAGCCCAACTTAAATACATTTTGAACTTTAGGGGCAATAATATTTAAACATATAACAATAAGGTACAATTAGGATTAACTTTAAACTTTAGGGGCTGAATAATAAATAACTCAACCCTAACCCTAATTTTTAATTGCAAGCAGAGGCTCCAAAACTTCAAATTTGTAGCCCAAGCCTCCGTCCCCAAAAATTCCAAAACTAAAATTTTAATTAATTCATAACTTAAACATTAATGAAGAAACATTTCATCTCCTTCTCCCCTGGCGGCACGCCGCCAAGGCCCCAAGTGGCCGGGGAAGATGCCTGAGGGCACCTCCCCGACTGGTGCCACCCAGCAGCGTGGAAGCAACGTTCACGCTGCTGCCGCAGTGGTCGCTGCCTGCGCCACTGCCGACGGCAACCACTACAAAAAAAAAAGATTTCAAAAAATATATATATTTTTTTAATTCAGATCTGAAAATCTATATCCATATAAAAAAAAAATCGAATTTGTGCTAAAATCCTTATAATAACTTGCTTAAATCCATAATAACATGCTTGATTTCAAAAATAACATGAAGATCATATAATCCAAAAAATTCAGAATTTCAAAAACTTCAATTTCTTGAAGATTCAACAATGGAGAGGCTGTGATACCACTTAATAGAAAAATATAATATGATTATCGATCAAAATAATAATCAAATTCTTAATTCTTAAATATAATCATCCATGTTGAAATCAATGAGAATGAAAATAGTGGAAGTATAAATATACATTGATCCATAGATTTCTGATTCTTTGTTTGAATGTGTTAGGATCTTCCAATTTATTGGTGATTTTCACTTCAATTTTACTCTTTATTGATGGGGATGTAGAGAAACTCTAGAATACCAACAATTGGGGACCATAACCATATAAAATAATAGTAGCAACCCAATAGTCACTATCTTTCAGTTGCTTCAAATTGGCCCATCATCAATTTAAAACAACACTCCGGTCTCTACACTGTATTTCCATGAAACCTAATACTCATTAGTCAAATTCCATCTTTAGTGGATCACTTTAATTGATTATATCCTATAAATAATAGTACCATACATTTTAATATACAATGTGTGGCCCTAAATATGATGAAATTATCCAACATAAACAGCTTCAAGAGCTGACACCATGAATGCCTTAATAGATAACCGAATCGGAGCAGGTGGTTCAATGATTTTGGAGGCCGACAACACTATATTGGGATGGTGTCTGTGCTGGATATTTTGGCCGAGATTGCCGGGACTCATGTTGAGCCGGAGAGTGGCGGCGATGATCTAGACCAGAAGGTGTCGTCCATTATAAAGCGGTGCCTTGAAAGCCTCAGCTTGTGGACCCTCAACTGTAATACTAGGTTTGATACTTTCTTTTTCCAATAACAAGTACTAGCTACTGCAAAAGATCGACTAATTATTCAAATGAAGATTATCTTAAAAATGTTAATTTTCCACTGTCTATATACAGCATTCTTGACTGCATGGAAGTGTTCAGCAAATGAATACACTGGATGTTGGGTTTTGATACCCAATGAATTTCGGGCAATGATGTAAACGTTGGATTTAATTACTATCAACAACCAAATCCAAAGACTCTACCCGAAAACAACATAAGGTCATGAGCCGTTGGAAGTAATTTAAACAATTAAGGGCAAATTAGGTCCAATAGCCTAAAAAATTAACTAATTTGATAAATACTTAATACTCCCTCCGTCCCAATTATATAGGCTTGTTTGGTTTTTCACACGGATTAAGAAAACTTATTTAATGTCATTGGAAAATTAATTTTTGCCAAGATCTTTCCTAGTTTAACCCTATTTAATTTTCAGTGGGTAAAACTAAATTATTGTTGGAATTCATAAAGAATTTGAATTTTCAAGAAGTTTGCATATTAAGGCTCCGTTTGGTACCCATTTTCTCCCAAGAATGCATTAATCCTGTCAAATCAAATAATATAAAAAAGTAATGTGTACTTATTTCAATTCAAAAGTTAACATCAATGCCAAGAATGCCCTCCCAATGGTAAAAACGTGTAGCTCCAAGGAAAAAGTATTTGTTGACTTTTCTACAAAAATGGCCCACTTGCATTTTAGTAGTTGAACTCCTCCATTGTTGACACGTGAAAAGTGTCTACAATTTTTGTACCCAAACATTAGGCTAGTGTGCACGACAAATTAGTACGTAGATATCGATTTTTTTACCGAAATGCGGAAGAATATTTTTATTCAAACAACGCCTACGTGAAAAGTGTCTACAATTTTTTTCCCAAACATTAGGCTAGTGTGCACGACAAATTAGTACGTAATTTTTTTTTTTACCGAAATGCGGAAGAATATTTTTATTCAAACAACGCCTACGTGAAAAGTGTCTACAATTTTTGTACCCAAACATTAGGCTAGTGTGCACGACAAACTAGTACGTAATTTTTTACCTTACCGAAATGCGGAAGAATGTTTTTATTCAAACAACGCCTACGTGAAAAGTGTCTACAATTTTTGTACCCAAACATTAGGCTAGTGTGCACGACAAATTGGCACGTAATTTTTTTTTTCACCGAAATGCGGAAGAATATTTTTATTCAAACAACGCCTACGTGGAAAGTGTGTACAATTTTTGTACCCAAACATTAGGCTAGTGTGCACGACAAATTGGGTCGTAATTTTTTTTTTCACCGAAATGCGGAAGAATATTTTTATTCAAACAACGCCTACGTGGAAAGTGTGTACAATTTTTGTACCCAAACATTAGGCTAGTGTGCACGATAAATTGGGTCGTATTTTTTTTTTTTTTTTTACCGGGGTTGCGGAAGAATATTTTTATTCAAAGAACGCCTCATTGCGTTACAATATGCTAATTTCAAATTCAACACAAACATCGAACCCCCATTTATTTGTTAGTACAACACTTGAGGTTCTACAAATTCACGTTTTGCTCAACATCGGTGAATTTCAACTTTGTTGTGCCATATAATCGCGAAGTCGATCCCACTCACTGCGTTGCATCTCCGGTGCATGCATTTCGGCGTGGATTTCGTCATCGGCGTTCGGCAGATCGACTTCATATGTGCCATCATCCGTTTCTACCCTATTAAATGCCTCATCCACCATGCTAGATTGACGCAAGAAATTATGAACCCCCATTGTTGCGACAACAATCGCAACTTGGGTCGGAAACGAATAGCTAGGCATACAATCCAGTATTTGCCATCGTTTTTTCCACACCCCAAATGTGCGTTCAATGACATTTCTGCATGACGAGTGTCTATAGTTAAACCTCTCACGAACATTTCGAAACCGTCGACGATGCCCGGATCCACCATCGCGGAACTCCTGAAAATGATACAATATATCTGACCCTTTGTAAGGGGCCATGTAACCCGGTCGATTAGCAAACCCTGAGTCAACCAAATAATACTTACCCGGCCCAGGTAATGGAAAATGAATATCGGGTCTGTGTATAGCCTGTGCTAGTATTCGTGCGTCGTGGGTATTACCTGAGGTACCTGCACGCACGAACGTGAAACACAAATTGAAATCGCATGCGGCCAACACATTTTGTGTCGGGACTCCTTTGCAGCCAATAAAATTCACGCGCTCGTTACGCGGTAGGATAGCTTTCACATGGGTTCCGTCAATTGCACCAATGCAGTGTTCAAACAACGGATGCTTCATCAGGTCTGGCCTGTGGGGCTCCTCACCGTCATTGTAGTCCGATTTTGGTTTTATTAGACGTGACGAAAAGGCGACGACGGCAGTGAGTACCTCCTTAAAATAATGGCACACTGTTTTCAACGAATGATTGAAAAGAGTTGTCACCTGGCGGTATCCTTTTCCATGCGCCAATATATTTAAGAACATTCCAACTTGCTCATAGATATCGATAAGTTGGCTACTACGTAGGCCATATTCATCCCGCAGAATATGTACAAAGTGTCGAAGCAGTTGCGGATACATTCGGAACTCTTGATAACACATCTTTCCGTTATCCTCCATTGCTTCCTTCATGAACAAATGTCCATTTCTTGAAGACGGGAATCGCGTAATACGACGTCGTTGTTTGAGATAGTACGTAGTGGCATCGGTTGCTGCAATTTGACAGTAAGTAACCCATGAGGCGATGCCTTCTGCCAGTTGGTTGATGAACTCCTCATCATCGACTTCTTCTTCGTCTTCAGATCCCGAAAATGGCATGGTGTTCAAGTTTAGATCATCCATTGCTGAAACACTAAATTTACAATTACGGGGTTGGAGTAAGAAGTGCAGGCAATTAAAAATGCAGTACTCATGTGCAAGACCACAACAAAGTTATATAAGAGTGACGATTCAATTCCCGTGTTATGCTTTCGAGTGCTAGGCAAATAATTGTACCGGTTTTCACCGAAATGTAAAAAACATTGTCCTTCTTGGACTTGTCATGTTGCCACACAACAAATTTATGCAACAATTCACGTGTTTGGCTATTGAGTGCTAGGCAAATCATTGTACCGGTTGCTTTCACATTTTTCTGTTCATTGTCCTTTAAGTGACTTTTGTTATTTTAGTTGTTGGTTTCCGACGCTTTCGCACAAAATCAACTTGTACGTTCAAATTGTCGTGGGTGTGCACAACTTAGGAGCCAACGAATATAACATAAAAAAACACTCATAATAATAACATAATGTTTGAGAATTCACGATAAAGGGACCTACAGAAAATGTAAAAATTCGGAACATAGAAATACAACATAATTGAGTGCAAATAACAAATAATAGCGTAATCCAGGTTACAGCATAAACTACGGCAGAGATTTCTCACTACGGTTGAACTGCCACTCAATCCACCCAAACTTCTCCTCGATTGTCTGCATCACATCAAGCATGTCTCGATATTTCTTCTGCGCCAGAAGTGTACATGCGAAGTAGTAAAGAGGCGTGCATCATTTGGATCTTCCCTGCTTTGCGAGCAACTCTTCGACACAAGCGACCCACTGCATTTTTGGTTTTTTCCATTACGGCGTTCAGTTTCGCCGCCACTTCCGCTGCAGCACTGGTTGCCCGATCAACTGAGTACGACAGATCTTTGGCACTAACCTTTTTCTTCTTCCCTTTTTGCCTGCTCGACCCAGACCTCCTCTTTTCGCCACTTCTGGCATTCGACGTTTGCATGCTAGAAGTGCTCTTTTGTGCGGGTCCCTCATCGTTGGAACCAGTGCTCTCCTCCGCAACTGGGATTGAATCCCTGAGGTCATCAACGGCACTGTCCTCATAATAATTAAACCCCGTACGGCACAACTTCGTCGGAGTGACTGCGTACTTGTCACCGTCGTAGCTATCGCCGAATAACTGACAGTATTTGACATGAATTTCACTCACGTCTTTGTTCTTGAAATCCTTGTAGTCCTTGTTCTCCTGCAGTTGGGGTAGCAGTCATTGGTAAACGAAATAAAACTCCTAAAACGTAATGTAAATGGACAATCGCACCATAAACCTGAAAATGACAAAAGTACTAGGTGACAATTTTTACGTGAAATAGGTAAGCTCAACATACTTGCAACCGATCATACGTGTAATGAACAACCACAACCACAACCCTCCCCCATTCATCTCATTGACAACTTCCATCATCCACCAGTTAGTGTCCACAACCTTCACCCATTCAACTCATTACAAGAACCATCGTGAACCAGTCAATTCATTAACACCCACAAGTCATCCATTGAAATCGTTGTCAACTACCATCATCCATTCTATTCAACAACACACAGGACGCATACAGTGTCATCATCCAGTCAAGTAAACTACAACCATGAGGCATCCATTCAACAACTCACTAACAACAGCCATCTTCATTTTAATTCATTACAAATGTCCATAACTGCGACGGTTATCATCAATTAAAGTCGTAATTAACTTCCATAATAGTGGCAGTGACATTTTAAAAATTCTTTACCTTAATCTTTCGGGTCCACCATTCCTCGGATGCTACGATCTTCCCAGTTGATTCATTGTATTCCACCCCCGTGCAATTCAACAGTTCCGTTAGGCGTTTGTGTTCCCGACGCATAGCATCCCAGTGGTTGCGCAATTGGAGTTTACTCCAGTTGTGCCCTGTTGTTTGGTTGAACAATGTCGAAACACGTTCCCACCCTATTTTCGTGAAACACTTTCCGTGCCTGTGGCCATCGGCAATGGCTGTCTCACAAGCGGCGATGAACGTTCTCCGTTCTACATCTCTCCATCTGGCATATTTCTTGGTGGACTCCGCAGCCATTGTCGAACCCGAACCACCGGTCTGCAAGTTCAAGCAGAGGAGTTGGTGGCGGTAGAAAATCATTTCACAAGAATATAGTAATTACGCTATGCGGAGGATGACTGGCGCTAATTACCTGAACAGGAAGTGGATCCATCCCTGCAGTGTTCTCCCGAAGCTTGCAGTGGTGGCTGAAGAGCACGGCCAATCAACCAATTGAAGGGTTGTGCTATGAAATCGGGAAATGGTGAGTGTTCTTCGCGTGAAGCAGGGGCGATTCGATTTGTGCAAAATGGTCTTGTTGATTCCGTTGCCCAAGCAGAATTCTTATTCACGAAGAGAACGGAAGTTCAACTATAGGAAGGGGGAGTGGGTAATTTCCGGTTAGGCGCTTCGAAATTGGAAAACCATTTCCGGCGATTTTCCGTGAATCGGCTTCGGTATGACGTCTCTGAACACAGCCACGAACCAGTCGTTTTTGTCGCCAGGTGAACAGCTTTCACATCGGTGCAGCTGAGGTTCGAAGCAGGGACTCAGAAAATGGTCTTCCTTTGAGGTTGCCGGAGTCGTTTCAAATGGGCAGTGGAAACATTCGTGCGGCGTGAGAGACGGTGAGAACCAAAAGTTGTTGGTTTGGTAGGTGAAGGTCTCACATGGAAAGTGAATGGCAGGGGCAAAATGGGCCATTTCCACTGCCTTTTCTGAGGAAGTGTACGTTTGTTGTCAGCTCCACTATTGCAACGTTCGAAAAACTTATTCTTATTTCCAAAAAAATGAGCCCCAAACACAGCCTAAGTGGGGAAAATTTAATAAGGGTATATTAGTAAAAGAACACTATAAAATATTCTACATTAGGAAACAAGCCTATATATTTGGGACAAGAGAAAAAGGAAACCCAGCCTATATAATTGGGACGGAGGGAGTAACTAATTAAATCACTTAAGGCACGTAATTAATACATTCTAAAATCCCAAAACTTCCAAAACTCCCCAATGTATCCATCCACTACCCCCATTGTAACCGGCGAGCACCGTTTCATCCATTCAAAACCTTCAACTTCTGGCAAAATGCATCCAAAATCATAGAAAAATTGGAAAATATAGGTGATTCCAAGCTTTTTCAGCCGTTGATCAAACGTTTACAACCCATTTTCTTTGGAAGTCTGGTACCATTTTAAGGATGGCCACTAAGCACAGGTTTTCGTCTACTCTTGAGTAATTTACAGTCCGAATTCCCATTGTCTTCAAATTCCGAAACAGCATCATTTGCCTGTGCTATGATTGATTGGAAAGAGACCCCCAATGCTCATGTTTTCAAAGCTGTCGTGTTGGGGTTGCGGAAGGAGGAGGTAAAGGTGGAGATTGAAAATGATAGGATTCTCCTGATAAGTAAAGATATTTTTGAGGTTGTTTTGCTTTGCTAGTTAAGTTGAATTTCTCACTTGTAGATGCTTGGCTATGTACAGGAAATTGCATTTAGAAAGGTGATTTAGCTTCGGCAAAGAATTGTTATACACTTGCCCTAAGCAAGGTCTGTAAGAAAAAAGAGAAGGATTGGATACGATTTAATTCTACAGTCAATTAGAAATGAAAAAAAAAACACGTTAGTGGTAAAATTTAAAACTAATTAATGTTTGATCATTCAACTGGATTTATAGTGGGATAGAGTTCTAACAAGCATTTACAGATCTGTTATGCTAATTACTATTAGAAATTCTTGAAAAAATTGATAGTTGTTAAAATTGATGAGAAAATGTAGGTGATTCCAAGCTTGTGAGCCATTAACATTCTCAGTAGAGCCCTTGAGGTTTTGAGGACTAGATTCCTCTCTGTTCTTCTTTTCAGCTAAAGTAGATAGTTAGATACTACTACGTTTGTCGTTTGATTCTTGCCAAAAAAAAAAATAGCAATTTTATGTTTGAAAACATTATCGTTTACAAAGAAGAATAAGAAAAAGAATAGAATTGCTCTCAAAACCTGTTTTATTTGTTTCTTCTAATGAATATGTCTTGGTCTCAATGGAAGTGCTGTCTGAATCTTTGCAATGTATTGAGTTTCTAGATCCTCTTGAAGTTCCAGTATATGCATTTTCATATTTGGATTGGTCCCTTGTGTTAATACTTTTTTTCACTTTTTTGAATTTTTTGTCACTTCCAATTTATAGGGTACTATAAGATCGAGGACATACGCCACAACATGGTTGTAAAGGGTGTTCACTTTTTTTTTTTTTAATCTGTAACTTTTTTAATTTGTGTCACTTTTTAAAATTTTTGTCATTTTTTTAGTATTTGTCACTTTTTTGAATTTTTGTCACTTTTTTTAATGTTTGTCACTTTTTTATCGATCACATACTTGATTACTGGTGCTGTACAAATGGATGGTGCTATTTTGGTATGTCACTTTTTTTGAGTTTGCGTCACTTTTTTTGAGTTTGTATCACTTTTTAAGTGTTTGTCACTTTTTTTTTTAATTGTCACTTTTTTTGAGTTTGTGTCACTTTTTTAAAAAAAGTAAAAAAAGTGACCGTTTTTATAAAAAAAAGTGACATTGTGTCACTTTTTTATTTTACACAGTATTTTTTACTTCCTAAAAACTTTTCATATGATTTTTCAAAACATCCCTAATTTTAAGGGTATTTTTGTAAGTACCCCAATATTGCTCATGGCCCATATATATTACATATTGGATGGCTTTGAATCATGACCCATTTAACCTCTTTTATTGGTCCAACCAAAGCCTAACATAGCCTCTATATATGGTGTCTTTGCCCTAGCCGTTGTGTGTGTGATTTGTGCGTTAGAAGGAGAAAAAATGACAGCTTGCTCAAAGAGAAAAATCGATGGCTTTCTTTGTGTTTTGGCCTCAATTTTCAAAATGAAATGTTTGGGTAATCTCTACTAAATTTTGAAAGGTTAGGAACTCCAACTGTGTTCTCCCAAATTTAAATTTAAATTAATTAAATTTATTTTTTTATTGCAAAGTGTAGCATAGAGTTAATTTCTAATTATTTATTTAAAAAATAAATTGCCTGACTTTGGCGCTTAAAAAAAGCATTACTTTTACAAAATATGTTTGAACATTCTTCTAGATCTAATCAAATCGACCCTCATCCAATTATAAGATGATCTAATCCATTATTGAGTTAGAAGGGAATAAACTAATGAGCTCAGATATTAATGAACTCTATAGATGAGGTATCCGTTGGAACAATACTATATTGTCAAAATCGACATAATCCTGTGTTATTTCATTTTTTTTTTTTTTTTTTAGTTTTTGAAGTATGAATATACACACATGGAGGTTTGACTTGAAAAGAAAAAACCGTAACTGAAGCTACCATAATGTTGCACTGATTAATTTCAGATTTCAACGCCACTTGCTTTCGATTCTAACGTATTTAGCACAGTGAAGCTACCAGATTGGTCTGTTTGGGTTATGGCATCTTGTTGCATTGATAAAAATTTGACTCGACTCAAAGCTATGGAGGACAACCTTGCGTTTTGACTAATTGTAATTTCTTAGAAGTAGAACACGACTCCTAGGCTTCTTTTAGTGGAAATTACACCACAAAGAAGAATGATTTTTAAGATTAGTTGTATTTATAATTGACCATACTTGATAAGTTCAATTATACGACATTACACTTTAAGTGAATTTGTTATTTAATGTCATGCGGTTGTCACTAGAAGTGTGCTTGATACCTGTGGCCATGAATAGTATTAGAGCCTTTTCGAGCCCTATTTTTTGTATAAAATGCATTTTGCAATAATATTTTGACAGCGAATATGTGGTTAAAAATAAGAAGAAAAAAATTTGGTTTGCCTGTAATATTATGTTATTGAAAAATGTGTGGTTAAAAATAAGAAAGAAAAATATATTTTGAAAATAATGGGGACCAAAAAAGGAGCTTCATTCTAAAACCTAGATAAATAAAAAAGTAATTTTAACTTTACTGTTATAATGCTGGACGACTACACCCAGTTTCCAACAGTTCTAACTCATACATGTAGGATGTGGTGTGTTTCGAAGATTTTAGCTTAGTACGGAAATTAATTTAAATATTAAAATCAGAACACTAGATATAACATGGTAAATCCTTGAAGGAAAACATCCACGGGTCCCATGCTACAGGTAAAACAATCTAGTAAATCAAACAATTAAAAATACAATAATCTCAATTTTGTAAATTCTCAAAATTAACAAAAAAATTAAAAAGAAATCGAAAAAGATCTCTCTTGTTTTCTTCTTCTTTTGACTTATTGTATAAGTGTAATCAAACCGTATGATCTTAACTTTATCGCCACTTCACTATTGTACTCGATCATAACCACCAATTGGACTAAGAATCACTATTCTTAACTCACACTAAGTCACTTGATCAATTGAATAGGATTGTACATTATCGCTCTTCTTTGTTTTCTTCAAATACAGTTGAAGAAGATGGTTGGCTTTGAAAGTCTTCAATAATACATGAAGTCTGTTTGCGCTTGCACAACGGTAGTAGAGCACAACAGCTCTAGGTCAAAGACTTTGTATGTATTTTTCAAAGCTTTAATTCCAATATTGATGAACTACTTTTCTTATAAGTAAAATAATTATCAAATATAAGAATAAAATATTGTCTTGGTAATATGCAATAACAAGGCAAACTTTACATAAAATATATACAATTATCATAAAAGATATCCTAGACTTGTAGAAGTTCAATATTATCATAAAAGATAAGATATCGTAAATTATTAGAAGTCCAATCTTATCGTGAAAAATATACCAAAAGACATCATAAATTTGTCAGAAGTCTAATATAAAGAAAGATAACTTTAATTTAACAAATCCTTATATTTTCCTTCTAAACAAATCTAAAAATAACTAGGATGGTGGCTGCAAAAGAAAAGACAAATAGAAAGCTTTGAAATTTCTTGACGGCCAAGAAATCCCTTCCCACAGGTGCAAGTGAGGGGTAAACTCCGACTGTGTCTGAAATGTCGCTACCTCTGCTACTTGATGCTCCCAAGGCGAATGAATCGTTTTTCCACAGACTATCAGCTTTTTCCTAGAATTGGAACGGGTCCCTTTCTCCGTTGTGAGTGACTTCGTCGGCTCGAGGCCAGACTCCTTGTGTTGTAGACATCTGGATCCCTATCTTATGCACTCTTATACATATGCACAGCTAGAGGAGAGATTAGAGTTGTTTCGACATTAGCTTTCTTTCCAAATTGATATGCTATTTATCTATCAGCGTTGCCACAACTTTTATCTCGAGTAGATCTTCGCGGCTTGCAAAGTGTGCTTGAATGGCTCCTTGAAGAGTTTGATCGGCGAGAATTCAACCAGCGAAGGATCTAAGTCTCAAAGCGAAGGCAGCACGGGTCTTGACTCTGAATCCATGAAAAGGACTCCAAAAGATTTCGTTCTTTTCTTATCTAAAAGCTCTAAAAAAAAAATCCTTAGTATGTAAACCTTCTCAACTCTTTGATGGCGAAATGCAGTGTGGCTACTTTCCTTGATTACTCGCTTAAAAACATTTTACCCAATATAATAGGGTTGACTTATCTAAATTATTTCATTTCCTCCAAAACTCTGAATCACCCCAGAAACTACTTATTCTATTTCTTATTCATTGAGTCGCGAATCAACTCACAAGCCACCTGGCCAATACCTAGGTCATTTTCTTTTCGAAAGCATCAAAATTAGGCTCATCCATCGGGATGTCCAACTTTTCTGCACAAACTTGGTCGTCTTCAATCTTTAACAAAAGGAGTTTTTTCCCGTCACTTCGTCGAGTAGGGAGATCAGAAGCTATTGGAGCGGATCCATCGGAAGAGACAAGTTCTTCAGAATAGGGTAAGGTGGATAACTCAATTGAGGGATCTGAAAACATATCAGTTGGTAATGACGTATCTGAGAGAGAGAGAGAGAGAGAGAGAGAGAGAGAGGATGTGTTGATGGAGATGTTGATTCAGAGGAAGAGTTTGTCTCAAGAGTGTCAGGAAAAAGATCTGTGGAGAGATAGTGAATAGGAGAGAGGTGTTGTCATGCGGCAGGTGAAACTTGGATATGGGGGTGAACATCTTGTGTTCCAAGAAAACAACATGACGAGATACTCGGAGACGTTTGGAGTAAGGATACCAACATCTATAGACTTTGTGTTCAATACTGTATCCTAAGAAACAACATAATCGAGATCTAGATTCCAATTTGGTGCGCTCATGAGGCTGAAGAAGAACAAAACAGGCACAACCAAATACCTTTAGAGTGTTATAGTCAGGAGGGTGACCATAAAGACGTTCAAATGGTGATTGATTCCCAGTGATGGAGAAAGCACACAGTTCTTGGTATAAACGGCTGTAAGAGCAGCTTCACCCCAAAAGCGTTCAGGACATGAAGCGGATATAAGAAGGGTACGGATGTTATTGAGAATGTCTCGATGTTTGCATTCAACACGCCCATTTTGTTGAGAAGTGCCTGGACATGAACGATGAGGAAGGGTGTCATGTTGGTGAAGAAAGTTAAGGACTTTGTAGTATGTGTATTCAGCAGCATTGTCAGCACGAAACACTTTGATATTGCAAGAAAATTGAGTTTTGACAATGGTAGAAAAATCAAAGTACAACTGAGGTAATTCAGATCGATTAGCATAAGAAATAACCAAGTGTAACGAAAGTAATCATCAACAAAAATGACAAAATATCTAGAGCCTCCCATTGTGGGAGTGGGAGACAGGCCCCAAACATCAGAGTGAATTAAATCAAAGGTGCAGAAGAAAATAAATCACTTTTGTAAAATGGCAATGCCGATTATTTTGCAAGTTGACAAGGAAGACAATCAAATTGTTCTTTAGGAACAAGTCCTAAATGACCACTAGATGCTAAAGATTGAATACGACCAATAGAAGCGTGACCCAGACGAGAATGCCAGAGACTAATGGATGGGGTACATGAGACTGAAGCTGCTGTTTGAACTGATAGAGGAGAAACGAGATTGAAGGTGAAGATTGATGAGCTCAAAGAGTCGTCCAACCTTACGGCCTATCCCAAAAGTTTGTCCCGTCTTTGGATCCTGCACACAACAACCAGAAGCAGAAAGATGATAGTTAGACTGAAGTCACATAATTGACCAACAGATATAAGATTTAGACTGAGTTGGGGAATACAGTAAATAATAGGAGGAGAAGTGTTTAATGTAGATATTTTCCCGATATGACTCACAGTCATAGAAGAACCATCAGCAGTTTGAATAGTTGGAGCATGATTAGCAAGATGTTTGGTGGCAAATATAGTGGAATCAGGTTTCATGTATTACAGCATGCAGAGTCGAAAAATTAGGATGAATTACCTGAGGTGACTACATAGCAGTAGAGGGTATATTACCAGAATGAGCAAGGACTTGTTTGACAGTTTCCTCTATGTTAGAGGCAGAAAACGTCTCACTGGAAGTAGTGAATGATGAACCTTCAGCAGTAGTGACGGCAGATCTAGAAGGAGTACTGAGAGACATGTATTCTTGGGAGTGTCTGTTGGGGTTTTGAAAACAATCACGCTGAAGATGACATGGGGCTTGCTTCTGACAGAATTGGCAAACTCGAATCGGGCATTCCAAGAGAGTGTGTCCTGGTTTCTTGCAGTAATTGCAGAATTTTGAAGATCCAGATGGATGCCCATTGTTGTTGTGTTGAAAAGATCCAGATGTATGCCCTTTGTTCTTGGGTTGAGGTTCTCTGGGAGTGGCGAAGACAGCATCTACAGAGGTTGTTTTGCAAGGGGCAAGATGAGTTTCCTCCGAAAGAAGTTCAGTAACAGCTTGATCTAAAGTAGGTAAGGGATTGCGGTGAAAGAGAGATGCACGAACATACTCAAACTCATTAGTGAGGGCCATGAGAAAGAGAACCAAGTGTTGCTGATCTCGATAGTTGAAAAATTTCTCGGCATTTTTAGCATTTGTAAACTTTGGTTCTAAGGAAGCAAATTGATCCCAAACATAGTGCATTTCAGATAAGAAACTATTGATGGATTGCCCAGGTTGTTGTTGCATACGATGTAGACTACTCAGAAGTTGGTATTGATGAGACAGATCTGTGGTGGTGTAGCGTTTCTGTAGAAAATCCCATAATGACTTGGCAGTCTTAAATCTACCAAACTGGAGACTGGTGGAGCGTACACACGTGTTGTGAATCCAATTGATAATTTGGTGGTTCTTTCTATCCCACTCTTCGAGACGGTCTATGTATTTTGTGTTGTCTTCTCCAACGACTTTCTCTGGTTCAGAGATATCACCAGTGACATAGTGCCATAACTTTTTGCCCTTAAGAAAGGTTGACATAGTTTGAGCCCATATGGTGTAGGTGAGTCCTTCCATGATAATGGCAATGGGTTGTGAAGCCTCAAGATGCTCCATAATGTGAACGAAACTAGAGGAGGACAAAGAAAAATAATAATAATAGGAACTGAACTGAACTGATGGAGTGGTGGCTGAGATGACGTCGATGGAGAATAAGACTCCAACTAAAATGACTACCCAACAAGTATGACAAGGATAGACAAGAAGTTTTTATGATGTGAAGGATCCACTAATAGTGGCAATCACAGAGCATACTCAACTCTTGATATATCGAAAACCATTAAGAATAGTAGCTTTGATACCAAGTTGAATTTAAGAGAGAAAATAAGATAATACAAAGAGAATAGAATTGTATTGAATGGTATAATTTGTTTACAAGAGAGACGCCCTATTTATAGTTTAATTTGATAGGAATGTTTTACTTTCTAATCAATATAAGACTAACTAACGTGTACATTATGTATATATGTATATACATTAACAAATAAAATTCGTAGCTTAAAAATTATGGACGAATCTACTTACCATCCCAATCGGTTTGACTGACCGTTAGGACTTGTACCTTGTTTCACGTTTTTGACAGTTTTCTTAACAATTAAAAATCAATGCACCGCCAGTTATGTGTGTGATAATTGTGATCAAATGTTCCATATGATCTCTCCCTAAGTTAGTATAACCAGTTGAAAAACATTTATCCACATTCCATCAGCCAAGCGCATACGCCCCTAACTAAAACAGCCTAACACATTAAAGATGAGGAGAAAACGTGAGTGACAGAGACACATGAAACCAGTTAATAACAATATCCGTTCCCATCGAACCTATGCTCCCCAGCACTAGCAGTTGCTTTAGTTTAACATGATAGGAGGTTAGAAACTGTAGGAATAGAGCTGGTTGGTTCTTTAGGTAACCGTCCCCCCTTAAGTACACCTTCCATTTATAATCTGTAAAAATAGTTAGAAACTATAAAAATTCTAGATCAAATTCAACAAGCAATTTCTCATTTTTAACACCAAATCAGACTGAACTGACTCCTCATATTTGACCTAGATATTGTTTCTAAAAAATTTCACTCATTTTTCCTTTTTTACTAGAGTTTACTGCCAATTTTATATTGTTAATCAAAAAATCTGCAAAAAAAAGTCCACATATTTCAATCATATAAAAAATAGTGACATTTACAAAATTGAATCAATCATCATATTTTTGGACAAATTTTACAACCAAATCAATTTCATGATCAGTTCACAATTATAAGGATACTAGTCACACACCCGTACAATGTACGGGCTTTGGTATTTTTAAGGTAATATTAGCGTATCAAATATTAATGATATTGTGAAACGTCAATGAGTTTTTATCTAACATAATAGCCAAAGAAAGAACCCCTCATAGCTACAAGAATACAAGAAAATATGAAATAAATCAAAGCAAAAATGTACTAAAATATAAGCTGACAAAAAGAAAAACTATCACTGCTTTTGTGATAGGCGCCTATCAATCTCCAGAAAAGAATTGAGAAGCGATTAATAGTAACAAATTCCATTAGATTTGGTTACAAAATTTTTATAAATAGAGAAGAGGTAGGATGTATTAGGTGGAAAAATATTTAGTGGGTTGATTAAATTAGGAGAGCTCGAGGCATGTCGACAGTCTTCGGATTGTTTTTTAATTCTATGGTCAGTTCTTCATTTCATAAATAATTGTCTTACATTCTGCAAATCAATACATATTTACAAACTATAGCTTCAGTTTCATTACATAAATCAGCTTGTAGTACAATTCCCATCTTAATCAATAATAAATCAGGCTGCTATTGCTCCAGCAGGTTGATAAAAATCATCTCAGCAACAATACAGGTCCTTGAAGCAGTTTCACAGGTACAGAAACTCGGCAGCAACCCACAAGTTAGCTCCAGGAACCTATTACTTTGGTAGCAGCTCCTTGAACAAAATATAGTACTGATTTCTGGAAATCAGTAGAAATAAAAGAGTTGAGATTGAGGACTCGTGCAAAGGAGGAAAAATCGATTGGAAACCAGATATATTTGTGAAATAACTCAATAATTGAGAGGTTATGACTATTTATTTAGGGTACCGCTATTTCCGTCCACGCTTTTTATATTTACATCCACTTCTAAAAACAAAATTTTATTATATTTTAAATTCTATGTAAATTTACTTAAATAGACATAAACAAAATTAAATATAAATACATAACTCTAAATTGATCCACTAATTTTTACTTACATTAAATTGTTCTCTGCTGCACCATGTTTGGAAGAAGATGATCTCATTGATTTTTCTTCTATTCTATCAGTAAAACTGTAAACTGAGAGTTGGTGTTCTTATGTCTTTGCTGCAGTTGAGCTCCTATATAAACAAATTTTTTTTGCAATTTGTCAGACAGAAATTTTGCAAAATAGCCGCCTTACAACGAGGGAAGTGAAAATTTGACAACCAAAAGCATTTACGAACTCGACACGCTTTCATGGTGTTATGTGTATGCACTTAAGAAAGACATCTATCCCCACTACATATACTCAACACAGGTTTGGTAGGTAATATATTTGACATCTATCCCCACTGCATATACTCAACGCAGGCTTGGTAGGTAATATAATTGATTTCAAAGCAGAAGTTCACCTAAATTTATCAAAAATTGCATTTTGTTGGAAAATGGAAAATCTTTTAATGAGGAAGGTTTCATTTTTATTGTTTATACAGTTTATCAGTTTATAGATTCTTGAAATTTTTGTTGCCCAACCAAAAACTGAACCCCATGAAGGTGTTTCTCTCTAGCCACAATTATAAATAATTTCATGATAAATTATTATTGAGCTACTTATAATTGTTTTCTATTGCTTCTCGTTTAGTGATAATATATGTTAATTTAATGTTCAATCAGTTCAACTTTGTTCTTATTTATTCATTAGGTTTTAAAAGAGTATGGTTTTAGGGATTGTGTGAATCTATAGAGTTAGGGATGCATTTCAAATGGGATGAATACATAAAATTTTTGTGGATGTATATAATATTTAAATTAATGAATTTCATAAATCACAAGGACAATATTGGAATATGACGTGGATGTAAATAGTAATTTTTAAAAATTTTTAAATTTTATTAGGGATGAACTTAGGGTGGGATTGATATATAAAAAATGTGGAAGGAAATAGCAGTACCCTTTATTTATTATTGTTATTAAGAGCCGGTTCAATTAAAATTGAGAAGAAAGCTAGTCGACAATTGTGGCTATCACTATCAAGAATGACAAGATG
This sequence comes from Fraxinus americana, assembly GCA_035079005.1. NCBI lineage: Eukaryota > Viridiplantae > Streptophyta > Magnoliopsida > Lamiales > Oleaceae > Fraxinus > Fraxinus americana. Next base: position 26,302,068 of record CM068706.1, on the reverse strand, counting down.
AGTGAAACACGCCAACTAAAACTTACAGAAGACACTATCTAATAGAAGACGGGCAAAAAAGTAAAAATAGGTCATATTTGCTTGCAGAATGGCATAAATGACAGAGTGTGGGGGTTGTTTGCTTGGTTGCACAATACAGAGGTTAGGTTATGAATTTACATGATGATTTATTTCTAACTCCCAAGGGAACAATTAAGGTAACAACACATTTATCTGTGTTCCAAAACCGTAAGACTGTCCTACAAACCAATCAAACTGAAGAAGTACAAGATATGAAAATCACTTGCCTTGGAAATTCTTGCAGACTATGCTTGCTCCATGATCCATGAGAGCAAAAGCTATCTCGGTTTGATTAAAAACTGCTGCCTATGGTATTATGCCAATATCGCCAGACTAACCTACACTACAACAAAACTGTGATTTCGCGACAAGATTTTTCGCGACATACAAAAAATTGTTGCAATAAGTGACTTAACGCGACACATTTTTTGAGTTTGTCGCGAAGTTTGTGATGAGAAAAATAAGTGCCAAAAAACCTTTGGCGACATAAAAAGTTGTCGTGAAATGTGAGAAGTTGCGACAAATAATAAAGAATGTCACCAAAAATATGAGGGAAGCAAGGCGTCAAAATCTTTTTGGTGGGAAACTTAGGGCGACAAGCCTTCATTTCTTGCAACAAAAGGCTTGTGATGCAATAGGGTCTACTTTTCGCGATAAAAAATATTTGTTGCTAAAAATTCGAATTGTGATTTTCGCGATAAGATTTTTTGCAACATACAAAAGGTTGTTGCAATAAGTGACTTAACGCGGCACATTTTTTAGTTTGTCGCGAAGTTTGTGATGAGAAAAATAAGTGCCAAAAAACTTTTGGCGACATAAAAAGTTGTCGTGAAATGTAAGAAGTTGCTACAAATAATAAAGAATGTCGTCAAAGCCAAAATATTTTTGGTGGGAAACTTAGGGCGACAAACCTTCATTTCTTGCAACAAAATGCTTGTGATGCAATAGGGTCTACTTTTCGCGATAAAAAATATTTGTTGCTAAAAATTCGAATTGTGATTTTCGCAACATACAAAAAGTTGTTGCAATAAGTGACTTAACGCGGCACATTTTTTTAGTTTGTCGCGAAGTTTGTGATGAGAAAAATAATTACCAAAAAACCTTTGGCGACATAAAAAGTTGTCGTGAAATGTGAGAAGTTGCGACAAATAATAAAGAATGTCGCCAAGCCAAATTATTTTTGGTGGGAAACTTATGGCGACAAACCTTTATTTCTTGCAACAAAATGCTTGTGATGCAGTAAGGTCAACTTTTCGCGATAAAAAATATTTGTTGCAAAAAATTATAATTGTGATTTCTCGACAAGATTTTTTGCAACATACAAAAAGTTGTTGCAATAAGTGACTTAACGCAACACATTTTTTTAGTTTGTCGCGAAATTTGTGATGAGAAAAATAAGTACCAAAAAACGTTTGGTGACATTAAAAATTGTCGTGAAATGTGAGAAGTTGCGACAAATAATAAATAATGTAGCCAAAAATATGAGGGATAAGTGATGTAATATGATGTAATAGGGTCTACTTTTCGCGATAAAAAATATTTGTGGCTAAAAAAATGTAATTGTGATTTCGCGATAAGATTTTTCACGACATACAGAAAGTTGTTGCAATAAGTGACTTAATGCGACACATTTTTTTAGTTTGTAGCGAAATTTGTGATGAGAAAAAGAAGTATCAAAAAACGTTTGGCGACAAAAAAAATTGTCGTGAAATGTGAGAAGTTGCGATAAATAATAAAGAATGTAGCCAAAAATATGAGAGATAAGTGATATAATATGATGTGATAGGGTCTACTTTTCGCGATAAAAAATATTTGTTGCTAAAAAATGTAATTGTGATTTCGCAATAAGATTTTTCACGACATACAAAAAGTTGTTGCAATAAGTGATTTAACGTGACACATTTTTTGAGTTCGTTGCGGAGTTTGTGATGAGAAAAATAAGTACCAGAAAACGTTTGGCGACATAAAAAGTTGTGGTGAAATGTGAGAAGTTGTGACAAATAATAAAGAATGTCACCAAAAATATGAGGGAAGCCAAAATATTTTTGGTGGGAAACTTATCGCGACAAACATTTATTTCTTGCAACAAAATGCTTGTGATGCAATAGGGTCTAGTTTTCGCGATAATAAATATTTGTTGCTAAAAATTCTAATCGTGATTTCTCGATAAGATTTTTCGCGACATACAAAAAGTTGTCGCAATAAGTGACTTAACGCGACACATTTTTAGAGTGTGTCGCGAAAATTGTGATGAAAAAAATAAGTACCAAAAAATATATAAGGTGACATAAACAGTTGTTGTGAAATGTGTGAAGTTGCGACAAATAATAAAGAATGTCAAAAAAAAAAGTAGTAAAATATCTTTTAAAAAAGTTTCCTATGTTGGGAGGGACATAGGGCACCATGAGGTAGCTGCGTTCCCTAACAGCTTGATCATGATACATGTTCCCTTTCAACACCCTCTCCCCCCTATAATAGACTTAGGAGAAAAAACCCAAGTGACACCAGTAGACATTTTAAGGCTGTGGAATCATACTTTTTCTTTTCTATTTTTTGTAGGATTATCGGAGACGATTTTTTGGAAAATTCTTTTTGGGGATGAAAGTTTGGTTGAATGGGGTTCTGAAAAAAATACTTACGACGAAAAAAATTTTTTATTTTTTATTTTTAAAAAAATATTAAAAATAAGGAAAATCGGAAAAAAAATGAAAACGGATGCGAAAAAATCCCGAAAAATCACGGAAGGTGAACTCTTTGAGGAGCATTTGTTTTTTTTTTTTGCCGAAAACAATTTCGATTTCCACGTTTTTTGGTGCATGTATGAGGATGGGGGACGGGGACGGGAGGATGGGAGATTTTGTGGAACGAGTCCGGATGCTCGAAATTCGAACGTTACTCTTGTACCGAGCAATCATTTTATGCTCCCGATGGCAATCCATTGCTAAAACATCTCGATGTTTACTTTTACCCGTTATGGGACACGATGGCAGGGACTCGTGCAGGCCGTGTCAGGCATCATCGGGTTTTCTCAACCACTTCCAGGCACCGTGTCCTGATCATGTCAGGCAACTTCCGAGTTTCCTAGGCACCGTGTCCTGGCCATGTCAGGCAACTTCCGAGTTTCCTAGGCACCGCGTCCTGGCCATGTCAAGCATCATCCGAGTTTTTCAGGCACCGTGTCCTGGCCATGTCAGGCATCATCCGAGTTTCTCAAGCACCGTGTCCTGGCCATGTAAGGCATTATCCGATTTTCTCAGGCACCGTATCCTGGCCATGTCAGGCATCATCCCGTTTTCCCAGGCACCGTGTGCTGGCCATGTCAGGGACACAAGCACACATGCCGTGTCGGTGACGTAGGCACACGAATGCAGTATCGTGTGCATTATGGGAGCAACTCAGGGACACTTTCACTTTCAGCCACTTCGGGCACACGAAGGCAACAACGTGTGCATGCCGTGGCAGGGACGCAAACATACTTAAAGGTACTTTCATGCAAACGAAGGCAACTCAAGCACACCTCGGACACTAAGGGACATCACATGATTTTGAAGTACTCAAGCAACTAATGAGACAACTTGTAGGAACACGAAGGCACGTCGCAGGCACACGAATGCAGTGGGGGCCACTCCTAAAAAATAGCTTTTCACCAACGAAAAATTACCAACGGATCAGATCCGTTGGTAATTAGAAACAGATTATCCGTTGGTAACGACGATATCTCTTTACCAACAGATATTTCGTGTCTCATGTATTCGTATAACATTTGGATATTTCATCGTGGATATTTCGTAGGTGACGTTGGTAATCAGAAACGGATTATCCATTGGTAAAAGTAATTCACTTTTAACTATAATAATTTGCTACGGAATTTTAGTTGGTAACAACGAAATCTTTTTATGAACAGATACTATTACCTATATCCATCCCTTACTTTCCACAGAGTAATTGTTGCGACTTGACCCTTGTTCTTAAATAATTTAGTAAATGGTAAAAAATAAATTAAATAATTTATCAACGGATTTCCCAACGGATAATTCCATTGAAAACTATAAAAACTATAAAATAATTACGAATGATAAAAATTTATTGATAAACTTTTTAAGTAAAAATAAAAAATTATTAAATAGCCACAGATGGATAATTAAAGTTAGAAACTATAAAATAAATTTTAATTATGAACCAAAAAAAAAAATCTGTTGGTAAAACTTTATATGTAAATTTTTTTAAAAAATAGTTACCAATTGAAAATTTTGTTGTAAATTTGGTGAAAATATTTAAATCTCTATCTCTATTTATATATATATATATATATATATATATATATATATATATATATATATATATATATATATATATATATATATATATATATATATATATCTTTAAAATAAAAGAGTGAATGTGGAAATTACTATTCATTTTTGAGTTCCTTGTTTTCACACTTAAGTGGATAATTACTGTTCATTAACTGGTTCATCTCCCCTTTATTTCACTTCACTATCACTATCACTACTCTATTAAAAGAGTGGATACGCAATTTACTGTTCATTTTCGCACGCCCGTTTTCACACTTGTCTGGTTGTACTGTTCATTAACCGGTTTCACTCAAATATATATCCCTTGTGGCTTTTGCTCTGCCTCACTTCACACGTGCTCCACACCACACCACACCACACCACCAAACCAAACCCTAATCCCTTCTCCTTACACACACGCATCCATGGAGACAAAAGACTTCGACGCGGTCAGTGTGGAGGCCGACGGAATGGCGGTGGTTTGGAGTTGCGATAGAGGTGGAATCGATGGGCCGATGGTGGTCGAGCCGACTTCTCTTAAATGGTATGTTATTTATCACTACTCTATTAAAAGAGTGGATACGCAATTTACTGTTCATTTTCGCACGCCCGTTTTCACACTTGTCTGGTTGTACTGTTCATTAACCGGTTTCACTCAAATATATATCCCTTGTGGCTTTTGCTCTGCCTCACTTCACACGTGCTCCACACCACACCACACCACACCACCAAACCAAACCCTAATCCCTTCTCCTTACACACACGCATCCATGGAGACAGAAGACTTCGACACAGTCAGTGTGGAGGCCGACGGAATGGCGGTGGTTTGGAGTTGCGATAGAGGTGGAATCGATGGGCCGATGGTGGTCGAGCCGACTTCTCTTAAATGGTATGTTATTTATCACTACTCTATTAAAAGAGTGGATACGCAATTTACTGTTCATTTTCGCACGCCCGTTTTCACACTTGTCTGGTTGTACTGTTCATTAACCGGTTTCACTCAAATATATATCCCTTGTGGCTTTTGCTCTGCCTCACTTCACACGTGCTCCACACCACACCACACCACCAAACCAAACCCTAATCCCTTCTCCTTACACACACGCATCCATGGAGACAGAAGACTTCGACGCGGTCAGTGTGGAGGCCGACGGAATGGCGGTGGTTTGGAGTTGCGATAGAGGTGGAATAGATGGGCCGATGTTGGTCGAGCCGACTTCTCTTAAATGGTATGTTATTTAGTGGCCTACAATATGAATGGAATTAGTGAAATTTCTTAATTCCAGCAATTCCTATGTAGCTAATTTTATGGTTTTTCTATGTATTTAATCAGTTTTTAAATTTGGGGGCAAATACAATCCACCGGCGCCGATTGCTCACTGCGCTGCGCTGCTACCCTCCCGTGTAGAACCCTAGCCGTGTAGGGGAGAGCTCGGAACTACAGGTTCCACCCGTCGAGGAATTGGATCAATTTAAATTGAAGGTTTTTTTTTTTTAATAGTTTTGGGTTCCGTCTTTAGTTTTCTGTCTCCTGGTTTTTTCTTCCTTTTTTTTCTCTGTCCTTTTTGGAGATTTTTTTTTTTTGTGAAAAGGTTTTATGGGGTTTGGTGTTCTTGATTATTAAAATGTGTGTATTTTGCGTGTTCAATCTGTCTTATAAAAGTTTCTGGGTAAGAAGGGTTTCGAACATTAATTTTCTTTCAATTGTTTTTTCAGATTTTTGATTCTGAAAATCCGAGGAGGTGATGGTGATTTATGTGTAGTACAACGATTAAAGTTGGTGCTAAGGTTAATAGAAGTGTGACTGCTGGGAATCCAATCTTCATCATCTCTTCGATGCCAGTTTCCAATCACATGTAACTTTCTTTACAATTTTTTTTCATACCTTGAATATTTGGTCACTCTACGGTTAGAAATTGAACTTTTTCTTATTTTCAAGTTTTGCAATATTTCCCCTTATAATTATTATAATTATCAGGTTGACTGATAAAAAGAATTGAAAAAATCATGACTTCTACATGAAATCTTGAATGTTAAATCACGCATATATGTATTTATACTTAGAAGTTATATTTCCTATTTTCACCATTTTAGATTTCAGACAAACCCAAACTTTTCAGTGATTTAGTCCAGGATCACGCTGCAAGAATTTTTTGTAAAAAAAAAAATCTTATAACAATCTTACTCGAGAATTGATAAAATTTTTAAGTTATGCAGATTACTATTTTGTTAACTGTTAGGTAGTTTAATTGTGGCATGCAGGCAAGCGAAAACGAATACAATGCAATCTTCACAAGCGAATGATTTTGGGGTCCTTGAGCAATATCTTGGATTCCAGATTGGAGATGCTGCTAATGTCGATCCATGGTATGTTTCATAAATCTTGTCTTTGCCTACTGTTAGTTCTAATTTTCATGTTCTTTGTTCAGAGTTCTATCTTCATTAAGCATTGAAAGTTTCCACAATTTGCAAAAAATAACATTTTCAGTTGTTGACTAATCATTGATGGATGTGAATTACGAAGCATAGGTTGACAGAAAATGAAGGGTAGACTGAACCTTGATAGTGAAATAGTGAACTACGCTCTAATTAGATGAAATCTACATTGTCACATGTATTCTTGTCTTTCTAAACATTACCATAGCATTTCCAAAAGGTCATGGCAAGTTTAAATCTTCATCTAGGCAGACTTATCCCATATTGTCTCAAATCTTTAGGAGAGTGAAGTATACTATTTTTGCAAGGTAATTTAGTACTAAAGTTTGATGACATAAACTCAGGCCAAGAAGGGCAAGACAAAAAGGTACTGTAAGGGGTGGGAGGGGGGGGGAGGAAGCAATAAATTGATCTAGCTGGAACCGTGAAAGCTCATGTTCTTGCACTTCACATAAGCATAATTTTGACTTCCAACGGAATAACTTTAGAGTCAAACATAGTAAAATAAGAAATTGAAAGATTTCATTGAAATTGTTCGTTAGATTGGATGAATCTGAACCACAAGCATAAAGTTGTCGAGAACTATTTCTGATTCTTAATATCTTAAGAGTATGGGGTTGTATTTTCTTGACTTCAAAATTGCAATTGTAAAACGAAGATTGGAAATTCAATGTTTCATAGGTCGTGGTTTCCTGGTGTCTAAATTTTTTATGTGAATGCAATTTTTTTCCTCTTTAATGAATCATACTATTTTGTTCATGTTTTGTTTTTCTACTTCTTGGTGTTTGTGTCTGTGAATATGTAAGTATCAATTTGCATGATGATATTATTTTGAGAAAAATGATGTCATATCATTCTGGTAGAGTTTTCTTCTGTTTATAAACTAATTTTTATAAATTAAAACAAATTAAAATAAGAGTTGGATTACTTTTTTACCCAATTGAACGACATCTTGTGCATCTGAAGCATGTGAAACTATAAATCAACATTGAACGGCATCATTTATCAAAGAATCCAGAAAGTGAGATGTAATGATTGCTCAAAAGTTCTCTGTGGCATCAGTTGATCTTCATCTATTTAGAATTTTTTTTTTTTAGCTAGAATATATGTTTTATTATTTATTTATTTATATTTTTTATATTTTTGTGGAACATGGTCACCCAAGATTTTATTTCATACGATGTAATGAGAAATCTGACTTACTCTGGGGTTGTTTTATGCAGGGATTATTGAGAAGGATGGCGAAAGATTAGAACTTGAGAATAAAAGAATGAAATTTAGGGCAATAGCATTTTAATAATTCTGATGTTTTTAGGGGTCTTTCGAGTTGATTTCTAGCACATTCATATCTTTGTCTTGACATTGTGTGTAATTTGTAATCTTGTTTTATGTACTCTGAAGGTAGGGTGTTAAGATTAATGTTACTTTTTGTAATGTAGGGGATTGAGTGTTTTGTATATTATAGTGTGTTGACTTGATCTGGGGTTATTTTATGCAGGGATTATTGAGAAGGATGGCGAACGATTAGAACTTGAGAAGAAAAGAATGAAATTTAGGGCAATAGCATTTTAATAATTCTGATGTTTGTTGGGGTCTTTCGAGTTGATTTCTAGCACATTTATATACTGTCTTCAGCATTGTGTGTAATTTGTAATCTTGTTTTATGTACTCTGAAGGTGGGGTGTTAAGATTAATGTTACTTTTTGCAGTGTAGGGGACTGAGTGTTTTGTAGATTAGAGTGTTGACTTAATCTGGGGTTGTTTTATGCAGGGATTATTGAGATGGATGGCGAAAGATTAGAACTTGAGAAGAAAAGAATGACATTTAGGGCAATAGCATTTTAATAATTCTAATGTTTGTTGGGGTCTTTCGAGTTGATTTCTAGCACATTTATATACTGTCTTCAGCATTGTGTGTACATTGTAATGTAAGAATATGGGATAATGAGAAAGGAACATGTGAAACCACTTTGAATGGACATAAAGGCACTGTAACAATCATCCGATACAAGCAGCTTGGATCTTTGCTTGCTTCTGGTAGCAAAGACAATGACATTATTTTATGGGATGTAGTTGGTTAGGGGATCCTATGGCGTTTGGGTCTGCACAAGTTTCTAGCTCATGTTACTACTACTTTCATTTTTTTGCTTTATTTCCCATTCAATCCTAAGAGTCGTGTATGTATTTATATTTTTAGGGTTTGGTGTACAAAATTAACATGACATTTCCCACCCCCAAAAAAATATCTGATAAAGTGATCATCTTGTACAGTTGATTCACATGAAAGAATGATTAAACCTTGTCAATCTGATGTCATTATCAGTTTGCCAACATTTATAATTGCAGAATGCGTTCTTATATATTTGGATCCAGATTCAAGCCGCGGTATAGTCAGATGGGCATCTAAGACATTTTCTACAGCTGTATTCTTCTTATTTGAACAGGTTGTGGAATGTTTTAAACCTCAACTTTTCAATTTTCTTTGGGTTTCTCCATTTCTAATGCTGACATTGCCTGTATACTGGTTCTCATGCTTTCACTTTCATGTTTCTAGCTTCCACAGAAACTGAATTTGTTTATACTATAATCGATTGACTGATATTCGTGCTGTTCACAGATTCATCCAGATGACGCTTTTGGGCAACAGATGATTAGAAATCTGGAGGTACTTCTGCTCCTTTTTGCACCAAAAGGAAAAGAAAAATAGATTTAGCGAAGAGTGAAAAGGTTCCTTTGATTTATTTATTTTTCATGACCAGCGATCAAAGAATAAGAATGGTTATGATTTGATTATCTAAACTATGCAAAAACAACACATAACTAAGATTTTTCCCCAATAAAATTTGATGGGCTACATGAATCATTTTTCCCACTTTATTATGTTAAATTGCTTGATATATGGGAAGATCTGATGCAACTAGATTTTTAGCAACTACCATAGGCCATGTTATGTAAGTGTACCCCTTCTCTTCTGACATGTTCCATGGAGATCCCGTCTCTCTTATTCACGAGATCCTCTTTAGGCCTATGCAAAACATGATAGCAGCTTACAGTTTTCTTATGTGCTATCTCATATGTGATTTCATTTATTAACAGGTTTAAGAGTCATAGATGTAGAGCTGAAATTATCCAATCTTTTATTTCTACATACTACTTTATGTGCCAACGGAGAGTGCTCCTAATTATACTCTACCGAAGGCAGTGAGGTAAGAAATCAGCTTCAACTAGATCATCCGTTTTCTTTTCTTCTAAACACTTTCCTCAAGATATTAATATTTTTGATCTCTTGGTTTTTGAAATCATTTGTAAATTTCATATGTTTGGTTTATTTGCTTTGTTTTAGCTTTACTAATTGTGTGAGGTATTTGATGTAAGAATAAAAAACAGATTAAGTTTTTGTATCGTTGTTTAATTACATGATGAATCCTTCATGTAGAAGAAACTAAAAATAGAAATGAAGAAGAGGCTAAGTGATTTTCAAGATTTTCTTTCTAGAGGTGTTTTCGAAATTTATTACTTTTAATTGAAAGTCTTCATTTATATTTTTAGTTGATTTCCATTTTGGAGTTTCACTTTTTTTTTGTCTTTGGTCTTTACCGTTAGGATAATTATATTATTTTTAATTGAGATATGAAACTCTACAGAAGATGAACATAATCAATTTGTGTAGTGGATTTTCTTTTTCCTTTTTATGTTGTCTTAGATTGCAATTGAAATATTTGAGCTCTAGAAGCAGTTGGTTTTAAATTGCCAACTTTTATAAAGCTTAGTCTTACTTTGGATCAACTGAACAATTAATTGTTTAGAATTATGTAATTGGTGGCACATTTTCTGCATTATTAGGATATTCGTTTTATTTGTTGTGTATACAATGCAAGTTTCCATTTTGTTTTTTATAAAATTGAATTGCAGATTGTAGATTGTATTAAATTTTGAATTGTAAACTATGCAAAATTTAGCTTTCGATTTGATCCTTGATAGTCATTAATTAGTTGGTGATGGCTATGATTGATCTGCGATTTATCTTTGTAATGTTTATTGGTAAGTAGTAGGAATCTTGTTTAGCTAATGATTGAGACATTTCTTAGGTGATTTGTTTCTATCTGGATGGTCTTTAGTTGTTAGTATTTGGAAGGAGTTCTAAGGAACTTTCGGGTTGCTTATGGTTCGAAGGTCCGGATTGCATACCAGGTAGATGATATTTTTGTTATTCTAAAAAGACTTGCCTAGTTTTTTTGGTAACAATTTGTTAATAATTTATTTGTTTTCCCTACATTAGGGGGTTCCAGGTACTTATTATGAGACTGTTGCAGTAAAATCTTATCCGGAGTGCGAAAATGTCCCACGTCATTAGTTTGAGACTGCGTTCAAGGTGTAATAATTTTTTCACAAATGCCCATTTAGATTTTCTCAATCATCTTAACTACGATTTGCTGCTCCGTCATAAATTGATCTATATTTATTTCGTTGACAGTAATATGATTTTTTTTTTTTTTCATTTCATAAAGTCGCGAGTTATTTCTAATAAGGTAAGTTACATTTTTCATATAAATGCGCACCACAGTAATGATTCCATTGCGATGAAATAAATTTAAAATTATATGTTTAAAATAAAATTATTTGTTTAGAATTATGTGTTTAAAATATAATTATTTGTTTTAAATTATGTGTTTAAATTGAATCAATTAGGCGATAATTGTACATTGTTGAAGCGATAATAAATGTTTATTGTCACAAAATACTTTGCGCAGTAATTTTATATGTTGTAAAATAAAATATGCGACGTATATAAATAATCACGAAATAAATTAGGCAACAACTATACTCGTTGCACAAACGATGGCACGATAGACTCTTTGTGTTAATTCATATTTTCTGCGGCAAATAAGTAGTGTTGCTATGTTGTTAATGCGATGAATGGTTGAAAGTTATCACAAAATACGTTCGGCGACTCAACATTCGAAACAAACATATTTGTCGTAAAAACTTTATATTGGAATATTAGTTGCGACAACCCTTTAAATTTTTCACGACATATATACATTGCGAAGACATTATGGCTACAGATATTGTGTTGCCATTTCATATTTTCCGCGTCAAACAAATAGTGTCGCAATTTTGTTACTGCGATTAATGGTCGAAAGTTGTCACAAAATGCGTTCGGTGACTCAACATTCGAAACAAAAACACTTGTCGCCCTTTAATTTTTTCGCGACATATATACATTGCGACGACATTATGGCTACAAAAATTGTGTTGCCATTTCATATTTTTCGCGTTAAACAAATAGTGTCGCAATTTTGTTACTGCGATGAATGGTCGAAAGTTGTCGCAAAATACTTTCGGTGACTCAACATTCGAAACAAAGACACTTGTCGCCCTTTAATTTTTTCGCTACATATATACATTGCGACGACATTATGGCTACAAAAATTGTGTTGCCATTTCATATTTTTCGCGTCAAACAAATAGTGTCGCAATTTTGTTACTGCGATGAATGGTCGAAAGTTGTCGCAAAATACGTTCGGTGACTCAACATTCGAAACAAACACACTTGTCGCCCTTTAATTTTTTCGCGACATATATACATTGCGACGACATTATGGCTACAAGTATTGTGTTGCCATTTCATATTTTTCGCGTCAAACAAATAGTGTCGCGATTTTGTTACTGCAATGAATGGTCGAAAGTTGTCGCAAAATATGTTCAGTAACTCAACATTCGAAATGAACATATTTGTCGTAAAAACTTTATTGGAACATTAGTTGCGACAAACACACTTGTCGCCCTTTAAATTTTTTGCGACATATATACATTGCGACGACATTATGGCTACAGATATTGTGTTGCCATTTCGTATTTTCTGCGTCAAACAAATAGTGTCACGATTTTGATACTGCGACGAATGTACGAAAGTCGTCGCAAAACACATTCTGTGACTCATAGAGAGCGACAATACCCGCAACAAACGTATTGTTGTCGCTAAATTACTTTTGCAACAAAAACTCAATTTTTGCGACAACATTTGTTTGTCGCGAAATCGGTTTTTTTTTTGTAGTGCTACGATACTCAAACTCGACCAACTACCATGTATCATGTATGCATAAACTAACCAGAAATGGATAACTGGCTAGTTTTAAACTCTTTAGTACCAAAAAAGTTCACTTTTCTAGTTAGAAGTACATAATTGAAGGTGAATAAATCCTCTACACAAGAAAAGACCAGAATGCAAAATCCTAAATGACCATCCAACCTAGAGAACTTGAAGCTTAAAATATAAAAGCTCTAATCAGCAAGAAATACAGTGATCCTAAGGGATTATTTATAACTTATGAGGCTGTTTTAGTCAAGAAAATTAGAACCTGAAGCAGAACGCAAGCTTGGAGCTGCAGTTTACAAGCCCAGATCATTCAACCATGGAAAAACCTACCTTGAAATTGATTCCCATGGATATTTCTTCATCTCATTTTCTTGTTAGTTTGCAACTCCTATTAACAATTAAATTTTCAGGTTGTATTTATATTTATTGTAGTTTTCTTTCATAATGATTAAAGATGCCCGTCTATTAATGTAATTAGCAATTGAGATTAAGACATCCCCTTCCCTCATCTGATTAAAGCTTTATTATGATCTTTATATTTATTCTTAAGATTTCTTTGGTTATTATGTGGTGGTTGAGGAGGCGAAGGATGCTAAATTAAATTATTTGAAAATCACAAATTTGTCTAATGCTGTCGGAGGTGGTAGAGAAAGCCGCAATGGAGTACCAAACACTCCCCTTATCTTTAAGGGACTTCTTAAGACCTGCATTCTCAGGTCTGTCGAGTTCATAAACTACAGAGCCATTCATGCCACCTAAATTAACAAAATAGAATTATCCACAAGATCATAAATTCATAATATTTAACATAGTCACAAAGCCCAAAAAAAAAAGGCAAGAAAATAATAAACTGCAGAGATCAGAAAAGATTAGTTCCATTGAGGATACTTGAGCAGGTGTGGTTATCCGAGAAGACAAATATGATCATCAATAGATGATCATTGGCAGCAATGAACTACATTTTCCTTAAATCTGGCTTCCGTTTTATCATATCAAGTACCAATAATGTAGGTATAAGTTAAAATCAAAAGATTTAGACTAACATCAGCCAATGACAAAATTAAAATTTCCTTAAATCTCACTAACAAATGCTGGTCTATATGCATTCAAATCAAAATTACCAAAAATGTTACATTATCCATGCCCCCTGCAATCTCTACTCACATCACCGAAGAAAAGGAAAGAAATAAATATTACAACGTAATTAATGGCCAAGGGAATAGAACAATTCCGATACATTCCATCAACAAAATATTCAGTGCTGTGCAAAGTTTATTACGCCATATGAAGAAGAATTTATTCATTAACCAAAACTTTATTTATGCAACGGAACGAAATTAGAATACAGGCTCAACAAATTCCAGATTTAAACAACTAAAAAGAAAAACTTTAAGATCACGAGTAGAGGAAAAAAACTTGTTATAATAAATAAATTAAAAAATATGGGCATTAGCTTGTTTCGCATACATACCAAAAGCATGTGGCAATTGGTGAAGAAAAGCATCGCCCAGCCTTGTTCCTACCTGCATAAGTTAAATCCAATCAAAATCAACCTAGTGAAACTCAAATGTTTCTGACCAATTAAGTCCATTCATTATTCACATTTCTGACCAATTTAGAAAAGGCCAAAATTTTAAATCTAACGGACATCCCAATTTTAGTTATCCTGCATATACAAGCCTCAGAAATTGAGATTAAATGTTTCCTATCACGTAGATAACAATTTTGTGGGACCACCACATTCTCCAAAACATAGAAATGCAAAGAAACCATAACAAAAGCAATAAAAATAACTCAACAAAATCAAAAAATTAAAAAAAATCTTACCTGACAGAAATCGCGCTAGCTAAAAAATAGATGCAAGGATGCATGGTCATGGTCGTTTGATGATGAATTTCAGTTCCACCTTATTGATTTTCAAATTGGAATAGATTTGATGGCTAATTAAAAGAGTTTGAAGAGGGGTACCATGCCTATGAACTGCAATTGGTTGATTAGAAGGAAATTGATGAAGACCCATATGTGCATCTTATTCCCCATGACGTGTCAAAGCCAAGAGTGGTAGCCCGCGACCATGTTTTGAATCGTCGGCGCCGGAATTTGGGGAAAAAGGTGCGTAGTTTGCTGCCTTCAAACTGATAGGGGTGGTTTTCTGATTTAAAACGTTTCCTGATGATACATGACCATGAAACTGCTCGTCTTGGGTTGTATAAATGGTATGTGGAGTTTGGTCATTGATGTTGCAATTTTGGCAGGAATTGGAGATATGGCCGTGCATAGAGATGAGTTTTTGGGTCAGGATTTGATCATATTTTAGATCCATTAGTGCTGTTTTTTGGTATGAGATTGTAGAGTGGGATGAGGAGATGGTGGTGGTGTGGAGATCCTGTGGTTTATGCGGCGGTATGGAGGTCGATTTTGGAGTAGAAGTCGCCCGCTCCATAGGGTGGAAGAAGTCGCCTTTTTCGCCCCAGGTCTTCGAAAATAGTACGAGAGATTTTAATGCGGGATGGGGAGATCATGTCTTCCCATGCGCACACGGGGAGAGGAGTTGTTTCCCATGCGCGCACGGTGAGTTCGGAATTTTCTTTTCCTTATTTAAAATAGGGCAAAACAAAAGAATTCAAACGAAAACAATTACGACACTTCCTTATTCCAATTAAATAAATGAAATTGTCTTTATAATCTGAGTAAAATGTAAATAATAAATGTGGATAGGCTGAATTTTGGAATTTTTTTAATTAGAAGTTGGAAGATAAAAAAAAAAAACATGTCTCCCCGTGTGCGCACGGGGAGAGCCCTAACAAACTCCCCGTGCGCACACGGGGAGAGTTCGCAACTCTCCGTGCGCGCACGGGAAGAAGGGATCTACACGACGTTTTTTTTTTCTTTCTTATTTTTTTGGCCTAAAATTCTACTGATTTATATTTTACAAAAACTATAATATAAATATAATTTCTCGTATAAAATCACAACAGAAACTCTTTAATTGTTGCTATGCTTTATTACTATTTTCAACTCCATCATTCATTCACGAAAATATACTGCACATTCATGGACCTACTTAATACCAACATACATTCATGGACCTACTTAATACCAACATCTAGGAGTCAACAAATTCAAGTGGAAGAAGAAACTCATTTACCTGACAGGCTAAAGCTGTAAGTTTTCTTTAACTTTACTCGAAGTTATAGTAGTAAATGCCATGCAGCGCTGTTATAAACTGAAGTTTTAATATCTAATACGAAAGAGAAGTTGTACTGGAGAAGAAAGAAACTTGTGAGAAGGACGACAAATAATACTAAACAAAAATAACAAAACCGAAAGTAGGTAGCAAAAAATAAAAGGATTTCAACTATCTCGACCAAAACATCGAGCAAATCTTCTCGGAAGATAGAGAACAACGAAAATACAAAACTAAACAAAAACGAAAAAACTTAAATCATGATGCAAAAAAAAAAAAAATGAAATGAAAAAGCAAAAATATAACAACAATGAATACAAATCTACCTTCAAGAAATTGTTTTGCCACTTCACAGTGTGTGATTGCAATTGCATTTGCATGTTATATATATGAGTAAGTCGGTTGCATATATATATTTTTTTAATTAATTAAGGCGGCAAATTTCACTTAGTGCATTTGTATGAGTAAGTCGGTTGCATATATATATATTTTTTTAATTAATTAAGGCGGCAAATTTCACTGCTGAAGCTTGAAGAATTTAGTCAACAATTCTGGCGTGAGAATGAGATATTTATGAACAGTGGAAATCCATATTAGCTACAGTACCAAACCAGTTTCAATGTGAAATGGCGTGTGACAATAATGAACAATCGGTTGCCTTTTTTTTTTTTTTTTTTTTTTTGTCTCCATAGTGCCCTTTTATTTTATACACTGTGGATGAAAATTGTTTCACGGATGAACAGTAATCTGCGAGGTGGATAAAGTGGAGAAAATGGTAATTCGTGGGGGATAAAATGGGGAGGCAAAATGTTTCACAAATGAACAATGATCTATGGATTGGCTCTTATATTAGTAGAGAAACATAAAATTTTCACTCAGATGCCTAGGCGCTCACAATTAATTTCTTAGATTAAGATGTGATTGTGTGACAGGTACATCTAGACTAATCAATTATGAATCATGTTCTAATCGAAATTGATAATACAAATTTTAAAAAATTAGAAGAACCAAGATTTTGTTAAAAGGAGTGAGGAAAAGAACGAGAGAACAAGAAAAAATATTCAAATTTATTGTGATTTTACTCATGTTTAATAGAAACTAAAAGTAGATTTTTTAGTAAATTTTGATAAAAATTAAAACAGTTATGAATTCCATTAAATATGTTGTTAAATTAATTGTTAACTCTTTATAAACAGTTTGCACCTCGCTCTTGGAGCGGGACACTTATAATATCAGAAAAAACTCAGTTCGTTTATTTGAGGTATACTGAAATGGAAGATATATATTTCCCGGCTCTAAATGGAGTACTGCAAAATTATTATACACTTCTTTTCCCTTAAAACATCTAAAAATTGTTACAAGGAAGACAGAATATATTGATGAGTACAGTGGAAGAGTGGCCCTAAATTAGGTCAATCCCAAGGGTGCTAGCACTCCCTCCCTCAATATTACATTAACAAGAAAACTTGCTTTAAGATAAGGCAACACCTCGTGCCAAATTTCAAGTAAAGGTATCTTCTCGGTCCCCTTCAGCAGTTTCAGCTTCCTCCAAATTGCTGAACTCTAGGAAATGTGTTGGCCTATGGTCTTCATGATAGTATTCCCGAGGCGCCCCAAGTTTCACTCCATACTTCATGCCGGCAGTGTGTTTAACTCCCATGAAATTGAAGTTCCAGGGACCATTATCAGGTATCTGTAAGTCATATTAGATGTAATTAATTGGACGCACTAGAACAGATGTCATGGATAAAACCAAAACATCACTTTGAGAGGAAGAAAACAGAGACGTGCATAACATTGAAACATTAAACTTTACCATGTAGAAACCAAGGAAACGGTCACTCAAAAGCATCTGAACTTTCTCGTAGTAGGTTGGCAGGTAACCATGGGGATTGCTTCCAGCATCTGTGTTGTTTTTCCCCCATTCATATCCTGATGGGGTCAGCTTATATGCAGTTAAAGAGCATGAACCCGGGGTAAAACTGCAGGTCAAAACAATACATTTCTCTCCATCCCATTGTTTGTTGTTTGCCAAGACCTGAGCATGAGCGGCTAGATCCTACATTTGGCATTTTTTTTACAAGTTTGTTCAGCGAAAATATCATCAAAAAGTAAAAGTAACAAAGTATTGCAGGCGAAGTTCAGGAAGGGAATGAATAAGATGAGGAAAATATAAACCTGCGGAGACAGCTGGGGAAGTTCGTTTGGCTGTGTATGCATCCATCCTAAAGGCTCCAAGTCATTCAAAAAGTCGTGTTCAGGTAGAGCTGATGGAAGATGAACTTGTTGATGAGTTCCCCACTGTGGTGGCATGGCAATACAGCGAATCTCCTTCACTTGAGGATTGTCTGGAGGGCTTATGCCATAAATGTATCCGGCAATTTGAGTGCGCAAATCAGCAATGCATATGAACTTCTTCAAAATATTTTTAGGCATGATGTATGTATATCCTGTTTCCTGCACAAATTAGACCAGAAAAATTTTAACAAAACCATTTTGGTAGGGCTTTCCATATAATAAATTAATAATTACAAGAATTCAAGGAATAATTAATCATCAAACCAACTATAGGTAAATACTAACAGTACCTTAATGTCTTCTGAGGTCACATATATATGATTCACCCGAAGATGAAGATTTGTGGCAGATATCGCTCTAACGCGCCAATCAGTTTTAGACCCATATGCTGCTTGCTCATATGGACTTGTGGTAGTAACAATCAACTCATCACCATGCACATTTGTGGTCCTTGTAGTGACTGCTGTAAGCTGACTAGCCTCCTTTGCCTAAGAGAATATTAAGATGTCCGTAAAATCAAAGGGATGATGCCTCACAAAGACAAAATAGAACTTGCAGATTAGATGGGTGATGAAAAAATACCTGTTTCTCAATCTCGGCTATTTGTTGTCGCTGCTGCGAAGGCGGAGTAATCTCAGCCCCAAGAATTATATCACGAATTTCTGACTGTGTCAGAGCGGATGTGTTGACATTGTTCTTCTTGGCATAGTCAGAAAGTATCAGATCTCTAAGGGCAACCTCAACCTGCATCACATTACAAAGATAAGAAACAATTAAAAAATGCAATTGAATTACGAGATATATATACATGCCCTAAAAAATGAATACATGTGCAGCCAAGCAGAAACTAATCTTTCCTTTCAAACAGAAACAAATAACAGACTATTTCAATCATGCACATCGTTTGACAATCTACCTTCATCCACTGTTCATCTGATAGAGATGGCCAGATGTGATGGGGCTCAGTGACAATTGTCTTGTCAGGCTTCAGCAACATCTTAGCCTTCTCATTGTTCACATGAAGAGCACGCAAGATCAAGATAAGTCTAGAGAATGCTGTGTAGGACGAGATACTCTTCAACCAATCATCATATATATTGAACAAGACCATCTGTGGTTCTGTGGCCTTCAGTATCAGATCACCAAATTTCTCAATCTTCAAGCAAGCCTGGAAAGGCAACTGTAGTTCACTTCCCTTGATCACAATATTTGGAAAATCAAGCAAGTGGACCTCTAGGGGATCCAACATTCCTTTACGAGTAACTATGATTTGCTTTGGCTGTTCTTCAACGGGCAATGATCGCACCAGTGCAGCCACTTCTTCTGCCGTTTTCCACTTCGCCAGCTGGCCGAGTCGCTTTTGCCCAGCCCAGACACTTGTGTGAATGACCTGTAAGACAAATAATTAATGAACAAATCTCAAAAACTGAATAGGTGATACATTGTCAGCAGGTGACAACAGAGCAAACCTTCAGAAAAAGCTGGCCCGTCCTAGGGTTAAATATAAAAATGGCACCATTAATGGGTTTTGTTGTGAGATTTCCCTCAAATGTCTTGTGTATTGTGACACGGTACACATTAGTGTCATCAACAAACCAGATAATCTGATTGCTGAATATCTCCCCATAGTTCTGTGATGATAAATAAGGCTCTGTAGGTTCTGAAGAATACAACTGTAGCCCTTTCCTTATACGTTCTCTCAGAACATATAGTGCTGGATTTGACTGCACGCAAAAGACTGATATATTAATTGATATTCTCTTTTATCAAAGGAAAAACATAACA
This sequence comes from Fraxinus americana, assembly GCA_035079005.1. Lineage (NCBI taxonomy): Eukaryota > Viridiplantae > Streptophyta > Magnoliopsida > Lamiales > Oleaceae > Fraxinus > Fraxinus americana. The sequence goes on along the minus strand of CM068706.1, from coordinate 26,281,907 downwards.
CTGCATGATTAATTATGCATTCCTAAACTCCAAAATTTTAAAAATATTGAAGTACCTTCATGATCTTATTCATAGCCTGGGCAAGCAGCGGTTTTGACCCAGGGAACCAGTTTCCGAATGCAGAATGCAGGTTATAAGCAAGATCAAGTCCGATCATGACCCCTACATGCGGAACAAACTATGTTAATTACAAATAAAAACAAGCATCAGAATTAGATATATCACAAACTACATATTAATATACCAGTTGGTGATGGATAGATAGACATGTTATCTGTTGTGTAATCCATAAACTTTGCCCGAGTGTATCGCTCAATATCATGGGAGTCATAATCACCCCAGCGAAGCTGCACATCTATCCAGTATTTATTGCTTGCCTTTTGGTCAAATACATCCTTTGACTCGGCCACAAGACTGGGCTTTGACATGGGCCATCTATGGGCAGCAAACAGAAGAATATCAGCACACGAGCTGTTCATTTTGTAACTCTTCCTTGGATGGATTGTTTCTTTCTGAACAGTTTCAATTTCCAATGCATCCAGCTCTTGATCCAAAACCTGGCATAGATCCATGACCACACTTTCATGAATCTTCTGCCACAAGTGAGCACGGAATATCTGAATCAGAGATATCTTTAGGGTAGGTATCTTTCCATGCATAAATATCCCGGTCAGATCCAGCTGCACCTGGAAACCAACATATACATTTGCTCGATTTATAGTTGGTGACCACCAAAGGGTAAATCTTCGATTAGGAATTTGATTGAGCCCAGATCTTTGAGCATTTGTCAATTTCTTATACTTCATAGACTCCTCGAAACCTGAAGCCTTCTCCCAGAAAAGACCTTCCCAAGTAGGGAAGCTGAAACATCAAAGAAAACAAGCTAGCTCCATAAACAACCCACATTTTTTTTTCAAGAGAACAAATTCATCAATTTGTGGAAGTTCTTAAAAACAGAAATGTTGTCACCATGAAATACAACTGATCCAACTGCAAAGGCAAAGCAAATCGAAGCCCAAATGTATGTTCCCAATATAATGGAAGTTCTTTGCTCTACCAAAGAACAAGAGCAATGCACAACACTGAATATATCTATGTTAGCCATAACGATGGGAACTTGATATAATATGTTGGACCATGATTGCGGTGCAAGGAAAATTACATTTAAAATAGAAAAAGGAATACATAAACTAATTTCTACTACATTGGCACAAAGTGACGGAAAAGAATTGAAAGTTATTCTAGTAGAGAGAGCACAAGCAAAACTTACTATGTTCCTTTGAACAGCGTATGCTCAAGAATTCCTTCAACTCCCCCAAGTGCTTGAATAACATCAGTTCGATAGTTATTCAAGTTCCACAACTTCCCGTCATGCCTCTGGTGCGTCCACCAGAATGGATTTTGTTTCAGAACTTGATACTGCTTAAAATCTGTTCGTACTCTCCATCCTTTGTCATATGCAAGTGTGTGGCGGTCCTTCTGAAACAAGGTATTGATTCGAGGTATCCCACGATCCCAAGAATCCTGAAAATCAAAAAGAAACATGTAACATGGGCATACTTTGTTTGATCAAAGTAAGACATTGTTAAGAATGTTAAAGAGTGTAACGGCAAAAAGACGCTACTGACTAGAAAATATCGAATATACAATATGACCAAACAAAGTTGCAAAAGCACCCTCCCCCTGAAACAGTGGGGTATTAAAAGGAATCCCCCACCCCCAACAACCCATAGAAACAGAAGAAAAAATTAAAAGTAGGATAATGAAAAGAACCAAAGTCTTCTTTGCAATTAGGATCGACTAATCTATATGAGTACCTTTTTGTCACTCCATCCTTTCAAGTAGACACAGCGATATATGTACTTGAAAGTATTGGACTATGAAATAATTTTGTGACCACATCAGGCAATGTTAATATTATTATAGTTTCCAGATATAGCCTGAATTGTTGGGATTGTGTTGCTCCGTGAATGGGAATTTATTTAGGTTTAAGCAAGACATGCTCTGGATATCTAGGTCGATATTCCCATTATTTATCCTCAATTAGTGTAAGCTCATTGGATAAATAACAGAGGAAAAAGGAAATTCTAGAGGACAAAAAAGGATAAAACCACGATAACAAAATAAAAATTGCACTGCAGCAAATAAACTCCCTCAAATCTTTTATAGTTAAAAAAAAAGGCCATTTAGAGTCTAAGCTTCATGTGAATGGTTTTTAAAAATCTTTCTAAATTTAGATTGTGATGGTTTTTAAAAATCTCTCTAAATTTAGATGTCCTCAATTGAGATTTTAATGGATTTTAATGAAATTCATTAAAATTTAGGTGTCCCTGATTGAAATTTAATGAAATCCTTTAAAATTTAAGTATCATCAATAACTAGTGGATTTATAAAGATTTCATTAACAGATGAATTTTAAAAGATTTGGATGGATTTCAAGCTTAAAAAAACATATAATCTTTTAAAATCCGTCAAAATCTTAGTTGAGGAAGCCCCCATAGGTCTCCGCAAAATATGCCCAAACTGTCCAAAGTCCTTTCCTTAATTTAACTTCAGCGCAACCTCTCGTTATTGGATAAAAACAGAAAAAAGGGAGAGAGAAAAAGAATCCCACAGAATGAAAAAAGATTAGGGGGAACAGATAAAATGGATCTGCTGTGAAACTTACTTCCAAATCTTCCAGAGTCAAACGCCTATTTTGTGCCTGGGCTTCTTGCCGCTTCAATGCATATTCAGCCCAAACCCGTTGTGAATCAATGAACTCACTCTCCCATGGCTGTCACAAAGTCAAAAAGCAAAATAAAATTAAAACCAATGATATGAAAATAATGCAAGGCATAAAATGGAATCCTGTACCTGTATGTAACGATACAGATTTGGAATCAACTGGTCCTCTTCGTGACTCATTCCACTCCTAAAATGAGTTATGCCAACGTCTGTTTGTTTGCTATACCGGAGGTCACTCTGGGGAATCAAAATATGACCCATTGACAACATTCCAAGTCCTCCAATTTCCTTCGGGGTGTAAAAGATAACAGGAGGGAACCTGAAAGCAGAGCAAGTTTCAGGATGTTTTGTGAACAAAGGTAGAATAGAAGATTTAACAAAGATAAATTACCTGCTAGGCATCTTTGAGTTCAATCCAATCTTAATACGGGTCTGTATTTTATTTTCACATTTCACCAGCAGATCCAACAGTTCTTGTGTATGAACAGTTGCTTCACGGAAATATGTCATGAGGCCTGCAGAAGCAAATTAGAACTCTTCAGCAAAAGAACACTCGAAGTCAAACCAACACCATGAAATATGGGCATTAGGAGGCCAAAAAATTAGATAATTACCTATAAGTGCTGTATTCCATTTGTTAACAATCTTCGTGAATGTAGTCGAACCTGAGGACATGAGGATCTGTCTTACACGATTCTCAAACACCTTCATATGCTCATCATCTACCCGTAAGAAAGCAACTGCTGTACGTTCTTTTGTCTGCTCATTCTGCAGATTCCAAACACCATCTCTTGTATTGCTGAAAGCCTCCTGAGTCATTCTAATCTTGGGCAGTATACGAACTTCAAATCCACACCTACACATATAGGCCACCAACTCATTAAATATGCATGTGTACACTCTGGACATATATGTGCATATAAAGATATCAAGTCAAAAGTAAAAGCAAAAAAGAAGAACAAGTTACACATACATGCTGAAAAGTAAGTTCGGGTTGTCCTTGCTGTAGACAGATACAAAGCTGTTCTCCCATTCAAGAGTTGTAATGCTTCTAGGAAGACGATTCTTCATATCCCAGAAAACACTTCTACCAAGATTGACTGTAATACAGAAATTTGACAAAGAACAAATGGATTCCTTTAAATATCAGACTAACAGCCAGTCGAGAAAACAAACTGAAGAAATTGTCATATTTAAATAGTATTTGATAAAATAAAAAAAAGTGTTGCATTACCATCATGCTTCATAAGTCTCATCCTGGCATCTCTTGGCCAGCATTTTTTGTTGTTATAACCAACCATATTTTCATTGTTAGGATCCGGATGCTCAGTGAGATACCGCTGGATAAGGTCCCGAGCCTCTTCATGGGTAAAACGGAATAATATATGCACCTTGTCAATGTATCTGGAGTATAAACGAATTGGATGTCTTGTTTCTACTCTAGTATCATGATAAGTAATGAACTCGTTTGGCATCTGGGGTGGACCAGCAATTTCACTGCCTCGAGTCAAACCAAGTAGTAAAAGATCAAGAACGAGTCCATAGTACTGCACTACAAATGAAGCGAACTGAAGACCACGTATGAGCCCATATGAGTTCGTGTGGCTCATGTCCTTGTATGACAATACAACGTTGTTCTTCGCAGTGACATAATCAGCAATATTATGGTCAAGAACCAAACGCAGAAGCCTGTAGAAACATAAGAATAAATCAATACAAGGAAGTTATACAACAGTATAAATATTTAACTCTCTTGTCAAATGACTATACAATTTGAGTGAAATACTCACCTGTTAAGCATGGTCAGATCAATCTTTTCAAAAAATTTCTCAAACTTAGTCTGAAGCATCACAACACACTGTCCTTCACTAGTGTCCCAAATGTCTTGTAAATTGTTTATGCCCTGACACCATTTATAGACCAACAGTGGTGGTGGCTCTGAATCTGCAGGCTTAATCCAATTTGGGAAGAGGTGGCGTTTGTCACCCTCATACCATAGATACTGGTCAAGATATGCATCGGTGATCTTCTCAAGAGGTTCAATCTCATAAACTGGAATTAGATAACTGTACAAGTCCATGAACTCAATGCCAACCTGCAAAATGCTCCATTATCAGTGTTAAATGTCACAAATAATAAAAGTAATAATTAAATTGTATTTAAAACTGCAAAATTTCACATTTCAACAAAAACCATTATCACACTAAATATTGGTTAAGAAAAAAGAAAGGACAAATTTATCAACTTACTTCCTTGAAGGCACGCTGCGTAAGCAAATGACGTTTAATACGAGACAAAGCTTCATGCGGATTATCATAAGCCTGCTCAATAAGACCCAATTCTTCTCTTTGTAGTTGGTTTAACCTAACAGCCACACTATAAGATTCCTTTAACCTCTCAAGAGCAAGGATGAGAAGCTTCGTGTCATGCTTGTAAGACAAAGGAGGAAATGGAATTGGAGAGAATTTTCTTGATTCCAACCAATGCACAGTGGTTGTATATATAGCCACAGCTTCTTCCGGAGTGACATATGGACCATCTTTTAAGTAGTTGTGTTGGCGTTCCTGTGAAGGGGGGTAATGAATAATTAATTAGCAGAGTGGTCAAAGAGAAAATTGTCAATCACTAAAGAACCAAAAAAACAGAAAAGTTTTTCAGATTTCAATGATGTTTTCTATTAAAGATTAAAATATGTATTCACCTGCTCAGCCTTCAACCAAAGGCGGGTCAATCGTCCAAGATTCTTTCGACAAACCGTCTTGTCCACTGTTGCTCCTCTCCTGATACGCTCACGATTATAATGAGCAACATTTGTCCACCAATCAGCTTTTGACTTGACATATCGCAGAATCATGTTCTCAATAGGAACAGGCAAACCAGGTACCTGAGGAGTCCAAGAATCAAGTTACAAAGAGAGAAGATAATCTGGAAGCACTGCAACATGAAACTAGTAAAAATCAACAATCTGAATGATGATGTACCTTCCAAGGAATATTTGCTTTCCAACAGCGCCATGCTTCACTCAGATGCTGCAATATAGTTCTTGCCTTATTTTGCTTAATACCCTCTACACAGTCAACCAATAATAAAATGAATAAATATATGTAAAAGGAAGTTCATATCATTAGTAAAAGGATTAAAGTTATAGTATAGTTCATTTAGCTTAGTTTCTTTCTTCCTTCGTTTTTTGTTGGGGTGGGGTTGTCACTTTCTGAAAAAGCATTGTCGGGACGATGTTTACCTGGCATAGCGTCCAGAACATCATGCATAACAGCAGCACGAAGCTCCAAGTCGAAGTGGCTTTCAACACGCTGCTTTGTCACAGTTTTGGCCACTCCTTTAGAATGCCGTCCCTCAAACTGTCTGGCGAGTAAATTTCCCAACCACCTTTCCAGGAGAGGTACTATGCCACGAAGAAAAAACAACCACACCCTCCACATAGGTGCCCAGAAACCACATCCGGGCCCTTTTCCAACCGGTCCAGTATTAAATCGGTAATAAATCAAGTGCTTCAAGTCTTTACACATTCGAATCTGCCGCATGAGCCTGTATTTGTAACGGTACATACCCGTCAACTGGCCAACATGTGAGAAGATATATTGCAATCCATCGGCCAACTGAAATGCGTCAACATTTCCCAGCCGGAACTGTATATTCGCATCAACTACTAGCTTTGTCAAACGCAGAATTTCACGACAAAGATGGAAAGCATTACCAAACCGCGATTTTTTACGTTCCTTGGTAGTGAGGGTCTTCACAGGCTTCAAGTTGAAATTATAATCAAGGTGGAGGTAGTTCAGATTCTTCCTGTGGATCAACAGATTCAGCATATTGTACCCTTGCTTGCAAACCTGGAGACCAGCTTCAGCCCAATCAAGTTCTGTAGTCTGAAAAAACTTTGTAGCTTGGAGAGACCTAAACAGGTGCTTCTTCTTTTGAGCCTTAGGTGGTCTGTGATGCAGCTCATTCAACACAAAACATTTCAGCAATTTCTGGTAACTGACACGGACTTTGACAGGATATGAAGGAGGACTGCAAAAACATAACCACGAGAAGAATAGACAAATTAGACATTCATGAAAACTGGGCATATTTATATAACAATGTGAAGAACTTTTCGTACCAGTGCTCCTTGAACCAGTCTGATACGAGCGGTATATCTTCAGCACGCCGCATCCGACCAGATCTCATGTTGAAGGGGCGTGGGGCAAACAAAAGTGAAATTCCTGCAGCAGTAGTATCAGTGTAAATTGGAGTGCTTGTTAGTAATGGTTCAACCCCCTCAGGCAACTGGAAATCATCATCATCCTCTTCATAAATCTTCTTCTCTCTCTGGTCCCTATTGGTACTTGTTATGGGGTGAATTAGAGGGTCATAATAGAAAGCAGGAAGATCAGGATCCTCAGTTTTGATATACATGACCATTGGAGTGTGATATACACTGAGCTTCACTTTCCTAGGCCTATTATTATATAGATGAGGGAATGCAATCCTGTATTCCGTCCTGAGAGGTGAACGGATGATAAGCTTATTAATGTCATTAAATTCATTCCAGTCCTCATCTCCCTTCTCCATGTCACGATACAAAGGTTCAAACTTTGGACCACCTGAAAACAAATTGTATTCAGAAAATACATAAAGTAGAACAAAAAAAGCATGCCTGCACCATAATAAAAGCATTTCCAATACATAAGCAAATCAATCAGGAGCTATGTAAGAACTTTCATGCATGTCCACAATACATATAAAGATATATACAACATGGGTACACAGACGCAAGCACAATTTCATATCTACATAACCATATTTGTTTCAATGAAGTATGAATCACATCCGAAAGTACAGACTTAGCATTGAACATACCAGGTATGCACATGTTCAGTGCTTTAGCCGTAAAAAATGACTCCATGTCAAATAAGTAAAAGTAATTGCGATCAATCAAATCAGAGAGCAGCTGTCCAGCAAGCCGATGAAGTGTTGCCATAATCGGAAGTGAGAGATGCCATTTCCGGTAGCTGGGACCATTGATAAGCTTTGTTTTCACAAGAGGCTTATGGTCATAGAACCACGTGTAAACAGCTGAATCTTCTTCCTCATCCAACTCCAGTTGAATTGGCTCCAAAGGATCCACATCTAGAAGATTATCAGCATAATCTAGTGGAGGTTCTTCATCATCAAAAGGAGGAAAGCGCATTCTTTTAAAATGTCGTCGATCTCTCTTCTCTCTTCGCATCATAATCCACATAGAACCCCACTGTAATAAAATTGACATACAGGTAATCAATTTAGAAAACTAATGTCCTGAGCAAGAAATGGGGCAACAATTAAGACCAACAAATAGACGGCAAAAGGAGATGTGTGCAGCAATAGAAGCATACTTGAGCCAGATAAATGGGTTCAACAACCCATGGTATTTCATTTACAAATGTAATGGCACCGGTAATATGGTAGAGAATCTTCACTTCGCGGACCTATCCGGACAAAACATAATAAGAAGTTAATACAAATGTAAAATAGTGGCTTAAACGATCCAACTCAGAAAACAATTCAAGAGCATTTTCAACAACCACAGAAATGATCAAACACAAAAGTACCTGTTCCCACGGCATGGGCATGTTTTCAAGGAGCTTGTAAACAGCATGTGGAACAAACTTAAGAGCTCCTAGATAGACACGCTTATCGTGGCGAAATTTCTTTGATGACATGTCACCATGATCCCTGCCAAAACACAAATAACCAAATTCATTATCCAATTGCCAAAAAGTTCAAGAAAACGGCAACAAAAACTTTTTTCTTTTTAAGGCAAGGAGAATCATGTTAATTCAAAACATTCACATTTTGTGTTTACAAACAATTTATAAACATGAACCAAACATAGGCTAAATGTGTTAATTCTAAAGAAATAGGTTCTCCACTCAACAATTAATAGATACTATAAATAAGATTTGAATCGAATAACCTAAGAAACGGCTTCTAGCTACATAAGGTAGAAACATCAAATCAATCATCTACAATAGAAACTTTGACAAAAGTCCACCAAATTAATAGAATATCTGGAGGATGAGTGCTGAAACAGGAGGATAATGTTTTCTAAGAGGTACAACCAAGGTAGAAGCCACAAGAATTAGCTAGGTGTAGCCTTTAGGTACCAAAAAATCCCAATAATCCATTACACAAACCATGAATGTTAATATTATATACAGTTCCATTGTAAATGAGCACGCTAAGACAGCATCCTGGGTTTGAAAAGAGGTTTCATAATGTTAAGAGAACTTTTCATACTAACATCGGGAGCATTTAACCAAAGATCCTCTGTGCTTCCACCCAGCACTCATTTAACCACGGATCCTCTTATACATCACATGCTCCCACCAAGCAAACCATTTCCTATTCCCTTTTGGACAGTTTAAGAGTTCAATTCACTTGAAAGCGTTTCTAGCACCTTTTAGAAGGGTCTATTCTACCTTCTCACAAAAGTTATCATCTTTAATTCAAGTTAATCTTCAGAGTATAAATTGTCCAAGAAGCTATAAATCCAGAATCAGAACCCTAAGAAACCACAGGAAACTCACTGTACTTACAAAATCATAATTTAACACATCTATAGTTAATAGGCGGCATCAAGACCCGAGAAAACTTACCGAATGATCTTTCGGACATGCTCAGGAGGCATATCCTCCTTCTGCGTCTCCACAAACCCAAACTTCCTCTTATCGCTATACCGCTTCGAGTTAAGTTGCATCCATTTCCTTGCCCTCTCGTCGAGTTGCGCCTCTGTCGGAAGTACAGTGTACGAAGGAGTAATCGAAGGCGGTGGTCCAGGCGGTGCTACTCCGCTAGTCCCCGGAGCCATAATAGGCGCCGCTCCTGCTCCGCCGCTACCGCTCGTGCCCGGTGGCGCAGGATTACTGTTGTGGTTCCACATCTCCTGTCCGTTGTTATACATGATTAGATTTATCTACATCTACAAAAGAAACCCTAGACGATTTTTGCTAGTTCAAGAGATTTACAAGGGTTTTGCCAGTGAACGCTTATAGTGATAGTGAAAGAAATAGGGAGAGAGTTGAGCCTCTCGATGAGAAACCAAGTAACAAGACCGATTGAGCCAAATGGCATGAAAATGACGAAACAGCCACTTACGACACTTTTTTCTAGTAGTGTCTCGTTTTAATAGGTTTAAACTAAAGGATTTCGTGTGAAAGTAACGAACCGAACCGACTTCAAAATATTAAAATTTATTTTATTTTTTTAGTTTTATAAAAGAATGTAAAACGTGATTAGAGGTAGAAGCTAAACTTCAAATTTTATCAGTTTAAGTGAGCCTAGATAAGGTCATGAGTAAAAAAAGTTACTTATTTTTATTATTATTTTAATATTTAGCCTACGTTTTGCCATCATTTTTCAAAAACCATTTTAAACCACATATTATCCAATAAAATAATTTTAAACATAAATTTAAAATTTTTCCCTATTTTTTAACCACATATTTTCTAACAAAATATTATTTCAAAATACATTTTGAACAAAAAATAAAGCTCAAACAAGGGTTTAATCATTTAAAAAAATATTTAATAATTAAAATAATACATACTAAATATTTAAAATTATAAACACTATATTTACTCAATAATTTCTACAAAATAGTTAATTATAAAATTTTCAAGTTTTCAAAATACAAAGCTAGATTATTTTTCATAATTTCTAATTTTTCATATTTAAAAAAATAAGAAAAATAGGGATAAATCTATTCCATCCTATCGTCCATTATCCTAATGACCAGAATAATTTTTAGATTATGTTAACATTTTATTTAAAATAAATCAAATATTATTGCAGTCTAGTGTTCAAATTTAAATTTTAGATATTATATTTGTGGAGAGATCATAGTTTTGGGCATAACATAAGCAAATGTTTTAACACGTAGATAGTTTGTGTTAGTTGGCTAGCCTGAGGGTATGAACTTGGTAATGGCCACTGTGAGACCTACACTGCCTTGTAATCTCTTATCGATTTTTTGTGGATTTTCATCCCATGAAAAAAGATCAATAGTAAGGAGTCGAGTTAAACTAGTACAAGAATTATATTCTTGCTTGATTGTCAAGTGTAGGTTAAAATGAAAATCAAGAAACTAGTCATTACTCACCGACGAGAAGGTAAACTTGATTCATACAACAAAGTAAAATATTGTTGTCACTACAACTCTGAAACTTGAGGACTTAAAAAAGAAACTCTCCTCATCCTCCTTGTCAGGGGCGGAGGGGAGGGGGGTCCTGGGGGGGTCCAGGACCCCCCCCCCCCAATTTTTTGGAAAAAAAAAAATTTTTTATTTTTTTTAAAATTTTTTGGCCTCAAATTTTTTTTTTTTTAATCTCCTAATCCAGCTCATTCAATTGTTTGTGAAGTTGTATTGTTTATCAATTATAAGTGAAAAAGTTTCATCAATCCTCAGACTCGGTGATGGAGAAATATTTCAAAAGATTATTAGTTTCTTTTATATGTTTCTTGATTTTTTTGTGACATTTATTTCATTTCTCCATCACAACGTACCAACTTTCCTTATTTTAACAGATAATGTTTCAAAAAAAAATTTCGGGGGCTCTGTCCCCGAACCCCCGTGAGCCCCTGCCCTTCAACTCCTGGACCCCCTAGCTTGAAGGGCTGGCTCCGCCCCTGCTCCTTGTCCCGTCCCTTGATCCGCAATAAAAGAAAAGAGTCTTGAAGGGGAGGAGAAAAGAGGGGGAGATTGATTAGACCGTTAGAAAGAGTCTTCCTTCTCTTGACGACACTAATATTTAGATTCATAAAATAAATTATGTAATACATACAATACTAATAATATTCCTCTATGCAGTAATATTAATGTGTTTACCATTACTCTCATCATTTTTATTAGGTTTTAATGAGTGAGATTAATTTGAGATCAATCCCTCGTACAGTTTATTGGAAGCTTAACTCGTGAATGATTCGAACATAATTCATAAGATAGAATATATAACTCTCTTGTAAGATGCCAATGTCCACTTAAGCGTTGTTTCAATACTTTCGATATAACAAAGTATCTAGTAGTTAATAAAGAATTTATCAAATTATTTAATTGTGAAGATCACAAATTATGAGTCATGAGAGAAATATGAGATCTAAAGAAGAAAATAGAATTTGAGGGTAAAATAGTTATTTCACACTTTGATTTGATAGTCGAGAATAACTAACCAAAAGCTGGTGAATTTTTTTTAAAACTTTTTAGAAAAATTAATCTAATTCAATTTAGTTAAGAGTCAATAGATTAATCAAGTGATATGTACAAATATAAAAGCGATATGTAAAAGGGAATAGAAGATGCAAACGATATAATTATGGACATTAGATCCAAATAAATGATTTACGTCCTCCATTGCCAAACTATATGTCACGAGTAAGACCTTTTTCACTATAATGATTGGCTTGTGGTACAATCCAAACCCTTACAATACTTCTGATGACTTACAAATAAACAATGTCGAACCTTATGCAATATTGAGCTTTGCGGGACCTAAATATGATCCAACTTATTGAGTTTTTAAGGGATCTCAATCTGACCCACAAATATAAAAAAAATGTTTTCACAATTGAAACTTCTTTCTTAATAAATGATACAAATGAAATAAGTACCAAATGAGTTTAAAACTTCAATAATTCGCTATAATTAATAGCTCCAATGTTAGATAAGAAAACTTAAATTAAAAAGATGATTTCAAAAATTGATTTAATCAATCAAAAGTTTTCAAAATGAATAAGTTGATAAAATAAATATGATGAAAACTTGAAGAGTTTTGCTCAAATCAATTTAATGCTCATGAAGAATGTTGCAATGAATGCAAAAGGTGAATGTATTTATATAATTCAAGGAGCAAAACAATCTATGAAATTGGACAAGGATTTGGAAGTCCGCCATCATATCGGACATACAAAAATAGCCGTTGTGCTTAGAAATTACAACAATCAAAAAATTCGACCATTACACCAATTGGACGTCCACATGGTGGAACCGGATGTTTACTTTACGCAATTTTCTTTAAATCGTTTCAACTTAAATGTTTTGAAGGAAAAAATGCAAACTTTTGAATAGCGTTTTCAACATATTTTCCAAGGTAAGTGATATTTGTAAGATATGATCTAAATTTAAATATCAATTTGAAAATCATACTTTTGATCAAAAATATTTTATGAGTGTGTTTATAAAAATAACTTTTTGTGCACAAAATTATTTTTAGAGCTTTCATCATTTATTGCTAAACATTGAAGCTTTTATACCTTTACAAATGAATAAGAGTGTAACACCACATTAATCTCTTCTTAATTTTTGCAAATATAATATTACCTAATGATATGTTTGATGCTTAATTAATAATTTATCGTCATGGTGACTAATCATGTTTTGTAGTAAAATGTACAGTGAACGTCCTAAACGATTGACATGCCAATTAAAGTTAATTATAATGTGCATATAATTCAATTAAAATCAGCATAAATTATATGAGATACTTATTTTATTGTACATTTATAATTTTCTAACTTACCATAAGTTGAGCCTAGATATAATATGTTAAAAGTATCACAAAACTAGTGGGAAGAATGAAAGAAGTCAATAGATTTGTATATTTTATTAAGAACCATAGCCATATTTATAGGGAATGATTGTGGATACTTCAGTCATAATAACTAATGTTGAAGGGGTTTAAAAGTCATTCATAAATACTACTATATTTACAACACTCCTCATTAAATGACTATTTACATAATAACTATCTCATTGAAACATTGTTTGACAAAATTCTGGTAAGACAAAAAAATGCCAACAAATAAACAGAGTACAAATAATTTGGAATAATAAACTTATGCATCGTTAAAACTTTGTCAAGAAAATTCAATGGGATAAAACTTGATCAAAGGAAAAAAGAGTACAGCTACTCCCCTAATTTCAATTCTTGTATCAAAAGATCCATGTTTTGTACGTCAATGTCTTCAATGTTGATGTTTTGTACGTCAATGTCCTCAAGAAAATTCAATAAGACAAAATTTGATGACTATAGTAAGACGATGACTCAAAAAATAGTTCTCGGTGATATTTTTGGAAGCCTCATACATATAAAAGTATTATTTTGAGAGTAAATGTCTTGTATATTATAAACTTTCATTAAACAAAGAATATTGTCTCATTCTTATTAGAAAAAACTTGTGAAAAAAAAATCATAATAAAGGAAAAAGAGTACATTTATTCCTTTGAATATGGTACAAAAGTTGTCCATTAAAAATATTTCCTGAAAAGTCCAATGAAAAGTCCAACGGGACAAAACATTGATCAAGGGAAAAAGAGTACAATGCGTATGTAACCTCTCATTATAATATCATTTGAATTATGTTTCAATCATATTAAATCCTCCATGGAAAACATTAACAGTCATGTCGATGAGTTGACTATCACGTATTTCAAATTTCATGCATTGTCAAGATAAACAATCTACGAACTTGTGATTTCATCCACCACGAAAATCACTATGTTGGGAGTCGTTCATTACATATTACGATTTTATTTTTCTTATTTCCATTTAACATAAGTATACACATTTAAATTTTCATACTGTAAGTCCAGAAACATCACGTTTCTATAATAAATTCAAATTGGATAAGATTGCATCCTTTTATTTGGTCAATCGTATCTTTGATCGATATCATCAACAAATTTATTTCAATATCATCGTTATTCATAATATAAAGCAGTATATCATGTACAAATGTATTGTCGACAATATTTTCTTTTCGATTCTATTTTTCTAGTAACGACCTAAGTTATTGAGATATCTCAATTTTCACCGTATCAAGTACTTGAACCTTTTCTGGGGCTTTACATTTTGCTAATTGCTCTATTTTCTTTTGAAGATATTTATATTAGAATCGAATTTCACAACGTTTTAGGCGCGCTATAAATTTATCAAATATAATATTAACTAATCATTTTCAGTACGTTAATTCGACTTGGAGCATGCAAAGTTGGTGTGTGAGATATTTTTTATCTCAAAGGTCGATAAATACATTTAAATAAATTATCTTTTGAACATTTTTTTTGCAAAGATTTAGATAATAATGCATTTGTACATTATTTTCAACTTCTTAATTTCTCCCCCTAAAATTGAGAGAATATACCGATCCAAATTAACAATTGCAAATTGCACTATTAAATATCACCCATTTGAGATAAGGGTTAAAACAACGCATTTCTTCTTAACATTTTTACTTTTTATCTTAGTGCATAGTTGATTAGTTATACATATCAAAATAATTAGATGGAAAAATTAGGTTTTGACCATAAGTCAATTATAATATGGAGAACTATAATGTTGGCATGATACGTAATAACATTTTCTGAACAAAAATGAGAAGTACTTTGTTCTCGATTAAATTAATTGGAAGCGTTTAACAAGCAACAATATTAAATCACTTATCAACATTTCAACTAATACTTCTAAAAGGGTTGAGATTTATGATCACTAGTATTAACAAGACACTTTGTCTAGGTTGAATAATTTGAAAATTATGCTCATAAGTTAAACTTTGAACAACAATTTAAAAAAATTTCATGTTGCAAACACCATATAATCATCTAGTAAATGTATCAAATCTACTACATACATATAATATCTAGATGGTCAACAAGGAGGATCATGGGGTCATTTATCACTCTAATTAATTTTCAAAAATATATGGAATTCAATCCCTGTTTTAGTCAATGATTTTAATAATCAATTTTCTATAAAGAAAACAAATAACATATAAGAAATAATTAAAAATCTTCTGTTTTTTCATTGAATATCCATTTAAATTTTCAATTTCGCATCGGTGTTGATCCAATGATGGTTCACCTGGTCATGCCAAATCAAATTGAACTTTTGGTTCAATATAAGATATAATTAAATTGTTTAACTTCGAAAAATATGAATAGATATTATATAATTATATAAAAATCAATATTCACATAACATGAGCTATATTTTTTCCTTCAAGAATAAATATAAATTCATAAATTACACATATGATATATTTTTTGAAATATGTGCTACTTCAAGAACATGTTGAATTTTACTATTACTTTTTCCAGACTAATATATCAATATTCTTCAAAAATATTGAAAATTATAACTCTGCTATTCAGGAGCAATCACATATTATCATAATAAATTATAAAAGGATTTACTCTTCAAGAGTAAAAACATAATTTATGTTAGATTATGAGAGTAAGTAAAATCTAATTAGAACATCAATAATAATGTGCTACTTTAGAAGTAATAATATTTCATAATAGATAGTTTAAAATATTAATTATAATATTGTGCTACTTCAAGAGCAACACTAATTTATTTACTCATCAGGAGCAAAAATATAATACATTAGATCTTATAAATTTATGCTCTTTGAGAGAAAGTAATACTTTAATACAATATTAATACTTAAAGGGTTGCGCTTTTTTAAGATCAATAACACGATATGTATCAACTTAAAAAAAAATCTAAAAATTAATTGAACTCACAAATGGCGAACATCAACTTAATATATTAATTGACAAAATAATGTATTTAATAAACTGATAATTATATAATCACAAACAGCAAATAATTGATTACTACCCACCATAAAAATTGTTACCAAAGTTGATTCCTGATCAATGAAGATTGGAAATGTAGAATTAAGGTGGTGTTCTCTTTGTGTTTCTGTTTTGAATTCGTTTTGTGTTTTCTGTTTTGAGTGTCTGTTTTGAAATTACTGAAAATGCGTTCTTTTTGTTATTCTGGAAAACTGTTTTTGAAAACAGAAAACTAGAAAACGCGTTTACTTTGAAATTTTGAGAAATTTTTTTAATAATATTTTATTCAATAAATCTAGTTATTCAATTAATTTTAATAGTTTAATGTTAATATAGTTAAAAATAACATATAAATTTTGAATTTATTATCAAATAGTTTCTATGCTCGTTAATATTTCATTGAAGAAACCGCATAAAGAATCATACTTTCCCGATACAGGACGAATACAAATATGAACACGTAAGGAAAAAATTGGAGCATTCGGGAAAAAAACGAGTAAATTTAATGAATCATCATCAAACTTTAAATATGTTACTACTTACTCACTCACTCATCCACCATTCTTTAATTAACATTTTTAAATTGTGAATGAAAAATTGCGGGTGGCAAATGACAATCCTACGTGGCAAATGGCAATTGAAAAATTGCAGGTGGCAAATAACATGTTTTCATGATAAATCCTACTTTAGATCATTATAATTAATTTAATGAGTTAACAAAATTTATAAAACGTGTTTACACGAATAAACAAAAAAATTGCACGAAAACATGTTTACACAAATAATCAAAATTTATAAAACATTTTTACAGACAAAAAAATTGCCACCAAGAAGATGATTGTGAACCCAAAGGTTGGATTACAAAAATGAGATTTGAGGAAGGAAGTTGCTTCTTGGATTACAGTGTGCAAGGAAGTTGCTTCTTGTGAATCCATATATGGAGGATGAAGCACCTGGGAGTTCATGGACGATATACCCGCTTCAACTTGAGAAAACTTTAATACTACTCCATAAAGACATTTGGGGCCAGCAACTTGAGGAATGAAGTGAAACCAATTCTTGCTGTCTAGCCCACATTACTGCAAATTCTTCGGCTTCTTTTCACGCCGCCCTCTCTCCTCTTTGCTCTTGAGAACTAGCTCCAATACATGAGAGAGAGTGTCCATAGGTGGCTTTGAAATATCAAAAGAGACACGTTTCAATACGGGTGTGACACTGAAGAAACCACTTTCTCTTCTTCTTCTTCCCCTACCCATGGGACTGCTTCCAAGTACTCCAAACATGATTGTATGCATGATGTGAAACCAAGTTGTTCTGCAACCTATAAGGTAGTTGGAAATAGAATTATGGCATGCATTACACACAATTAGGTCAAGTTTGTCTCCCAAAAAGAGTTAGTATTAGATATATTGGTGAATGATATGATGTCACGCTTCACCTGTTGAATTATATAAAAAGTAAGACAAACACAAGCCGTTGTTCTTCTTACAACAGTTTGAGGGGTACATCAATAATCAATAGCATATTATCCTGCACTATTGCCTGAGTATACATCTAGATTAACACAATGATGTTTTAATAGAAGAGTTTTTCGGGCATTGCTTTCAGAAATCCTCTCTCTGCTGTAGTGAGAACTAGTCCACCCTACATTCAATTTTGACAACGGTATTAAATGTCTAAACCCAAGTTGAATGGAGTTTGACAATAAGGATTGCATTTCCAACTCGAAGTTGACCAACACTGCCATACATTCCTGACAGAACATATGCAACTGCCTCACCAACTGCTATCAAGATGCCTAATAACTTCTGTGCTCCATTTCTGGTTGATTAAGGATCATCATCATTGAGACGATAAAAACAAATAAACAACTACATAGACAAAGCATTAAGAATAAGATAAACTTACGCTTCTGAACATTACGAGATACTCCGGCACCACATGGGCACGAGCACACGATAAATCTGAACAGGTAACTTGAAAGTTATGCATCAACCTACTCTTTCTATGTAGAACTTAAAAGGAAAAACTTGTGGTTAACTAAAGACCTTTCCCAATACACTATAGGCGTGATACCAAGCTCCATAACCCAGACGAAAGATCAATAGTCCAAGATGAAAGCATTAAAAATATGCATTTCACTGTCAGATTCAAAAAAATCAATCTTTACTTGTTTATCTTGTAAATTGCGCTTATACCTTCATCGATATTAGCGTGCTTCAAATAAATGTGAGAAGAAATCATCGTGTATTCTAACCTAAATGCATTCAAAAGAGGATTCTCTATGCAAATGAGTTTTAGCATCAAAGATAGAAAACAATCAAACATCTAAGCACCACCATTGCCTACCATCGCCACTGCCAACCATCACCACCACCGCTTGATCAACCGACCACCACACGCCATCGCCTACCATCGCCATGTGCATACACAACCACCACTGCAATCAACCAATCACCACCGCTACCACCACCGCCATCGCCTACCATCGCCACCACTACCACCATCGCCAACACAACCGATTCCAATTCCAATCACCCCCCAATTCCAATCACCCCCCAAATAACTAATTCCAATTTCATCTTAACTTACAGAAGTATATGCAGAGTATTGAACCTCACCTTGATTCATCAGTCGGAATCCAATTTCACAAGCTCGCTCGATTCTGGCCAAAATTGCAGGTGACCCATGGTGGTAGTCGGTGCGCCTGGTTGAGAGGAGTACAGTGGTGGTCGTCCACGATCAAAACGGTGGCCGACGGCGGTGGAAATACTGCAAAAACCGAGCCTGGTAGCGCGGTTTTGGGTGGTGATTGGAGCTGTTTTCTGTAACTCCATGGCTAGGTAATGACAAGAGGTTGAAGAGGGAGGTGAGGGAGATCGAATGGTAGTGGTGTCTGGTGGTCTAGGTGGCGGGTGGTGGTCGATTGTTGAGGAAGAAGGAGGCGGTTTTCATGGTTTCTCACGGACAGGGGAAGAAGAAGAGGAAAGGAGGCGTTTCGCGTGTTTTCTGATTTTTGAACGTTTTGGCCTGAAAACGGCCAAAACGATGATTTTGCCGTTTTCTGTTTTGTGTACAAAAATTTTTCTATTTTCAAAAATTCGTTTTGGAAAATGGAAAAGAGAACGCGTTTTTACCGTTTTGAAAAACTGAAAACAGAAAACGGCCCGAAAACACTAAAGAGAACAGGCCCTAAATTGCTGGAAGAGTCTTGATGATGGCCTGTGAATTCGGGTCGGCAACCCTATCCAATTCCTCATAATCATACCCTTAAATTAACTAAACTGAGGAAAAAACATAGTTTAATCTATTTTCTAAATAAAATTTATAATCACACCCACAATTGATGAATAGTGTGGAGGAGTTGGCTTCCTCTTTTGACATACTTGTGTATGAACGAATGAATAGTTAAATTGACCATTCACGTTACCTCTTTTTGGAGAGGTATCGTGTTGATAACGTGTCTAAGCCCCCGTTTGGCCCCCATTTTTTTTTTCCATTATATTACATTAATTTTTTTCTCTCTTCATTTCAACCACACATTCATCAAATAAAATAATATTACACACAAATCTAAAACTTTTCATTACTTTTCAACCACACATTCTCCCATCAATCACTATTCCAAAAATTTTCAACACCCCAAAATAGGGGCCAAACAGGGGCTAAATTAGAGAGAGAAATGAGAGAAGTCGATAAATTTGAGTATTTTATTAAGAACCATAACTCCAATATTTATAGGTAACGATTAGGACTATAAGGGATACAACAGACATAATAACTAAGGTTGCAAGAGTATAAAAGTCATTCATAAATACTACTATATTTATGGTAAAAAAGATATTTTTTCTTACTAAGTGAATTTTATGTAATTTAATATAAAGTAAATAATTGGACTACACATTGGAAAGGTCATCTAAGGGAGCACATTTTGGAGACCGAATTTAGTTGGCGTTGACACTAATTAATAGGTTATCTAATTAGCATAAATGAATTCATTAATAAATGCCCTTAAATTGGAAAATGATACTTTCCTAATTTTATACTTTTAGTACAAAATAATATTTTTTTTTTTTTTTTTAAAGTCCAACCATTTGTCTTCCCCATTCCTATATTTTTCCATAGCCAGGGGATTTTCAAAACTTCATTCCCATCTTCGAAGAGACGGAATATGTACTTTTAATTATATTAAGGTTAGTCTTTTTTCAATCATTCTCTTATAAATGATATTTTATAACTTCAGATCATGTTGATTTACTACATTAAACGTTGTTTAACACTAATAAATTTCTAAGTATTGTGGTCATTATATGTTGGATACATATTTATCACTATATTTTTAGGATGTATATTTATTAGAATTTATTTTATATATAATATTTATTAATTACCACCTTAATTTTGAACTTTTAGAGTTTGTTTCTTAAAAATGAAATGGTATAAACTAAATGTTTAGCAAGCCCAACTCAAAATTTGATGCACTTGACCCATTCACCATCATTCATTCCTCTTTCGTCTCTCTTATAGTGGCAACTGGTGAGAAATTGAAATCAAAATTCCTGAATTCATTGAACCCTACAATCTTGCCATTGGCCATATTGGAGTCGGCGATCACTTGTTCTCAACCGCAAACTGGAGTCGGCAAAATTGAATGACCTTTAAACAATAGGCAACGAGTGTGATTTTTATACAATTTTTTGAACTTTCGTAGTTTATTTGATAAACTATTAGTGCGTAGTGTAATGTTGTTTCTTCTAACCATATCACTACAATATAAAAGAGGCTAACATAAGTTACTATTTATATTGGACGAGTATTAATGCCTCTTATCGTCAACCATCACATCATCAGTAAGAGATCAAAACGACGTCGTTTTACTCATTTCATACAAAAAATGACGCTGTTTTGGTAAAAAAAAAGTTTGAAACCCTTTATACATTATTAAATGAGGAAATTACACACAACCCTATATTTCAAGATCCAACTTAAAAAATCAGGGTAAATATTTTATTGTTCAAAAATCAGGTATTTGATATTTTAAATATTATATATACAAATTTCACCCTCAAACCCTAGAAATCAAATACCACTCTCATCTCCTCTCTCTCTCTCTCTCTACCCCTCTCTTCCCGTCTCCTCTCTCTACCCCTCTCTTCCGACGCCTCTCTTCCCGTCGCCTCTCTCTCTCGTTTCTCCCTCGCACGTGGCCGTCGTCGACGGAGATCACAGCGGAGGGCGACGACGCTCTCATTACTGATGCCGGAAAGCTACACAAGATCTCCGATGGAAATGCCCCCGGAAACCTAGGGTTTGTCAACATTACTGATCTCAAGGGGATGGTAAATTTGACTTCGGCTCAGGGGTTCCAGGCTCGAAACTTGACTCCACCTACTCTAAATCGGTTCAACAACAGCCTTACACTATTTCTGTTCTCGAGGTCAACGCGCCAATTGATGCGCCGGAGATTTTAACTGGTCCGGCTCCCTCAGCATCTGACGTCAACATTACTGGGTTGAGAAAGCAGGGTGCAAGACATTTGCATCGTTTCTTATTTCTTCAGGGGTTTTGAAAACCTATCAGTCAGCCAAATGATGAGGCCTTCAAGACAGTGGGGGTGGAGGTGGTGGCGGGTTTGTGGTTGTGGTGTGGTGGCGGTGATGTCTGTGTTGTTCAGGGGATAGGGATGGTGTCTGGTTGTGGGTTTGAGATTTTTTTTGTTGGATCTGGTGGTGATAGTTTTGTTGGTGGTGGCGCTGTTGGGGTGGCGGCTTTCATTGGTGGTGGTGTGGCGTTGGTACTGTTGTGGTGGTGCCGAGGTGAGGGTGGTCGCAAGCAGTGGTGGTATGTGACCCACTATTCGGCGTATGTGACTAAAATTCGGTAATTTGTGACTAAAAATACAATCCGTGACCAACCACTTTGTGACATATGACTTAAAAATTATATAATCTGTGACCAACTAATTTGGAAATCTGTGACCGTGTGACCTATAAATTTTGATATTTGACCAACTAATTTTAAAATCTGTGATCAACGAATTAAATGTGACTTATAAAATTTTTGAACTGTGACCATAAAATAATATGTGACGTATAAAAATTATTATTTGTGACTGAAAAATAATATGTGGCTAATTAAATTATAACTTTGTGATCGGAATGATCGTCGGAATAGTCGTCGGAATGGTCGCCGGAGAATAGTGGTGGTTGGAATGGTCGCGAGAATAGTCCCCGGAGTAGTAGGGGTGGTGCATGTGGGGTTGGGTTTATTATATTATATTATATTAGAATTAAAAAAAAAAATTTTGAATTTTCAAATTATAAACATGATTTTTGAATTGGTGTAAACTAAACACTTCATTTATGAATTTTCCCCTTATTAAATGCCCCGTCTGACCCAGTACACTACTTTATTGCTATTCACACAATCATTTTTTCTCTCTGACATTTTCTCTTTCTTCCATTGCCTCTTCTCTATTTCTTATGCGACCACCATGTCTATTTACTCGACTTCCCTTACACAATCCTAAATTTCTCCTCTCTCTTCTATTTTCTTTTCTCTCACCATTCTCCGATTTTTTTTTAACTATTAATCCTAGGTATAGTGATGATTATTGATTTATTATTATTTGGTTATTTTACTTTAATTGAGGGTTTAAGCTATCGATTCAATTTCAATTATTCATGTATAATTCTAATGTAATTTCATTTTTAATAGTGAGTATATGGTGGGAGGTACTTTAGCTTTTGGTGCTACTCCGACATGAGGATCGTTGTCGTCGGAGATGCAGATCGGGAAATCTAGCTTGGTAGTTACGACCGCTACTAATAATTATTCAAACAATATCCCTCTGCTGCTACCGCCCATTGGGCTCCCCAAATATGTTTACCCTGATCGTGTCCCTGTTACAGTAATAGACACTTCCTCGAAATCCGGCGTTCTCTTTTTCTTTTTCTCTTATGTACATACATACTTGTTTGTGTGTGCTTATTCTTATGTGTGAATACTTGTCATTAGAGTTCTTTATATCACAATGTGGATTATGTATATTTCATGATTTTGAGAAAGGAGACAAGTGAACTTAGGGATGACAAAATAGTTCGCCGGCTTGAGCCGCTCGTGGCTAGACTCGAAAAAGCTGGAGCCGAGCCGGCTTGTGGCTCGGAATCACTGAGCTGAGGCTCGGACCGAGCCCCATCTTTGGGCAAAGGCTCAAGCTCGAGCCGGCCCGGACAGGCCTGTGTCTCAGCCAAGTTTAAAAATAAAATAAAATAAAAAATTGAGCCAGCTCGTCTCATAAAGAACCGAGCCTAAAGCTTGGGTCGAACCTAAAATTTTTGGTTGAACAAAAACTCGGCTCGGCTCGGCTCGGACAAACAAAAGCTCGAACCATTTTTACTCGAGTCGAACCCGAGCTCTGAGTTTTAGCTCGTGACTCGACTCGTTGACACCCCTAAGTAAACTCAGCTACTTGAAACAAAGTGAAATCATGCACTCTTCTGTGTATGTTAAGGTTAACTTTTTATGAAATGGGAACAATTATTACATGTGGATTGAAACGTCAGTTGTGCTTTTTTTTACAAGACAATATATTGCATTTGATTAGTATTCATGTAATTGTATTTGTATGTGCGTCCATGAATATTTCAAAAAACAGTTCACAGGTAAGATTTCAATTTCCCAATTTTTTTTTTTTGGCTTTAATTCAAATTTTGGTTGTTGACAAATTCAGCAAAAATAATTGGAAAAAAGTTGTGTGGAGTATACACCATCATAAAATGAACAACGAAGCATATAATCAATTATTGAATACTAATTTAGGGTATTCAACGAGAGGAACTTTGGTCGCCCAGCTAAATTTTCAGAAGCCTTTGTGGAGTACAATACAATTTGACACAAAAGTCTTTAGTCTTTTGGTTTACTCTCCTCCTCTTTGATGTATTCAAATAGAAGTGCATAACAATAGTGCTTTATTGATTATTTCTTCATTTTTTACTATTAAGGTCATTTTCACTCCTGTAATATAATGCTCATGACTTGCTAGGGAGGCTTCTCCACGGAAATTGTTTGAATATTCTATATATTTATGCCTTCGAGCTTGAAGAATATATATACACACACACATAACAACTCTATTGATCTATTTATGTTTTAGTAAATCAGAGTTTCGAAGGCCTACGACTGATGGAGTTATAAGTTTGATTGTAACGAATGCTGCTGTCTTTCTGTTATGGAAAGTTGCTCACACTCAATTTTATGATGAAGAATTTCACGTTCAGTTGTTTATAAAATCTGCATTTTGAACTAGGCCGCATGTAAATAAATTTAACTTCTATCTTACCACTTTTTCGCTCTGATATCCGTAGACAATTTTACACACATTGATAACTTCCGAATTCAATCATAGAGACTTGGATTTCTTCCGAATTTAGGTTGTCGACTTTTAGAATTCTTTTCCCATTATTGAAAAAATATTGAATCATTATAGTGGATAACAAGCACAATATATTTGTTCCTTATTAGGCTCTTTTAATCCTATTGTTTTTCTGAATAACAATAATATCAGTCATTCATGCAACTTATGATCTTTGTAAATAACAAATGAAACTTCCTTCTATTTTTTTACATTACTGATTGATTGCTATTTGTTATGGTTGGCATTTTGTAGAGAAAAGAATGTCGGGTATGGTGCCTACGCGGTACCTTTCAAAAAAATTTGGATTGGTAAGGTTCAGTTTTTTTGTTTCATTCCACTTGCTTTTAAGATATAAAGGTGCAATTCTCACTACAAGAAAAAAGGCCTTTTGCAACATGCAAAAGGCAACATTCGTCAATTGCATATTGCTAAAAGGGATCTATGGCAACATTCAGCAAGTGTATATTGCTATTGATTGACAAAATTGAGTTTTGGCAACGTTTTTTTAATGAATGTTGCTAATATACCATTTTTACAACGTTCGAGGTCCTTTTGCAACGTGCAATACGCGTTGCCGTAGATTAGTTTTTGCAACGTGCATTGCACGTTGCCATTAGATGTTTTAACAACATTCATATAAACGTTGCCATTAACTTTTTAGCTACGTTCATTGCACGTTGTTATTGTCATTAACCTTTTAGCAACGTTCATTGCACGTTGTTATTAATAGTTTTAGCAACGCGCGTTCATTGCACGTTGCCATTAATAGTTTTAGCAACGTTCATATGAATGTTGTCATTAACCTTTTAGTAACGTTCATTGCACGTTGTTATTAATAGTTTTAGCAACGTGCGCTCATTGCACGTTGTCATTAATAGTTGTCATTAACCTTTTAGTAACGTTCATTGCACGTTATTATTAATAGTTTTAGTAACGCACACTCATTGCACGTTGCCATTAATATTTTAGCAACGTGCATTGCACGTTGCTATTACTTTTTATTTTATTTTATTTTATTAAACCGCCCAAACCCGCCCAATTCAACCCGCTTACAAAAAAAAAAAAAAAACTCAAATTTGATAAAAGGCAAAACAAAAATCACGAGACAAAAGGGCCCAGACAAGAAACCCTTATCTTCCATTTCCAATTTCTATCATCTCTCACTCACAGTCTCACGCCGTCCTCCTCTCCATTCCCAGTGGCGTTGTCTCTTCCAAATTTCCAATACATCAACTCCATGGCTACTGAAGGTCATGTGCTTACTTGCAAAGGCATTGTCTCTATTTTTAGGTGAGATCTCTCGTCCCCCTTCCCCCCCTCCAACAACTAATTATTTAATTTGATTTGTATAGTCTGTATAGATTGCTTCCTTTAAACCCTAAAGCAAAAAAAAGTCGAAGTGTGGTTCAACTGTCTTGCTTTCTTCCTGGGCTCACTCTACTCCACCAAATCTACACATTTTCGAGGTAAGGAATACGCAAAATAGAGTAGATTGTTTTGGATTAATCTGCAATGTGGTTTAAGACTAAAGAGCTTGATTTTGTGGTAGAGAAGATAAGTTCTTGATATGTTCTGTTTACGGTTTCTCTTTCTTTTTTCCTGTGCTTAAGTTTGCTGAATTTGGATTTTGTGGGTAGAAAGTTGTAAACTGGGGCTGGAAAATTGATAATTCCTGAGCAAAGTTATAATTTTTTTTTTTTATTGGGCAAGTTGGAAATAAGTAATTTATTATTTCAAATGTATGAGTTTTGAAACAAGGTAACTTCTTTAGTTAAAAGAACAAAAAAAATAAAAATAAAGTGTAAGTTATCCAAACACGTGTGGAGTTAAAAAAATTTAGCTTAGCCACACATGATCCTTAACTGCCACTCTTATGTTGTTTGGCAGTTTCTGATTTCAGGGGTTGTGTTTATGTCTGGTCCGGCATGATAGAAGTGTTGGGGGTTAATATGTTCTTAAGTTAGCAGAGAATATGAAAATGGAGTTAAATACTATATAAAGTAGTCAATTCTATAATGTTTGGTGTTGTGTGCTGTTTTTATTGTAAAAGGGAGATTTCAGAATTGGATATTTGTAGCATAAGTAAATGTTGACTTGCTGCATCTCTTATTTCTCTAGACTTGAAAACTAAACTGATTATTGGTGATCTCCAGCCCATTTTGAATTCTAGTCTACTGGAGGTTGGCTGTGTCGAACCAAAATGGAGGTTCCGATAGTGCAGTTTGCTGGAGATTCAGTGGAAATGCACCAGAATACAATACAGAATCACGCTTCGGCTGAAGACTCTGTGGATAAGTTACATAGTCCAGAGTTATCAAAAGAACCTTCCACCAAGAGTGGGAAGAAAGTGTTAGAAGGTTCAAGACTGAATTCCACAACAACACCAAAGGGTGCTTCTACTATTGGCGTGGTTACAAAAAGGAAAACAGATGCTAAGAGTGGTTCCAATACTAATTTGAGTGGTATCAAATCAACTTTAACTAAACCAACTATGAGCAGTGCCTTGCACTATTCTGGATCGGCTCCAACGACTAGAAGGATCAGCACTGGAGGTTTACCTGAAAGGCAGACCGTTTCGCTTACAAAACGTCCAGGCAGTTGGGTTAATTCGGCTGTTGATGCCATATGTAGGAATGAGAAATGGTATGTAATTGTTTTTTGAATGATAAAACTGCATTCAGGAGAATGTGTTGCTTTATTGGATGGTCTAAAATTTGCAATAGATTAGTTTTTAGCCATTGATGAACAGGAAATAAGCATGTGAACAGGCTCGTCATTTCCTTGTACATATTTTATGTTCGGATGTTTTGAGTTGGCCTCTGGTTGGCAGAGATTATAATCAGATTTTTAGGAGATTTAATAAAAGCTAATGAAATATATGGTTGAAAAGTTGTGGGTTGTGTGGTTTAATTTTTTTTACTTTTGACTTAAATTTTAATCAATTTTTTTAGCTGATGAAATATATGATTGTATTGAGCTCATTAGTATCACCTTACAAATCAATTTTTGATTTTCTATTTTGCAATATTAAATATTATTTGGAGTTTACAGGGATCGACAGTGTTGGACTTGGACTTACCTTGCTCAGGTAAGTGTTTTTTTTTTATACTTGTGAAGATATGTGTTCTCTTGCGAGAATAATTGTAACACTCTTTTTTATACTTTATCATTATATATAATATGATAACATAGCTTTACGTTGTCATAAGACGTAGAATAAATTTTTTATTATTGTACTATTGTACAGATTGAAAATAAGAGTACAGATGAAGTGAGTTCACGTGCTTTTACTCCACAGATTATGGGTCATTTGGCCTTGTGGTAGTTCCTTTTTTTTTTGGAAGGTTTCGGTTGATGAATTGTATATGGGTCATTTGGCCTTGTGGTAGTTCCTTTTTTTTTTTTTTTCGAAATGTATTGGATTTTTAGAAGTTTCAAAATTTTTGATCTGAATTTTGTATGGATATTGTTGCATTTTGGAATTCAGTTAATGATGATTATTGGAGTTATTTGATATTGTTGTCTTTTATCTTGTTTTGTGGTTGATTTATGTAAATTATTGTACAAATAAAAGAATTAAAAAAATAAACGTGCAATGATCAACGGCAACGTGCAATGATCAACGGCAACGTGCATCTGCACGTTGCCGTAGGATCTACAACAACGTTCTATCTGCACGTTGTCGTAGGATCTACAGCAACGTTCTATGAACGTTGCTGTAATACCTACAGCAACGTGTAGAAACGTGCTCTGCACGTTGCCGTTGATCATACAGTAACGTGCATTGCATGTTGCCGTAGATCATACAACAACGTTCAATGCATGTTGCTGTAAGTTGGAACTCTACGGCAACGTCAAACACAACAACGTGCACCCGAACGCTGCCAAAAGTCTATGGCAACGTTTTTCGCGCGTTGTCATAATTAATTTTTGTTGTAGTGTCTGTTAAAAACATAGAGAAAAAGGAGACTTGAATCAAATAACAAAATGGTTAGATAAGATAGTAATATGCAAGAAAAGGAAAGAAATAGGAGAATAGGAGACAAAAAAGAGAGAGAAGGACATGAGAAAGGAGAAAGAAGAAATTAAAGAGACATTGTAATTTTACTGTCCGTTTGATTGCAAAGGTGGAAAATGAGTGGAAAGAAAATGAATTCCAAGAAAAGTAATTGCCTAGAAATTGTTTTACAAGGAATTGTTAATTAAGTGTGTGTTTGATTGATAGTTTGACTTTGTTTTACATGAAAATTGTCCATTGAAGTGATCAATTTTTCCACAATTGGTTACAAAATTTGTTTCCATTGCTAAAAAATAATAAAAATAAAAAAACAAAATTTTTTCCTAAAAAATCATTTATTTCATCAAAGTTTAGTGTTCGTTTGACTTTGCTTTACATGAAAATTGTCCATTAAAGTGAATTTTTTTTACGATTGATTAAAATTATACCTATCAAACAACTAAAAATGTGGAAAATGGAAAAAAATTCCAACTTCCAAGGAAAATAGAGACTATCAAACAATGCATTATTCAATAAACAAATCTAATTAAAACAATGTACTAACTCTCATATAGGGTTTTAAAAATTGTAATTTTAATAGGGAAAGAACTAAAGATATTATATTTTTAAACAACAGATAATATCTAGCAAAAAGGAAAATATCTCAACTTGAATAAGAACCAAAATAGAACACAAGGAAATTCAATTTTTTCCCTCACACAGACAATTTATTTTAAAATTAAAAGAAAAAAAATGTGAAAAGGCACTAAACTGGGTATGTAATGAATCAGAGACATAATGCATCAAGCTAGTTTTTGAACGTTCCAGTGATGCTTGATAGTACACTATCCCCGACTACTTGCTTCCTAGCCATTCTCGTTCCCGCACAGAAAGAGAAGTTGTGACAAACCCATTTTAATTAGTCAAAGTCAATGGTTGAATTTGAAAGTCATAGTCAAAGGGGACTTAAGTGAAGCAAATTAATTTTCTTGGGACTTATTTTATAATGGATATTATATGAGGGTTAAGATGGATTATTTTTGGAGTTAAGGACTTATATTATATTGGAAAGTTAAGGGACTTCTTTTGCAATAAGCCCATAACTTTACTAAATTAAAACCCATTTCCTATTTTCATCTACCCTATTCACACAGAGACCAAGCAGAGAAGAAACCGAGATAGAAAGGAAAAAGGAGAAAGAAAAAGAAGGAAAGGAAAGGAAATGAAAGAAAAAATGGAAAAAAAAGGGTAAGTGGCGATTTCCTCAATCATAGGTTCGATTTGTCTTAATTTTTTCAAGAGATATATAATTATATATTGTCAATTTTCTAGGGTTTTAACTTGGCTCGAAATTGCAAATGTAGGTAAAAGATCATGATTTTTAGTTCAAATTTCTTGATGGTTAGCTTCCATTTATATTTAAAGTAAGAAACTCTATTTTTGGGCAAACCCTAGAATTTCTAATTTGATTCTTAAGTAAGGATATTTGTGAAAGATGATTGTGATGATGAAATATTTACTTGGAAGTATACATTTATGGAAGAAGAGGAAAATTTAATGGGATGAATTATGATTACTAGTTGTCACTAGATTGAAGTGGGTATTTGTATATATGCTCGGATTGAAGGTTATGTTGATGAGTTGATCATTAGTAAATGGACTAGAAAGGGATATTAGCTCCAATGGATTAAAAGAATAATTTGGAGAATTTATTCAAGTATGGAACAATTAAGTTCTAAGAGTTTGTATTTTAATATTAAGACTACTTATTATGGTGGTTGTTAAATTGATTATTCATATCGTATTTCAGGTGGTGATGAGGAGATTGGAAACGTCTATCAGCCAGTCTAGATTGTAGCTCGTATTTTGTGAGTGAAAAATCTTAGGGGCCGGTCTCTTTGTGTTTCAGTTTTGTATTTTGAGTTTTGAATTCATTTTGTATTTTGTGTTTTCAGTATCCATTTTGAAATTATTGAAAATGCGTTCTTTTTGGTATTTTGAGAAACTTTTTTAAAAAATGAGGAAATCAAAACGTGTTCTCCCAAATCCAAATTCATCTCTAGCGTCTCTCTTTCTTCTTCCCACACTCTCCGTCATCTCTCTCTGTCGTCTCTCTTCTTCCCCTCCTCCGTCGTCTTTCTTCTCTCAAATACCCCAACAATACACACACGAGTTTCCACCGGGCGGCGTTTGAATCTACCATTTGCCGACCATGTAGCGCGGTCTTCGCGATCGGTGTAGGGAAAAATTCAGAATAATTTCATGTTGTTTTAGGTAAATTGGAGCTATGGATGGAGTCGTCTGGGGGTGGGCAATCGACCGGTGGTGGTGCACGACCTTGGGTGTTGCCGGAGGTTGAGTTTCCAGCAGAAGCAGTTCATTTCGAATCAATTTTTTGTGGATTTTTTTTATTGATTTTGGAATATGATTGAATTGTTGTTTGTGTGGTAATGGAAGAGGGGATTGTGGGCTTTACAATGGTAGCATAATCCTGCCGTTTTGGAGGAGGTTGGCCGGAGTTTAGGGCTTGGAAAGTGGAGGTGGAGCGTGGGTTGGCAGTAGACAGGAGGAAGTGTTTTGGCAGGAAGGAAATTGAGCTTGGCCGTTTCCCATGTTTTCTAACTTAGTGTGCATTTGTGAAGAAAACACAGAAAACGGCTTTTTGGTCGTTTTCTGTTTTCTTCACAAATTTTTTTTTTTTTGTGTTTTGGAAAACTAGCTTTCGAAAACGAGTAAGAGAACGCGTTTTCACCGTTTTGAAAAATCGAAAACAGAAAATGGGTTGAAAGCAGCAAAGAGAACACCACCTTATTTTTCAGAAATAAATATTTATTAAATTTATACTATATCAAAAAGTTAATTATTACGTATATTTGATTTGACAGCGTTATTTTCAGAATCAAATGGATTTTATGGTTAGTTTTTTTTTTAAAGTTAAATCCAATTCATTGAAATTATTTCTCTAGCATGTTATATTCAAATTATATATTTCAACATATTTAAAGTTATTTTAAAACCATCAGAAAGTACTCAGGTGATTTTACCATCTCTACACTAATGTGAATGTGTTTTCAGGGTGTATGACCAGATTCCGTGATTTTACCCGCTCTGCACTGATGTGAATGCGTTTCTACAGTGTATGACCAGATTATAGAGGTCTTTGGACCCACTCTCGTACACACATAGGCTTTGGGCCGTGTACTAGGGTAATTAGCCTTTGGGATAGCTCTGCGTATGTATGGCCAGATTATCATATTTGAATGGCTTTGCCTTGTACATCGAGATTACTCTGTATATGAGTAAGGCTATTCATTGGGTACTTCTTGGTGTGATTATTTAGTATATCATTTATGTATATTCAGTTGTAGATTCACAGAATTTCAAATATCAGATAATAGTTCATTTCAACATATAGAATTCAACTTGTTCAGTTACAGAAATACCATTTTAACTTACAGAAATGATAGCTTTACACAGATTTATGTTGATACGAGATTGCTATACTGACATATTTTTACAGTTGGTTATTCAGAATAAAGAGTATGAATTTTATGATTTTAGAATGTTTCAGTTATAAAAGAAATTCTCAAAATTTCTTAAAAACTGTAAGAATGATAAATCAGATTTTTCAGTAAAAATGTATAAATGGAAAAAATATACGTTATTGTGAACTATCCACTCAATGAGTTATAAGCTCATATATTTTGTCATGTTTTTCCTATCAGGAGGCCTCTGGATTTGAGATACCTGGAAAGCTTGTTGAAGTCCAAAGCGTGACTATCCATCATTAGGTTGCATGATCTTAACCATATCGTAGCATTTAAATGTTTAGTTGGGGACTCAAGTTCACAAAACACTTGGTCTAATATTTTCTTTAATGTTCACTTCATCGATGGGTTGTTCAATTGTTGTAATGCATGCATGCATCTAAACATGGTGTTTTGAAGTAGAAGTATTTAGTTAAGTTTAGTTTCATATTGATTTAGTTGTGGTGGTATTGATGGAATTGGTGGTTCCCAAATATTTGATATTTAATTATTGTATGGGGTCTTTTGTAAATTTTCAGGTTGGTTTTGTTCTATTTTCAGGAGAAACTCTGTCAAAATTTTTACAAAAATATTGTCTTCATAAAACAGTCAAGTAGTCATAGAACAGTCTATGTGGCCTTGGTGGTAGGTCCAGCATCTAGCTGGAACTTATCATCGGCGCACGTCACTTCTGGGTCCACTAGGGTGATTCGAGACGGGGTCGTGTCAGAAGCAGTGTGGGGAAAAGCAAAATGGGCCCACGATGGAGTTACTTTTTCCCTATTTGTCCTAAAATGGGGAAAAATAATATAGAAGATGAGACATACCTGAGTAAAAGAGAGATGGGCCGACGACAGAGGAGCGATGAGGGCTGTAGTAATGACGGTCGGCATTGAGGAAGAAACGATGGTAGACTATAGAGAGGGAGAGGAACGCGTGAATGATTATTAGTTTAGGGTTGGGTTTTTGGTTTTCTAAATCTAAATTAAAGAAAGGAATATATTT
Source organism: Fraxinus americana (assembly GCA_035079005.1). Classification (NCBI taxonomy): domain Eukaryota; kingdom Viridiplantae; phylum Streptophyta; class Magnoliopsida; order Lamiales; family Oleaceae; genus Fraxinus; species Fraxinus americana. Next base: position 26,248,620 of record CM068706.1, on the reverse strand, counting down.
TGCAACAGGAAGTAAATGTTGCAAAAGATAAGTTTTAGCAACATGAACTTGTCATTGAAATTGCATCTGACTTTAAGTTGAATTGAAGATGTTAACATTAAGAGTTTTAACGATTCTAGCCTTCATCTTTAAATCGTTTGGAATTTTATCCTTGTCATTGTGCTCACAACGGGTTGTGTTAAACAATCCAAAGAAAATAAAGAAAAGAAAAAGGAGGTTAGGGTTTCATTAATTATGCATAATGCAATTGAATACAAATGAATGATTTAACCTATAAACAAAGAGACTATACATATGCTAAATAAAGGAAATTGAAAAGACTATTCTACCCTTAATAAACAATAAAATAAAATAATCTTATATTTCTTAACATCTCCCCTCAAACTCATGATATTGCTGCAAAAAGCATCGAGAGTTTGCCAAGCAAGAAACGAAAACGATGAACCGAATGTGACTTCGTAAAGAAGTTAGCAAGCTGCAACGATGAAGAGACAAAACGTAGGGAAATAATGTCAGTCTATATAAATCAAATCTTCAAAATTGCTCGTATGTCAACCAAGCCGAACAAAGAACTCAAAATTGATGATAATGAAAAATCATCATCCACCAATCTAACCAAACCGATGCAAATTTCAAATTCCAGCTCCACAAATACCAAATGAATTGGATGTAAATTTCAAATTTCGGATATATCAAACCAACACCAAATCAAATTTTAGATTAACTGAACATAAACCAAACCAAATTCTCAATCCCATAAATCGGGCATATACCAAACCAAATTCCCAATCCCTTGAACTGGGCATATACGAAACCAAATTTCCAATCTCATGAACTGGGCATATACTAAACCAAATTCCAGATTACCTACTATAATCAAAAGCTTAAAGAAAAACTTCAAACAAGCTTAAGAGGAGACAAGACTCAACTTCGAACAAAAGCCACCAACAACAACTCTCGCGACCCAAAAACAAAACACCGAATAGCCAACAAAACTCATGGCCCAAATCAAAATTTTCAACCCACACAAGCTAACAATTCACAATAAAATCAAACCAATTAAATAATTGACACAATTACTTCAACAGCCCAATAAACACAACCAACATATTATCTTAACGGCCCAAAACTCAATCAACAATTCTATCTCACAGTAATTAAACCCAAAACTCAATGCATAAAAAGCTCTTTCTTTATAATCTCATTTATCACACTTCAAACATCTATAGCTCTTTTATCTCCGGTTGCCAAACAAATCCATCTGTACAAACATCAAAAACTCCAGAATAATTCAAAATTCAAAAAACTCGATCAAAATCTTCTCGTTCTCCTTGTTTAGTTCAGCAAAAAAACACCATAAAATCCAACTTTTCTTCTTAAATTTGATAACCCCGTAAAATGATCTGCTCTCTCTCAATATTCATTGGCTGGAACTTCATATTTGGAGAGGCTGTTTGATAACAAGTTATATGGTAGGGGAGACAATAATTTCTAACCAATTTGGTTATATAATTCAAATCGTTTTCTAGCTCACCCCATGGCAAATCAGATGGCTGATAATTATTTCCATCATAACCCCCACCCCACTGAGCTTCAGATGGCTGATAATGAAAAATTTGTTATAACCCCAACATCTTCTTCCTTCAGGCCATCATGCTCTAGTAGGTCCTTAATAATCTCAACTACCTTGCTAGCTTCAATTCTGTTAAACCATGATGGATTGCTCCCTTCCCTCTCGTTACAACCTTGAATACCGATAAAAAGCAAAGGGAACTCCTTCTTTGGGAGGAGATTTTCCCGGGATGTGGAAAAACCCGTACTATCCCCGTACCACAAGATCAATTCCCCGCCATAAAACAATTCGGAAGGAAGATGCAGAATTGCTGAATGAGATGCAAAGAAAAACAACATTGGTAGCCGGACGAGCGGCTCAAGGCCGCTCGTCGGAAATGAAAATCAAAAGTTAATTTGTTTAGGATCGAAACCGCTTTGATACCATGTTAAACAATCGAAAGAAAATAAAGAAAAGAAAAAGGAGGCTAGGGTTTCATTAATTATGCATTATACAATTGAATACGAAGTAATGATTTAACCTAAAAACAAAGAGACTATATATAGGCTAAGTAAAGGAAATTGAAAAAACCATTCTACCCTTAATAAATAATAAATTAAAGAATCCTATATTTCTTAACAGGTTGTATGATGTAGTAAAAAATTGATGGGTCCATAAGATATGTAATGAAATAGTTGATAGAAATTGTCCATCCAATAAAACGTGCTATTAAAAATAAAATTTAATTAACTTTTTAGCAAATAAAAACTTTTCCAAATGAGCACTAAATATATTAAACCCATAGTCTCAATTTTAAATATTATGTCCATTTTTATACCGCTATAAAATCTGATTAAAATTTAAGTAAAAAAAATAATTTTAACAATTTATTTTATAAAATCCATAACTTTTCAAGCACACATTTTATCAATTATTATTAGAATCTACTAAAAATTAGAAACTCATAATAAAGCAACGGGAAAGATGGAGAAACTTTCAATTTTTCCCTATCCTCGCCAAAAGTGCCGAACCTATGTTCCGTGGGGTTGGGGTTTAGGCGAATTTTAGAATTTGGGCTCCTAAATCATAGCAGACAATTCATTTTTTTATAAGAGTTGTGTATATCGACACTCAATCCAAGATAAAATTTCTTCTAAAGAAGCAGAAATCCTTCCAAACAGATCGTAAAATCTCGATTGTGAATGTGGGAACTACTGAAAATTTTCTGCCTAGGCAGGTGGGGTAGAAAAAACCATAACAGATCTCTTTTTCATTGATAACAATGTTAAAATCAAATACATGACAAGCCTAAATTGAGTACACATGCATAGCTATTCTTTTAGAAGAAGATTATAGAGATACCCATTGTGAAGCATCCAAAGCCACACCAAGGCTCAATATCATACTTGTTCCAGGAAACATATCAATTGTGACAGAGTTTTAAAGCATAAATGGAATTGGCTTAACATTTATTGGAAAAGCATCATATATCCTCCCACGTACGGATGTTCGTGGGTCGGTTGGTTCGGTTCTGAAGAGACCCGAACCGACCCAAAACTTTCGAGTATTTAATAAATGGACCCGTCGGGTCCAAATATAATTATGGAACTGTTCGAGTTCGGTTCCGTTCGGTTCGGGTCGGTTCCGTACCATAATTAAATTTTTTAATATTTACAGTAACACTACATAAATACAACTAATGATATTTCATTCGTAACTTTTACAAATTAACGTAGCCCAATTCAAAAATATATAAATAACTAGCCGTCCAATAAGATTAATTCAATGCATACAAATACCAAAAAGTAGATATTAATTTTACGGCAACACTACATAACGTATATTCATTTGTTTCAAATTAAAATGGGCTAATGAGTTTTAAAAATGATTTGGGCTTTAAAATTAAAATTATGAAATAATCTGATTTATTTAATTAATTTGCTAATTTGTTTAGTAAAAAATAAAAAAAATTATTTAGTTTCGGTTCTTGGTCTAGACCCGAGACCCGACCCAAACCCATCGGTTCTCGATTCGGGTACCTGTTCGGGTATTTAATTTATGAAGAACCGCTCGGATCAGTTCGGTTCGGTTCGAGTTTGGTTCGGTCCGATTCGGTTCGGGACTTTTGGACACCCCTACTCCAACGGTTGCAAGTAGATGAACATCAAGTATTGCAATAATGCCAGTGCCAACTTTTTCTTTTCTTTTTACTCATAAACCATGAAAAAAGAAATGAAAAAACTATAATTTGCAAGAAAAACCCAACTGCAAATCACTCCTCAATATTTATTAAACTCCAGATAAACCTCGATTATTTTACTTTTTGCAGCAATTTTTTTTTTGATAGCAGTCTAAAACAAGAATGCAAATCTTGGAAAAATTTAATCAAAGCATCAAATCATTACCAGATCCCTTAATTGCTTGGGTCACTTGCTTCACCCTTCACTGACAATTGAATTGAAAATTCTATAAAACTCCCAAAATCCAAAACAAATTACTTCACATAAATCCTAATGGAGAATATATATAAATTTGTAATAATGTAAAAATACCTTGAGAAGATCACACATTAGCTTCGACGACGGACAACCTCCACTACCGTTTGATTTCTCAAGCTTTTGCTGTTTGATTTCTCAAGTTTAAGTATGGACTTTCAATTTTCAAACTCCGGAGGTTTTTGTCATTTTGAAGGCATAGATTATTATTGGGAATATTAGGCCGAGTACCCTTTTTTTTATATGTGTTTTGATTAATACCCTTAAATTCTAATTAAACATTTTAATGAAGTATTAATTACGTCCAATTGTTAAAACCAAAGCCCAACCCTCATTTCCTCCCCCCTCAGAAACGTACCATTTACAACACCAAACTCTATATGTCGTCTCCCGCTCCATTGTTTCCCACCGAGTGACACTACCTTCAGCCACTCAAAAACCATTTCTTCGAGACAAACAGCACATCGCAGTTGGAATCATGCTTTATGCCAAAACCCAGCATGGGAATTTGGATAAACCCACCCCAAGCACCATTAATCACTACCATTGCACCTCAATTGTCGTCGCCGCCATTCACTCATCATTCCCACCATCACCATCTACTACTGCGTCGGAAGATCTATATATCTCCAAATCTAAGATTCAGATTTTAGGGTATGTGATTTGATGATATTAATTCATGAATTTACCAATCTCAAAGATGAGCCAACTGTAGAGGATGACGTAAAAATATATTTACAATATTAAGAAGCTTTAAACATTAAAGAATCTTGGTTGATTTCAAATAATAGTGCGCATAGAATAAGTTAGACATCTAAAAAACAAAGTGAAGAAGAATAGTGATAGATCTAATAACAATTTTACCTTTTTATGTTGAGATCTATATTCGTTTACATAAATGTTAGTTTAGGAATCAGAAATGGAGAATGTAATTCTACTTTCATTCAATTACAAAAAGGAGTACAGCTTCAGTATAAATAGAACTCATACACAGTTTCCAATTATCTTTTGGCCATGGAACTGGATTTGCAATTCGTGGACAATGAGACTGGTTTAAAGTGCAGTTCACCTGCTGCTTAATCTGTAGTGGAGAACCTGATGATTATTTTTTGAGCATTTTTTATGGAATATGTAGAATATATAAAAAAGAGACAGTATATAAAAGCAAGTTAACTATCATTGGATCTATTTTTTGGTTTTTGATTAGTGTTTCTCACTTTTTCGTGTTTGTGACTTTTTTGAATGTTTGTGACTTTTTTGAATTTGTCATTTTTTTTTTTTTGGTTGTCACTTTTTTCAGTCGCCTTCTTGAAATTTCAATCATTTTTTAGTAATAAACATCACTTTTTAATAAAAGTGGTATTGTAAAATGACATAATGTCACTTTTTTTTAAAAAAAGTGACAATTTTATCACTTTTTTGTGTGTTTGTAACCTTTTAATGTGTTTCATTTTTTCTGTCACTTTTCTGAATTTCTTTTCACTTTTTATTGTTTGTTACTTTTTAAAATTTTTTATCACTTTTTTGAATAACAAACATAGGTTTTGATTGGTGTTTCGTCATTTTTTTAAGTATTTGTCACTTTTTTGAATTTGTATCACTTTTAGAGTGTCACTTTTTTTTAATTTTGTCACTTTTTTTAGTTTGTGTCACTTTTTTACTAAAAAGGTAAAAAAGTGACAATTTTTATTAAAAAAAAAGTGACATTGTATCACTTTTTCATTTTACACAGTATTTTTTACTTCATAAAAATCTTTCACATGATTTTTCAAAACACCCCTAATTTTAAGGGTATTTTTGTAAGTACCCCTAGATTATTAATAAAAAAAAGGGCCCCTTAGAAATCTGGGCCTGAGGCGGAGGTCTCTTGGGCCTCTCCTCAGGTCCGGCCCTGGCACGAAAATACAGAGCACTTTGCCCCTACTCTCCAGTAAACATTCCCGATCCTCCATAGAATATAACGGTCACGCTCACTCCCTTTTCAAAAAACAGAACGCACTATTTATATACCATATTCGCCCCCAAAACTCTTCCTCTTTGTGTGTTCATACGTTCATTCTTCACGAAAGATAAAAAGGGTAAGATTTAATGGTGAAGCTTATACAAAAGTTTCAGACCAAAAATCGATTTTCAAGAATAATAGCCCCATTTTCACTGTACAATCACAATGGGTTTTCTCCTGGGAGTCTATCGTACAAAAAGCTTCCTGGACAGCTACTTCAGATTTCTATTCTCAAATTGGATGGCTCTTCTTTTAGTAAATTAATCTGACCCGTTGTTTTTTTAAGCTTTTCTTTTCTCTGTAAGTGATTATTTTGGTGTTTTTGCTTATTCGTGATGGCGATTTTATGGTATTTTACAGGCATTCACGTATCAAAGAATGCTACTGTGGGTTGTCTAGAATTGGCAGTGGAGGAATTTTATGGCGTTTTACCTGAGGATGAAGGCAACATTTTATGGTATGATAGTGGACATGAATTTGTGCTTTTTATTTATTTATTTGTGTGTGGACGGATGGATGGATTGACAATATGTATATGTGTGTAACAACTTAGGCTCAGACTCTCCATAAAAATATTAATCCAATTTTGGTTGTTTTGTTAATTATGTAATAATAGAATGTTCCAGTGTGTGTTGGTGGGTAGAGATTTTGTTAATGTGATTTCCCAATGGCCGCTCCGGGCCGTTTGAAAAATTAACAATTCTATTTGGCACTTCATTAATTTTCAAACGGAAGTAGATGGAGTGATAGATGAGATACGCTTTGTAAGTGTAGTGACTATTCGATAAAAATTTAAAGCTCAGTTTGGAAACAACTTTATAAGTACATGGCTATTGATATTTTTAACCAAGAAAGACGGTAACCATGTAGAAAATGATACACTAGGTTAAATGTTTTCGGAGAGTTTAGGTCATTCAAAGACACAAATATGCGGCATTTTGAAATATTATTTTAGGTTGAGCAATCTTTTTGATGCATAATAATGTGATTATATTACAAGTTCTATGAAGTTACAATATGTTTGTTTCCACCTATCAAACGTTTCATTTGTGTATTGACTCGGTTAATGAGTGATTCTTAGTGTTATTGACTCAAATAATTTGATGTACACCCAACGTTCGATCCTTTAAAGATTGTAGAACAAATTGAACTCTACTGTCCTTATGTATGCTTGTGCGATTCCATTCACGACGATGCCAAAAATACACCTAGAATGAATTGTTATATTTGAAATTTTTAATGGGATTTCAATTGAATGAATAGATGGAGCCACTTCTGTTTGTGCTACAAGGGTCAAAAGCTAATCAATGAGAAAGCTTGCCTTCAAAGTTATGGGATCGAAGATGGTGATGTGGTAGTTTCATGTTCTACTATTCATCTAATTCTAGACGGAAGTAGGATCTAAGAAGACCAGATTATTTTTTTGCTTTAGCATTTTATGATCGTTTTTCATGCTATCCAATTTTCGAAGCTCTCTATAAACAATGAAAATGTAGTTCTGGCACGTTGCGTCCCAGTATAAATGTCTTCACCTTTGCCTCAAGTGTGAGCCCCCACCATTTTTTATCACTTCTATACGAGAAAGAGGACTTTAGACATAGAAAGACGCATATTTGAGAGCTGAATGTAGTGAAAAAAATCACACAGAACATCACCATCATTTTTTCTTTCTTGTATTAGATTACACTGTGGCTGCATTTAGGCTCATTAATCTCCCAAGTAGTACGAAATATGAAAAATCAATGTCAATAAACTTTGCAACGAGACTACTATAGCGAGTCCTGCTGCTAACTGAGGATAAGTCAATGGCTAAACATATCGTTATTACCTCATGTCGTATTTGAAAAAATCTTCTGCTGAACTTTAGTAACTTGTTAAGTGTAGTCTGCACCGATATTTTCCAAAAGGCAAATGTCATAGATGTTATTCCAAGGTTTATTTTTCGAATTCATGATATGATTGTCATTTCTTTGATAATACAGCTTGGTTTTAGCCGGCATATGAGGATTGACCACAAACTTGCTCGACACCAATCTGAAAACCACTTTGTTGTATCTGAACAGCGCACACTGTAAGATTCACTTCACGTCGTAATATTCCTAGCAATTAATATGCCATTTCGTTATTTCTGCATGGGTGAAGTATAAGCCCATCGCTCTTATACCCCTTATGAGAAATGAAATTAAAAGCATTTTGTTTACAGATCATATGCTTGCGATGCAAGAGCTAACGGATATGTTAGCATTGAAGATCAAGAGAGAGACGGGAACTACTTCAACTATGAAGACGACTTGGCCTTTCCTCAAGAAAAATTCAATTTATCACACTTTTTGAAACAATGGTAATCATGTTCGAAATTACGCAGTTTGAAAAGAGGTAGAGGTACACATCGACTTAGATGATTATGCTTTGGAAGAATGAACAAATTGGTCGAGGAGGTAGATCGTTCTAGTGTTGAAGTATAATTGACAAAGTATGTTTGAATCTTGAGATCGCGGTGTCAACTGTGGAACTTGAATTATGTTTGATTATATGACTTGGTGAATATGAAGAAAGTGAAAATTGAGTTCATTTTCTTACTGAATGAAACTACCATGTATTATGCAACATATTTTGAATATACATGATTAAAATGCATCACATTTTAAAGTTGAGTTACTTTTTAATTGAAGTTTCTAGTAACTCTTAGGGGTTGTTCTCTTTGTGTTTCAGTTTTGAATTTTAAATTTATTTTGTGTTTTGTGTCTTGAATGTTTGTTTCGAAATTGTTGAAAATGCGTTCTTTTTGTCATTTTGAAAAACTGTTTCTCAAAACATAAAATTGGAAAATGCGTTTACTTTGAAATTTTGAGAATATTTTTTTTATAATATTTTATTCAAGAAATCTGATTATTCAATAAATTTTAATAGTTTAATATTAATATAGTATTAAATAACATATAAATTTTGAAATTGGTGAATCTTGAAATATTTTTTTCTAGATATAAAAAACACAACTTAAATTAAATTTGACAAGTCCTTGTTTTTGTCTTTGTACTTAACTTGTGACAAAAATTAATTAGCATCAAGTCACAACAAAACCTAATTAAGTTGCAAAAAAAGTGAGCACTAATCTCATGTTGACATGGTAATAAATATTTTGAAATCAATGTTATTGAGTTCATGTTAGTTTTCACAATTCTTGCCAAATACAATTTTGCTAGTCTAAACACGATGACTATTATCGAAGATAATAAATAACATTACTCCTTAATTATAAATCAATCGATTGTGCCTAGTTGATGGTATAAGTCATAATACCATTCAATGTCCTCTTGTGCGGAAATGTGATAATAATAATAATAATAATAATAATAATAATAATAATAATAATAATGCTCCATTTTCTCTAATACATGAATAAGGGCATCCCACGATCTCTAATTAGATATATGTAAAATTTATGTTTTACCATCCTAAGCAAGAATGTGAATCAACGATGGTAAGGAATCTAATACTGAATTTGCTATTACAACTCTGCAATGCATTAATCCAATCCCAACTGATTTACTCATGAAACAACAGAGAAAGTTTCCTTTTCATTGGCAGCATGCAAGTCCACCAGCTATAAACGAAATTAAGTAGTTCCCAAGTATAGATTGCTGTGTTCTAAAATGAACTAAAAAAAATTACTATTCTTAATCGAAGTCAGAGTCATTATCAACAACATCAGTGATTGAATCTTCAGAATCATGATCACTTAGAACATATGTAGCTCTTCCTCCATCGTCGCCATTCTTCCCAGCACAAGAAATCTCGGTAACAGTAGACAAAGACTTCTTCTTTGTATCAGCAGCCCTTTTTGTTGGTCCTTCATTCTTGATATGAACCTCAGAAACTTCTGCTTCAGTGGCAGTAAAAGAATAATAACTCAGATCTTGCAAGAAAATATAACCATTGAAATCACAAACCTGTCTAAAATTAACATCTTACAGTAAAATATATAAGAATTCTTGCAAGACACAAGTCTTTTTGACAACTGCGTTGTTACTTCTATGGGATTGGACTTTGCCATAAATACAAATCCTTTTACAGAGACATCCATCTTTTTTTTCCCTTGTTTGGAGAAATTATTTTTTTTTCTAAACCAATGGAAACTAGAAGAAGATTGGTCACCGACAATGAGAACGCATTTTCACTGTTCTGGAAAATTGAAAACAGAAAATGACTCGAAAATGGCAAAAAGAACAGGGCCTTAGTGTTCGGAGTTTTGAGTACTCCTAGACACATTTAATTAACATCTGTATTAAATAACTGGGACCCATGCATATACATGGTAATTAAATAATGGCAGCAAGCATAGTTGAGATTCGATCCGGTATTGACTCGGATAATACAGTGGTTTCATCGGTGATCTAGTGGTTCAAGAGGCAGGTCAATTCCTATCAAATATTAATTATTTTCATTGTATAATAAAATTATGACATTTTTTTACCAATAACCAAATTAACATTATCGTCTTTTGGGGACTATAGATCAATTGAATGCCAAAACTTAACGAACACTTGATCATATATTGTGAAAAATCTACTTGCAACAATAAAATCACAGAGTGACCAAAAACTACGTTATATGCCAAAATTCAACAAGATGATTTCATTTAATAAGAATATACTTGCAAAACCAAATTCAACGACTAATAGTTATTCATGAAAAAAGAACGTGGTAACAAAGTAAATTATTTGTCATAAGTCAGTATTTTTTCTATTTAGAAGAATTAGAGCGTACTCGTGATCGAGTCTCCATCGTACTAAAATCCTCGATTTCATTGTATGCTTGTACTAAAATGGCATGTTTTGCACTTGGACTCAACTTGGCTAAATACGAAACTTAATTTATTTTTAATATTATGTACATGTCTTTAAATCATAGGGATTACAGTAATTGAAAACACTAATTCACGTTGAGCTTCAAGTGTTGAGAAATCAAATGGACATTGTGTTTGACTGAGTAAAATACGAAAGCGTTATTTATAGAGGACCGAGAATCATGGTTTTGGTGTGCCGGCGCTCGCTTACGACTATATTGATAGGTAGACGACTTGTCTATGTCATTAGAGCTGTTGTTTACTTTGCACAGTTGGGTTGTCGTCATCATTAACGTCTTCATTCCCTTCCAACTTAATTGTTCCAACCATGCTACATTGTCAGAAAAATTTGACATTTTTCTTGACAAAATGCTGCATAACATTCTGTCATTGGATTGTTTAAAAAGAATCAACTTTTACATCCAATTATTTCCTGCCACTAATACATCAGTTAATGTATATATATATATACATAATGTACATGTTAGTTAGTCCATGTTAGTTAGTCCCACATTGATTAGAAAGTAAAACATTCTTATCAAGTTAAACTATAAATATGATGCCTTTCTTGTAAACAAATCACACTATTCAATACAATTCTATTATCTTTGTATTGTCTTATTTTTTCTCTTATTTTCTATCTTAAATTCAACTTGGTATCAGAGCAACTATTTTTAGTGGTTTTCGATATATCAAGAGTTGAGTATGCTTTGTGATTGCCACTATTAGTGGATCCTTCACATCAGAAAAATTTCTTGTATATCCTCGTCATACTTGTTGGGTCGTCACTATAGTTGGAGTCATATTCTCCATCGACGTCATCTCAGCCACCACCCCATCAGTCAATTCGATTCCTATTATTATTATTTTCTTTGTCATCCTCTAGTTTCGTTCACATTATGGAACATCTTGAGGCTTCACAACTCATTGCCATTATCATGGAAGGACTTAATTACACTAAATGGGCTCATGCTATGTCAAGCTTTCTTCAGGGCAGAAAACTATGACGCTATGTCACGGTGATATCACTGAACCAGAGAAGGTCGTTGGAGAAGACAACACAAAATACATAGACCGTCTCGAAGAGTGGGATAGCAAGAACTACCAAATTATCACTTGGATTCGCAACACGTGTGTACGCTCCATTAGTCTCCAGTTTGGTAGATTCAAGACTGCCAGTCATTATGGGATTTTCTACAGAAATGCTACACCACCGCATATCTGTCTCATCAATACCAACTTCTGGGTACTCTACATCGTATGCAACAACAACCTGGGCAATCTATCAATAGTTTCTTATCTGAGATGCACTATGTTTGGGATCAACTTTTTTTCTCAGAACCAGAGTTTACAGATGCCAAAAATGCTAAGAAATTTTCCGATTATCGAGATCAACAACACCTGGTTCTCTTTCTCATGTCCTTCACTAATGAGTTTGAGCATGTTCTTGCATCTCTCCTTTACCGCAATCCCTTACCTACTTTAGATCAAGCTGTTACTGAACTTCTTTTGGAGGAAACTTGTCTTTCCCCTCACAAAACAACCTCTATAGATGCTGTCTTTGCCAAAGGACCTCAACCTAACAACAAAGGGCATTCATCTGGATCTTTTCAACATAACAACAAAGGGCATCCATCTGAATCTTCAAAATTCTGCAATTACTGCAAGAAACCAGGACACACTCTCTTAGAATGCCTGATTCGAGTTTGCCAATTCTGTTAGAAGAAGCCCCAGGTCATCTTCAGTGTGATTGTTTTTAAAACCCCATCAGACACTCCAAGCAATACATGTCTCGCGGTACTCCTTCTAGATCTACCGCCACTACTCCTGAAGGTTCATCATTCACTACTTCCAGTGAGACGTTTTCTGCCTCTAACATTGAGGAAATTGTCAAACAAGTCCTTGGTCATTCTGGTAATATACCCTTTACTGCTATGTCAGTCACCTCATGTAATTCATCCTGCTTCTTCGACTCTACATGCTGTAATACATGACACCTGATTCTATTATATTTGCCACTAAACATCTTGCTAATCATGCTCCGACTATTCAAACTGCTGATGGTTCTTCTATGACTGTGAATCATATCGAAAAAATATCGACATTAAACACTTCTCTTCCTGCTCTTTACTGTATTCCCCAACTCACTCTCAATCTTAAATCCGTTGGTCAATTATGTGATTTTGGTCTATCTGTCATCTTTTCTGCTTCTGGTTGTTGTGTTCAGGATCCAAAGACGGAACAAACTTTTGGGATAAGCAGTAAGGTTGGACAACTCTTTGAGCTCATCAATCTTCACCTTCCATCCCCTTTTTCCTCATCAGTTCAAACAGCAACTTCAGTCTCATCTACCCCATCCATCAGTCTCTGGCATTCTCATCTGGGTTATGCTTCTGTTGGTCGTCTTCAATCTTTAGCATCTAGTGGTCATTTAAGACTTGTTATTAAAGAACAATTTGATTGTCTTCCTTGTCAACTTGCAAAACAATCGGCATTGCCATTTTACAAAAGTGATTCATTTTCTTCTGCACCATTTGATTTAATTCACTCTGACGTTTGGGGCTCGTCTCCCACTCCCACTATGGAAGGCTCTAGATATTTTGTCATTTTTGTTGATAATTACTCTCGTTACACTTGGATATTTCTTATGCGTAATTGATTTGAATTACCTCAGATGTACTTTGATTTTGCTACTATGGTCAAAACTCAATTTTCTTGCAATATCAAAGTGTTTCGTGCCAACAATGCTGCTGAATACACAGACTACAAAGTCCTTAACTTTCTTCACCAACATGGCACCCTTCCTCATCGTTCATGTTCAGGCACTTCTCAACAAAATGGGCGTTCTGAACACAAATATCGAGAGATTCTCAATACCATCAGTGCTCTTCTCATATCTGCTTCATGTCCTGAACGCTTTTGGGGTGAAGTTGCTCTTACAGCTGTTTATACCAAGAACCGCGTGCCTTCTCCCATCACTGGGAATCAATCACCATTTGAGCGTCTTTATGGTCACCCTAAGAGACCCTAAGAGGCTATAAGACTCTTAAGGTATTTGGTTGTACCTGTTTTGTTCTTCTTCAACCTCATGAGCATACCAAATTGGAATCTAGATCTCGATTATGTTATTTCTTAGGATACGGTATTAAACACAAAGGGTACAGATGTTGGGATCCTTACTCTAAACGTCTCCGAGTATCTTGTCATGTTGTTTTCTGGGAACACAAGATGTTTGCCTCCATATCCAAGTTTCACCTACCGCATGACAACACTTCTCTCCTATTCACTGATTTCTCTACAGATCTTTTTCCTGACACTCCTGAGACAAACTCTTTCTCTGAGTCAACATCTCCACCAACACATCCTCTCCATCTCTCAGATAATTACCAACTGACATGTCTACAGATCCCTCAATTGAGTTATCCACCTTACCCTCTTCTGAAGAACTTGTCTCTTCCGATGGATTCGCTCCAACAGCTTCTGATCTCCCTACTCGACGAAGTGACTGGGTAAAAACTCCTTCTATTAATCTTCGTGACTTTGTTGTATTTTCTACTATTCTTTCTCACCATGAACCTCAGTTTTATCGTGAAGCTAGTTCTGATCCTCTTTGACAGAAAGCAATGAATGATGAACTACAGGCACTCGAAAACACTTATACCTCGCATCTAGTGGATCTACCAAAAGGCAAACATGCTATGGGATGCAAGTGGGTCTACAAGATCAAAACTCACTCTGATGGGTCCATTGATCGATACAAAGCTCGCTTGGTAGCTAAAGGGTTTACCCAGGAGTATGGGATTGACTATGAGGAGACCTTTGCCCCGGTTGCTCACCTTACTTCAGTTCGCAGCCTAATTGCAGTTTCCGCCGTTCGTCGTTGGGAATTGTTTTAGATGGATGTGAAAAAAGTCTTTCTTAATGGTGAACTCACCAAAGAAGTTTATACGTGCCCTCCTTCTGGTTCTCATCATTTTCCGTATTAAGTCTGCAAACTTCGTCGGGCTCTATATGGTCTCAAGCAAGCTCCTCGGGCTTGGTTTGCCAAATTTAGCACCATTGTTGGAGATTTTGGGTTCACTTCCAGCTCACATGATTCTGCTCTTTTCATTCGCAAAACAGACCAGGGTACTATCCTTCTTCTTCTCTATGTTGATGATATGATCATCACTGGTGATGACACATCCGAAATTTTGGATCTCAAGACTTATCTTAGCCAACATGTTGAGATGACAGATCTTGGAAAGCTTAGTTACGTTTTGGGACTTGAAATCACTTCTAACTCTGAGGGATATTATCTTTTGCAAGTAAAGTATGCTTCTGATCTTCTTACTCGAGCGGGACTCACAGATAGTAAGACATGTACTACTCCTCTAGAGCTCAACTCTAAACTCACTCCTATGGATTGTACACCTTTAGATGAGTTGATTGGTAGTCTTGTTTATCTTATAGTTACTCGCCTTGACATCTCTTATGCTGTCCATATTGTTAGTCAATTTCTCTCTGCTCCTCGCACATCCCATTATGCCGTAGTACTTCGGACTCTCAGGTACATCAAATGGACCCTATTTTATAGTCTCCATTTCTCATCCCAATCTTCACTTGAGCTTCGAGCCTACTGAAATGCAAATTGGGTAGGTGACCCCACTGATCGTAGATCCACCACTAGTTATTGCTTCTTCCTTGGTAATTCTCTTATTTCTTGGCGCAGTAAGAAGCAAATAGTAGTTGCTCGATCCAGTACAGAGGCTAAGTATCGAGCCCTTGCTGATACAACTCAGGAACTTCTTTGACTTTGCTGGTTACTTGAAGACACAGACGTCACTCATTCTACTTCCACTATCATAAGCTGCGATAATCAAAGTGTATCCAAATTGCTCACAATGATGTATTTTATGAACGCACAAAACACATTGAGATTGATTGTCACTTTATGCCACATCATCTCACCCGTGAGACTATTGGACTATTATCAGTTTTTTCAGCCGATCAAACTGCTGATATCTTCACTAAAACACAACACCCTAGACGCCTTTAGGATTTAGTTTCCAAACTCAAGTTGATCTCCATTTTACCTCCTTGAGTTTGAGGGGGGCTGTTAATGTATATACATATATACACAATGTACATGTTAGTTAGTCCATGCTAGTTAGTCCCACATTGATTAGAAAGTAAAACATTCCTATCAAGATAAACTATAAATATGACGCCTCTCTTGTAAACAAATCACACTATTCAATACAATTCTATTCTCTTTGTATTGTCTTATTTTCTTTTTTAAATTCAACTACATCTATAAGCTAGAATGTCTAACATTTTCTGGAAAAGTAGCTTAATTCTAATAAACTATTAATGGCTCAAGTCTGCCACAAACTTCACTTGCTGTAGCAGTTGCAGCTAGTTACTCAAATTTGTTACTCAAAGACCTGTTCCAGTTGAGCTCTGATACAAGACTGAGGACTTGCGTAGAGAACTCGATGTTAGTTTGATGCCCTCTAATAGTAAGTATATTGTACCAACATTATGAATTAACGTTCTATTATTCGCGTGTTAGAATTTACGACAGTAATCTAAAGTTCCACGATCATATGAAATAACAAATTGTATACTCGACAATTTGGGTATAGTGAGACACAATTCGTTATATGATCAAAGATATGTCGTTCACAATCGGTACATGAAGTTGGACACTTTATGTTGATAAGATTGCACTGTTCTTATTGAGATTTGTCTAGATTTAGGAATAAGAACAATAACGTGTTTTGAAGCACGTTGAACATGACCGCGTGGATGACTCATTTGTGATCGCTCGAAATGAGACGCCACTGGATTATCGAACAAGTTACTTAAATCCTGAGCAAGTAATGTATATTTAATTTCTAGTTCATGTTCTTTAAGGTACCAATGAGTGAAGTCTTAAATTAGAACATAAATCTCGGTACTTTGGGAATCTGGGTGAAGCAGTTTGAGATCATATCCATGCAATAGTGGAATCCATTAATCATCATGATGAGACGATCGTCACTCTAAGATATTTCTAAAGGGAATTGAACCTGAACTCAGTAGTCCGACGATGAGGTCGTTGGACTTGGTGTTGTGATGTGATCACAACGAATTCGCATTATGAAATGGGACTTGGAGGGAAATACATGTTGAAGGGCAAAACATCCATTTTTGTCGACTTCAGCATATTGACGGTCAAATGAGGCTTGACTTGTGGAACGGTGGTCGGAGGATATTATTATCGAATCATAATTGGCTTTCATAACTTTCACTCGACTCAAGAGTGCAATCCCCTTTTTTTGGGTAGAGTAAGCCGAGATTAATATATATATATATATATATATCTCAATTGGTCAAGAGTTGACCCAATTAGAAATATCTATTGGAGATTGAGTTTTGTGAGTCCGGTTAGGTCCCTCTTTTGGCTCCAATAAAGGTGTGTGACTTAATTGACCTACTACAATAAAGTCCAAGGATATTTGTGCAAATATAAAAACCTAATTGTGTGTTATAAATATGCCCTTTAAGGGCACATTTACCAAGGTTAGTGTTTTAATCATTTTCCATTTTCTCAAAGAAAGGAGATGCACCTAAGGAGCACATGGGAGAATATCTAAGGGAGGAAGCATTTGACTAGGCAATTAAAAGCTCTTTCAAGGTTATCATTTCACCCTTTACATGTTAGGATTTAAATAAAAACGTTATATGATCTCAAGGTGATCTAAGATCCACCATACTTTTGAGTTGAATCGTCAAATGAAAATTAATTTCCTTTTTGTGATGATTAAATATCCTTATTCCAACAAAGAGCCATGGTTATAGAAAACCTTGAGTAGGATTAACGTTTTTTTTTTTAAATCCAAGTGTAAAATGCATTTTTAGTATGGATGGTGTTAGAATATTTGATTTGACATGTTATTGCTTTATTTATTGCTTTATATATTAAAGTAAATGTTAATGATTGTGCATTATCACTTTTGACCTTAGAATTTTTGTTTCCTATTGTTGTAATTTATTTTTCTTGTTGCTCTTTTACATAGAAATTTTGTAAGCCATAAGGCACCAGGGTTTTTCATTTATTTTAATATACATGTATTTTGGAGAAAAAAACCCTTTGTATGAAATTTTTGGTCGGAAGAAGATGTAGATGAAGATTTATCAACCTGAAAAACAAGAAAATGGCATGAACCACCACGAGGGAGCGGTAGCAACCACGGGCTGTTGGACTCAGCAGCAGGTTGCCGCTGGTGCTGTCACCGGAGGTGGTGGTGGAAGTGGTGCTATGTGTTTTTTCCTAGGGTTTGTACAATTGGGCCAAAATTTTATTTTTTGGGCTTTTCTTAAAAACTTGGATTAATCCTATTGTATAAGAACTTTCTTGTTTTTTAAGATTGGGAGATTGTTAGTTTGATGCCCTCTCATAGTAAGTATATTGTAACGACGTTATGAATTAACGTTCTATTATTCACATGTTAGAATTTGCGACAATAATCTAAGGTTCCATGATCATATGAAATAACAAATTGTATACTTGACAGTTTGGGTATAGTGAGACACAATTCGTTATATGATCAAAGGTATGTCATTCACAATCGGTATATGAAGTTGGACGCTTTATGTTGATAAGATTGCATTGTTTTTATTTAGGTTTGTCTAGATTTGGGAATAAGAACAATAACGTGTTTTGAAACACGTTGAATAGGATCGCGTGGATGACTCATTTGTGACCGCTCGAAATGAGACGCCACTCGATTATCGAACAAGTCACTTAAATCCTGAGCAAGTAATGTACATTTAATTGCTAGTTCTAGTTCTTTGAGGTACCAATGCGTAAAGTCTTAAATTAGAAGATCAATCTCGGTACTTTGAGAATCCGGGTGAAACAGTAAGAGATCATATACATACAATAGTGGAATCCGTTAATCATCATGATGAGACGATCGTCACTTTAAGATATTTTCTAAAGGGAATTGAACCTGAGCTTAGTAGTCCGACGATGAGGTCTTTGGTCTTGGTGTCGTGATGTGATCACAACGAATTCGCCTTATGAAATGAGACTTGGAGGGAAATACATGTTGAAGGGCAAAACGTCCATTTTTGTCGACTTTAACATATTGACGGTCAAATGAGGGTTGACTTGTGGAACGGTGGTCGGTGGATATTGTTATTGAATCATAATTGGCTTTCATAACTTTACTTGACTCAAGAGTGCAATCCCCTTTTTTTTGGTAGAGTAAGTCGGGATAAATATATATATCTCAATTGGTCAAGAGTTGACCCAATTAGAAATATCTATTTGAGCTTGAGTCTTGTGAGTCCGGTTAGGTCCTTCTTTTAGCTCCAATAAAGGTGTGTGACTCAATTGACCTACTACAATAAAGTTCAAGGATATTTGTGCAAATATAAAACCCTAATTGTGTTTTATAAATATGCCATTTAAGGGTTTTAATCATTTTCCATTTTTTCAAAGAAAGGAGATGCACCTAAGGAGCACATGAGAGAAGATCTAAGGAGGAAGCATTTGATTAGGCAATTAAAAGCTCTTTCAAGCTTACCATTTCACCCTTTACGTGTTAGGATTTAAACAAAAACTTTATATGATCTCAAGGTGATCTAAGATCCACCATGCTTTTGGGTTGAATCGTCAAAGGGAAATTAATTTTCTTTTTGTGATGATTAAATATCCCCATTCCAACACTCGAGGTGGCAAATTTAGGGCCAGTTCAGAATCTTAATCGAGTCATAGATTAGTTTAGTTCGGCACGGAATCACGAAATAGAGCCTTTGCTTCGCTTAGTCAGTTTAATCAGATCCTACTTGTGTAAATATATTCAGTGAATATACAATTTAAGAGCACTGTCCAGTTCAAAGAAAGGAGATGCACCTAAAGAGCACATGGGAGAAGATCTAAGGGAGGAAACATTTGGCTAGGCAATTAAAAGCTCTTTCAAGCTTATCATTTCACCCTTTACGTGTTAGGATTTAAACAAAAACTTTCTATGATCTCAAGGTGATCTAAGATCCACCATGCTTTTGGGTTGAATCGTCAAAGGGAAATTAATTTTCTTTTTGTGATGATTAAATATCCCCATTCCAACACTCGAGGTGGCAAATTTAGGGCCAGTTCAGAATCTTGATCGAGTCATAGATTAGTTTAGTTCGGTAGGGAATCACGGAATCGAGCCTTTGCTTCGCTTAGTCAGTTTAATCAGATCCTACTTGTGTAAATATATCCAGTGAATATACAATTTAAAAGCACTGTCCAGTGAATATGAATATTATCCATCCACTTTAATGAGAATTAATCAATGGCAACAAAACTTCATGACAAAATAACTTAAAAGCATAAACAAATTAGAATTTCAAGCTTTTGACATTGCAGTAGTAAATTTACTAGGCCGTATCCCTGAAAAATGGCCTCAACTTACATAGCTTTATCTAGACGCCCAAGTTCTTATACACACATAATATTACTATTCCACACTCTAACACAGCCCGTGTGAGAGCTTACAGAAGCCGATGCAACTCAGTTTATTACTTACTAGAACACGTCCGGATGGAAGTGACGAGGGATTGAATTGCTCTGCTGAGCCTGACGCAATTTCAATGTCAAGGCATAGTTATTCACCTGCAAGATCAGCAATTAAACAAGGACATCCAGTAGGCATCTTTTAGTAGGTGTAACTTTAAATCAAGTATCTTTTCTCACATCCTAATTAGAAACTTTTTTCTCAAAACATTTTTCTCCCACTCTTCTTTTATATGCCAATAGACGTGGTATTTCAAGGTCAACTTTTCACAGCTTAGTGACATCTAAGGGGACTCCCTAGAAGGAAATTATGATCTTAGGGTTTTGCTACATGTTATGGCACTAACCTCTACAGTTCTCAACCTGTCCTGATACTGAACCACCATCTGCTTCAATTGCTGGACCTCTTGGCTCCTCTCATCATACTCCTTTTGGCGTTCATGCTGGATTGCTACAGCTCGTTTGAGGATGGCATTGTCGCAGAGAAGCACCTCGATTTGTTCCTTCAGCATCACATTTTCCTGAATACACAGAAAAACTATTTGAAACCTAAATAACAGAGCATGCGAGTCTTCATATCATAAGAAAAACAACAATTTGTATTTAGAGAAGAACTAAAAAGTATCCTAGCAAAAGCAAGAGCCAAGCCATGGCTTCTTCTGACCAGTTATACTCTTAGCACAATAATTCAAAACAATCAGCCAGCCAAGAGGGTACAATCAAACTTTATCTGGAACATTCAGAAAGACATTGTTCCTTATAAAGGGAATGGTAATGATTTTTTTTTTATCATCAACACTATTTCCACCCTTCAGCCTTTTAACATGTACTATCAAACTACATATGTGATGTAAGAATGACCTTGTGAAAGCTATGAGCTGCCTCTGCCCGAGCACCAATGGATTTCTCCAAACTTTCTAATACTCTTCTTGTGCGGGATCTAGCATCATCTATGCTAGTGGCACTCATCATCTCCCTCACAAACAAGTCCACCCATTCTGTACCATCTTCTGGCAGGTTGTTTTGGAAGTGAGGCTGTTCCAAGGGAACTGCCTCCCCACCAGTTGGTATTGCACCTGTCAATTTTGTATTATCAAAAGATTCACACGTTTTTATAAATTTTCAAAGCGTAGCAACCATTTAAGTGCCTCGACAACAAAAATACGAGTTGTTGACAATAAGCAGAATACACAACACACCAGTAACTAATGGAAGTCTTTGCTATTTTATTTCACTTAACCTCTGAATAAGACTCATTTTCCAGCAAAGATCAACTACATAATAGAGACAATCAATTAACCATATATTTTCTCACCAAGTGTTATGATAATTGGAAAGGTGAAATCATTATAACATGCCAAATCACAAAACTCGCATTGTAAATTGTTTCCATAGAGGTGCTACTGCTACTCTAGTCATGAATATCCAATACAATGGTAAATCTTATTTTTACTCTGTCCCCCACGCGTCGCACTCTGTTACATAGCCCATCTGAGTATGTTGATATTCTAGGGCAGGAATACCTATTTAAGATTTAAAACTAATCTAGTCATTCCTTTTGGAATGATTGTCATCTTCACTTTTAATATAAGGTTACTCGGAAGGAACTTTCGTGCCTCTGAACCCTTTATAAAATGGTTATCCCACTCAATACTATAATTTGCACCATGTGGATCAAATGTCCGTATGAGATTAAACATGCATTTGAACAGCTTTTTAGTTACAAAGCAATGAATACACGCGATGTTTTAAGATTAAGAATTACGAACACAGTAATAATTAATCATACATAATAAATACGTGCAAAGGCATATATTAAATATAAGAGATTCAAAAGTTTTACATAAGTAGTATATAAGTAAACTAGTCTAGAAGGAAAGAAATGCAATGTAAAATTAAGCATGCCGCATAGAACTCTAAAAAATCAAGCAAGCTACTCCATGCAATTTAAGCACATACCTTTCTCCATATGCACATTTGTTTCTGCAGTGGAGGAGGAGCTGCCCTTCTCATATCCTAGACAAAGCTCATTAAGGCACTTAATAGCAGAATCCAAATCATTGCTACATTCTTCCAAAGCTTTCTCAAGAAGCTAAAATTTTATCAAAAAGACTATTAATTATCCGAACATCTATCAGAGCCCTAAAGTGATGAAGAAATTGAAACGGTCGAAACCCCAGTTTCAACAAATTAAAATGTGAGTTATTAACCCATATAAGGATGACAAATCAAACAAAAAATGACTGATGATCTTCTAACTTTTTTAAGTTCGATTCAGAAAGTTACAAAGATATAGACATGTAATGAAAGCCCAATGTAAAAGACAATGCTAGCTAATAATTCTAGGGGTGACCGCGGGTCGGTTCTGTTCGGTTTTTTTCGGTTCCAGAAATTTTCGGGTATTTAGTAAATGGAACCGTCGGTTCCAAATATAATTTTGGAACCATTCGGTTTCGATTCGGTTCGGTTCGGTTCGGTTCGGTTCGGTTCCATACTATAATTAAATTTTTTAACATTTAAAATAATGCTACATAAATACACCTGAAAGTAGATATTAGTATTAATAACAAAAACTAGATACAAATATCAAGTTCAATCTTAACTTTTACAAATTAACGTAATCTAATTTAATAACATATCAATAATAAGTTGTCAAATATAAATACAAAAAAGTAAATATTACTAATAAAACTTCGATGATTCATATCAATAATTCATTTGTTTCAAACCTTCAAGTCTACATAAAAATGAAATATAAATTAGAAGTCATAAAGATAAAATATTTTAAAGTATTGATAATACTTACCAACTATTTAATGTAATCATCAGTTGCTTGACTTTTCATACTAACTACTAAGAAACTATACAAGAAAAAATTGAAAAAACACAACTAAGAAATATAAATAAATTCTAAATTGTTCAACTAATAACATTTAATAAGAAAAAAAATTATTAATTTGTTTAGAAAAAATAAAAGAAATTGATTTATCTAATATTAAAAAAAAATTTCGGTTCTTATTCGGTTCTTCGGTTCTGGGTCTAGAACCGAGAACCGAACTAAACCATTCGGTTCTCGATTCGGATACCCGTTCGGGTATTTCATTTTAAAAAACCCGCTCGGTTCGATTCGGATAGTTTGCCCAACCCTAAATAATTCACGTGCAACTGCATTTAACAAGATAGAGCATATCAGCTGCTGCTCACTAGAGATAGGAACTCAAAATATGATATCATTGAGTTTATGCCTTCTGATAATTCCTAATGCTGTAACTTTTTATATTCCAGATAATGCATTATTCATTGCCACGACATTTAAGACAACTAAACACCAAAGAAACAATAGAGGGGTGTCCATAATAAAATCATTGAAAATTAAGCAATTTGTACTTCAAAAAACAAAACAAAAATCCTTTAAACCAATAACTAACACACAAAAATTATGTGAATTCATATCCCTCAGAAAGAAAACTCAAAATATCTGGTCAATCCGAACTATAACATACACGAGAAAATGTTTTCATGACATATCGAGAAAATTTAAACTTAGCACGTTAACATGAACTATAAGCCTAATCCCGAGTTTAAAAATCCCATTAATCAAAATCGACCATTTCTTTGAAAAATTGAATCAATTCATAAGAATCAGATAACATCAGACTCCATTAGCCACTAAAACCCTAAAATAGGATCGAATTCCATATAAAATACTTCGAAAACACCACCTGACTGTCCATATCAGGAAATAAGACCTTCAATTGATCTATGGGAGTCAGCGGCGGCGAGTAGGAAGAGCACCGAATTTTCTTATAAACCGGCGGCGATGCTGACACTGACGCCGGTGATGATGCTGATGAATCTATATCTTCAAAGAAAGATCTCTTCCCACACTCTAGTGCAGACATTATCATTCTATTATAAGGTTAAATTAATTTCGAATCAATTGAATTAATCAAATCCCTTCTTCCAGCTCTTCCAGCTTTTTTTTTTTTTGTATCGGAATTAGGGATTAGGGTCAGTATTTTGAAGTCGAGAAGTATTTCTCTCTGCTGTCTACTGGTTTGCTTCCGGGTTTTGGGTTATCAATCATGCTACGAGTACCTTGTGGATTAGATCACAGTCTACATTCTTTAACACGAGCACCATCATTTCACATAATGTAAAGCAAAAGGTACATTTAGGGGTCCGCCTAACTGGCGAATTTCAATTTTACATTAGTTAGAAAATAAAAACTCATCTAATTCACAAGAATTTATTTTTCATGAAAACAAAGAAAATATAACTTAAATTTGTTGTACTTTGGAATTCGATTTTCATTTCTACGTTACAATCAAATTGCCAAAATAGAATTTGATTTCTTCGAATGTTACATTTTCCATGAAATTCGTTGCAATCAAATAGAGTTAGAAATTGCAAAAAAACCCTCCACGAATGGGGTGAAAAAAAACCGCCCCCTACAGGTTGGCGTGAAGAATAAAAAAAAAATTGTTTTGGACATTATTTTGAATATTTTTTGTTTTGATTGCTTGCTTTGGATATTGATTTAATTAGTTTGAACATTATTTACCTTGAATTTTAACATTTTGAATTTGTATTTTAACTGAAAATTAAAACAAAAAAGGGGCAGGAAACGGGGCAAGCCTGCGCCCCGCACCGTCTAATGATCCTCGTCCCGAACCCTCTCCGTTGCCATCTCTAAGTAGGTCCTTACATTTTCCACTAGGTTATAGTAACAAATAACAATTGACAACATTTATATTGATGTAACTTCCACACGCCTGTGAGCGTGTAAATCAAAGAGATCCTCAAACCTGAGCTTTTGAAGCACCATCATTTCCTATAATGTAAAACAAAAGGTAAATATAGCATTTTACATTGGGTTATAGTAACAAATAACAATTGACGACATTTATATTGATTTAACATCCATGCGCCTAAGAGCGTGTGGATCAAAGAGATCCTCACACCTGAGCTTTTGAAAATTTCAAATTGAGCATTTATTTTATCCTCGTTATTTTTAGAACAAAGTTTTTTTCTTTTCTTTTCAAATATATATTATTCAATAGAATAATATTATACGTAAATTCAAAACTTTGTTTCTTATTTTTTAACAACATATTATCTATCAATTTACTATATTAAAATGCATTCTTGGTAAAAAAAAAATGGGGCTCAAATAGGTGCTGAAGAAATTACACACATTTTTTTAACGTCTCATTCATTAAAAATAATACTATTTATAGATAGCGATTATAAATAGTCATCTTATGTGATATTTTGTTATTTGATCACATAGGATACTATTGACAGTCGCTTACTATTAATAACATTACTCTTTCAATAATCAGGTATAAAGATTTGGATAATGCTTGTTGTACATAATTTATGTACATAAAGGGGTACATAATGTGATGTGGCAATCACTCGATAGTTGATGTGAAAGTGTGAGATTTGAATTAAAGGTTGGATATGTGCCATATGTAATTATGTGAACCATTATGTGAAAATTTATGTACTAGTAGCAAAGTCCTAAAGATTTTTATTTCAAAAATCAAGTACATCACATCGCACTCTCAACCCACCCCATCCCATCCCCACATTCACCACTCCTATACCATGCTAGTGATGGCAATAGGCCGAGCCGACTCGGCTCGTTGCCCTACGAGCCGAGCTCGTGGCTCGTTACCCTACGAGCCGAGCTTCTGCTCGGCTCGTTTGCTCATGGGCGAGCTCGGCTCGGCCCACGAGCTCGTGATTCAAGAGCCACGAGCCGAGCCAGCTCCGCTCGGCTCGTCAAAATTTTTTTTTTTTTAATTTTTCTTAGTTTTTTTTTTTTAATGTTTTTCACGAGCCCACGAGCTCGGCCCCACGAGCGCTCGTCTCTTAACGAGTCGAGCCGAGCTCGGCTCATCTATGAACGGGTCCGCTCGGCTCGAGCTCGGGCTCGTCTTTTGACGAGCCCGAGCGGCTCGTGGATCGCTACAGTACGAGCCGAGCGGTCGAGCCGACGAGCCGCTCGGCTCGATTGCCATCACTATACCATGCACATACAAAATTGTGACTCACTTTCTCTACCGTCTCTATATTTGTTCTTTCTCTATCTATCGCTCAATCTAAGGTCGCCATCCATCAACACCGATCATATCCCTACCATGCCCATGCCATGTACAAACAAAATTGTGACCCATTCTCTCTACCGTCTCTCTATCTATTCACTTTCTCTATCTATCGCTCAATCTTTGTCACCAACCACCAACTTCGGCCACCATTCGAGAAATCAGCCACCGCCTTTCACAATCGGTAGTGAATCGACATACAAGATCGGTACTCACTATCTCATTTGCATCGTCGAAACTGCCATCGTTGCTAGGTGATTCATTTTGCTCGAAGCACCGTAGCTAGATTCTTTCTTTTGTACCTCATCTCAAAGTGCCCTTCAGTTTGCAGTATTACTGCAGTATCAAGGTCTTCAATCTGCCACCTCAGGTTTGTCGAATAGATACAAATCTGGTGGTGAGTTAGGGATTCGAGGTAGCGATCCTCGAATGGCTTCAATTAGACGATTGTCGATAGTTATAGATGTGGTACAAAAGAAGGAGATGATGCCGATGTGATATTGTGGTGGTGCTGTAGTGGTTGTAGTGTGGTGGAGATGGAGGCGAAGGTGATGGTGGTTTGAGAAGGTGGTGGTGATGACGCTGTATCTCTGATTGTGTATGTATCCGTGATAGGGTGATAGTGGCGAGTTGGAGGTGGAGGTGAGGTGGCAGTGTTGTTTGGGTGGTGGAGTGGAGTTGAGTGGGATAGGATGATGAACGTTTGTGACAAATTATTTGAATAATTATGATCAATAAAATGGATGATTTGGAACTAATAAATAATATACGATCTAAACAAATATGTGATTCACGATTAAATTTCTAATTGTGGCCCACAATTTGTGTCATTGTAAATATCACCTTATGCGATTTGTGACTAGTACATGATTTAAAAAATTAAATTCATCATAAACAACAATTAATTTTAGATATAATTCTCAATCATCAAGTCGAAGAAAGCCATTATTTAATTGGAATTGAGAATGAAGTCTAAACTTGAAATTGACAATAATTTCTTTTTGAAAAACACAATTCCCTGAAATAAACGTATTCGAATTGTGAATTTCATAAATGATACATCATCAAATTCTTTACAAAAGATTTCAAATTGGAAGTTGAAATTAAAGAATTCTCTAGAGTAAATTAATGCACTATTTGCATCCAGGGTTTTTTTTAAAGGATGGAAGTTAAAGTTTTTTTTTAACCACTCGAGCGGAATCAGACGTGGTATTGTTGACCTATGGTTGACTTCTCGTTTTGATTATCACGAACAAATTATGTTTATTACTAACAAATTGATCTTAAGTGTCCATAGTAATTATTGCACACGAAATACTTGATAGCACAAAGTTCGAAGCCAAGTAATTTGCATACAATAGGCCAATGTGGAAACAAAATCAATCAAGGCAATGAAGTATGTTATTGCAAAAACTCGCAAAAAGATGCCTCAACGAAATTCGAGACAAAAATCAAAGTATCGCCAAGAAGCGCAAGCCAAGATATTCAAAACAAAGTATTTAGACTTTTCATATGTAAAGGTAAAACATTTCAATACGTGGTAATAAATCGTGACGACCTCAAAGTTTTGAATTTACGATCGAAAAATCACGACAAATGTTTTACTCAAGAATTATGTTTTCAAAGGTCAAAACATGTATAATATATACCTTGAAAAATATTTCAAAATGTCCTTATAATACCTACATTTGATAAAAACAAGAAACGAGGACGTTTCGAGCCAAAACTGGTATACCGAACATCCGGTATCCCAGATTTTGGCTCCAACGGTCATTTTTCTAACATTCAAATTTTCTGACATAAAATAACGGATATTTGACCGTCCGGCATAGTGCGTCCGGTAAGACAGATTTTTTGACTGTTTGTTTGCTATAAATACCTTACTATTCCTTCACATACACCAACTATTCTTGAGCATTAAAGTGAGACTTTTATTGATCATTACTACCCTATTCTCCATCTTTAAGAAGATCACCTCTTGAAAAACTTTTGAGTGATTAACTTTGCAAAAATCTTTAGTTCTTAAGAAGGTTTTCATATCTACACTTTGAGCTATACTCATTGCCATCTATTGAAGTGTTTGCCTCTTCTCTTCTCGTTATCAATCTTGGTTCTACCATTCAACAAGAAGAAAAGATTTCACTTGTAAATTCATTTTGAATTGTGGGTCGAGTTGAGGTCTCAGAAAAGCTCAACATTGTAAAAGGGACGGTGCCCATTGGTTGTAAGTCACCGAAAGCGTTGTAAAGGGTTGGATTGCACTACAAGTCAATCAACATAGTGAAACAGGCCTTGCTGGTAATGGAGAGCTTGGTAACGGGGGATGTAGATCATTGGGTTGGATCGAACCTCCATAACATATCGTTTGCACTCTCTAACTCTTTATTTGACGTTTTACTTTGTGCAAGCCTATATCATACCATCTACGTGGTTAATTTCATTTAGTTTATTTCCTTATTATTTGTGTTATCATTTGTTTAACAATTTTATAGTAGTTAACGAAAAAGTTTTAAAAACCAATTCACCCCCTCTTGGTTAGCCCATCTTGGGTCGCAATTGGTATCAGAGCTCGGTACTCACTTTTTTAAGATTTCACAATCTTGAGTTATGGCTAACATCGGTTTTCAAAATCTCGAGGGACATTCAACCAACCGACCCTCTCTTCTTTGATGGCACACATTATAATTATTAGAAAACTAGAATGATGATTTATGTTCAATCTATTGATTACAATATTTGGGAAATTATTGAATATGGTCCCTATGTGCCTACAAAGAATATTAAAATTGATGGCAGACTTGATCAATGTATTCCCAAGTCTAAAGAGGAATACGATGAAGAAGATAGGAGAAAATTGTCATTAAATGCTAAGGCCAAGAATTTGCTTTATTGTGCACTAGATAGAAATGAATTCAATAGAATTAGCACATGTGATTCGGCTCATGAAATTTGGCATGCTTTAGAAATTACTCATGTTGGAACAAACAAAGTTAACAAAACTAAGATAAATATGTTAGTCAAAGAATTTGAAAATTTCTTTATGAAACAAGATGAACTCATTGTTAATATGATTACTCGTTTCACAGATATTGTTAATGGCTTAAAAGGTTTTGATCGAAAATATACTAACGGTGAACTTGTGAGCAAAATGCTTAGGTCACTTTCAAAAGAATGGACTCCTATACGAATGCTCATAGAAAATACAAAGGATGTAAATTCATATCCTTTAGAAGAATTATATGGAACCTTGATGACCATGAGCTAAACACTGTCATGATCAAAGAAAAAACAAGGATGAGCAAAGAGGAATCAAAAGAAGCTCCTAAACAACAAATTGCTCTAAAATCGGCAAAATTGATGAAGAAACATCAAACAACAATGTGAGTGATGAAGAGTTCGATGATCTAGTTCTTCTCGTCAAGAAATGGAGAGGATTTCGAAATAATAGAAAGTTTCAAAGAAAAGACGACAAAGAAGAAGAAAAGAGCAAGAAGATTATTTGCTACGAATGTGACAAACCCGACCACAAGAGAACCGAGTGCCCGAACAAAAATAGAAGTTTCAAGAAAAAGGCATTTCAAGCTACTTGGGATGATAGTGACGATGAAGATCAAAATGAAAGCAATGATCAACATGAAATCGCGAACATGTGCTTCATGACCTTCGAAGATGAGGTAAGTACAAAAGAAAAATTCTCTTATGATGAATTACTCGATTCTTATGATGAATTGCTTGAAGTTTTTGAAAAACTTGCCTTAAGTCATTTTATTCTTAAAAAGAAAAATTCTTTATTAAAAGATGAATTAAAGAAAACTTTGGAAAAATCAAAAGAAAACCTTGACCATAATTTATTGATTAAGGAAAATAGTTCCCTAAAAAAAAGTTGATTATTTGACAAAAATAGTTTATAAATTTACCGAAGGAAAGAAGAATTTTGATCTAATACTCGAAAATAAAAAAAATGTGTTTTTGACAAAGGGGAACCGGATTCAACCCATTTTTAAAACAAAAATGTCTTAAAAATATGTTTGTCAAAGTTTCAAACACCACTTGCACTTTTTGTAATAAAATTGGATATGCTTCTTTTAATTGATTAGTTAAAAAGAAACTATATTTTGAAAACAAAAATAAGTGGATTAAAGAATCCTCACAAACTAACTATCAAGGACCCAAGTTTGTATGGGTACCAAAAATAAAAAATCAAATTGTTTTTGTAGGTATCAAAGAAAACCAAAAACAAGTGGTTCTTGGATAGTGGGTGCTCAAAACATATGATCGGAGATCGATCACTACTTTCAAATTTCAAAATAAAGGATGGAGGTTATGTGACTTTTGGAGACAATGCAAAGGGGAAGATAATTGTAATTGGCAACTTTGGTAATCATCTATCCCCCTCTATTGAAAATGTTTTGTTAGTCGATAACTTCAAACATAATTTGCTAAGTATTAGTCAATTATGTGATAAAGGTTATAATATAAAATTCAATTCTTCCAAATGCCTAATTAAGGATGCTATATCAAAAGAAGTTATTTTCATATGGAGCCGAAACAAAGATGTTTATATCATTAATATTGAGTATGAAAATAATGAACATTGCCTGCTTGGATTTAAAGACGAAACTTGGCTTTGGCATAGAAGACTTGGTCATGTAAACATGGAACTTATTTCGAAAATTTCTAAAAATTGTTTTGTGAAAGGATTGCCAAACTTAAAATTTGAAAATGACAAAATTTGTGATGCATGTCAACTTGGGAAGCAGTCAAAAATTCTTTTAAACAAAAAGTATTTTCTTCAACAATGAAACCATTGCAACTTCTCCACATGGATCTTTGGACAGTCAAGAACGGCTAGTTTAGATGATGAACACTACGCTTTTGTTTTCGTTGACGATTTTTCTAGATTTACATGGGTAATATTTTTAAGTGCAAAAGATGAAGCCTTAAAAGCCTTCAAACATTTTGTAAGAAAGTTGAAAATGAAAAAGGTCACACTATTACTACGATTAGAAGTGACCACGGTGGAAAATTTGACAATCTTGCATTTGATGATTTTTGTAACAATAATGGATATGAACACAATTTTTTCACTCCAAGAACTCATCAACAAAATGGTGTAGTAGTGAGGAAGAATCGCATATTACAAGAAATGGCTAGGACCATGCTAAATGAAAATAATTTACCAAAATATTTTTGGGCCGAAACTGTTAATACCGCATGCTATATTATTAATAGAGTTTTGGTTAGTCGCAAGAAAACCAAAATTCCTTACGAGCTTTAGAAAAATAGAATGCCCAACATTAGTTATTTCAAAGTGTTCGGTTGCAAATATTTTATCTTAAATACAAAAGACAATTTGGAAAAATTTGATTCAAAATCCGATATGAGAATTTTTCTTGGTTATTCATCGACTAGCAAAGCATATAGAGTTTTCAACAAAAGAACTCTAGTCATTGAAAAATCAATGCATGTTACTTTTGATGAAACTAATCTACTTGATCGAGAGAAGGGTATTGATGATGATGTAGGTTTAGAGACTACTTTTGATTAAATGAATGTCCAAGACGAAGGAGTGCTTAATGAAGAACAATCAAAGGAGCCCAACGATCAAGAAAGAGAAGAAACACCAACCGAAGCTTAAGGTGACTCTACCTTACCAAAAGAATGGAAGTTTGTCTCGTCTCACCCAAAGGAGTTAATAATCGGTGATCCATCAAAAGGTATTACTACTAGAACTTCTCTTAGAAATTATCTTGGTAGTTGTGTATTCATTTCACAAATTGAACCCAAAAACTTTAAAGAAGTTTGATGAGTTTTGGATTCTAGCAATACAAGATGAACTTAATCAATTTGAAAGAAACCATGTTTGGGACTTGGTCGCTAAACCAACAAATCAAACCGTTATTGGCACTAAATGGGTTTTTCGAAACAAAAGAGATGAAAATGAAATCATTGTCCTTAATAAGGCTAGATTAGTGGCCCAAGGTTACAATCAAGAAGAAGGAATTGACTATGAAGAAACTTTTGCACTGGTAGCTCGGTTAGAATCCATTCGCATGCTTCTTGCATTTGCATGTCACAAAAACTTCACGCTTTATCAAATGGATGTTAAAAGTGCATTTCTGAATGGGTTTATTCAAGAAGAAGTCTATGTTGAACAACCACCAGATTTTACAAATCATAAGTTTCCAAATCATGTGTTCAAACTTAGGAAAGCTCTTTACGGCCTCAAACAAGCTCCTAGAGCTTGGTATGAATGTTTGAGCAAATTTTTACTTTCAAATGGTTTTTCTATTGGAAAAGTGGATACTACTCTATTTATCAAAATCCAAAAACAAGACATGCTCATTGTTCAAATTTATGTTGATGACATTATTTTCGTTGCAACAAATATTCAACGTTGTGAATAATTTTCTAAAAACACGAGCATGAAATTTGAAATGTGTATGATGGGTGAACTCAAATTCTTTCTCGGACTTCAAATTAAACAAGTATGTAATGGTATTTTCATAAAATCAAAATAAGTACATCTTCGACATGCTAAAAAGATTCGAGATAAATGATCTAAAATCGATGAATACTCCGATGAGTACTTCTACAAAGCTTGACAAAGACGATCAAGACACTTCCGTCGACATCACCAAATATCGAGGTATGATTGGATCCCTTCTTTACTTAACCACAAGTAGACCCGATATCATGTTTAGTGTATGTTTATGTGCTCGATTTCAATCAAACCCTAAGGAATCCCACCTTAAAGCCGTAAAAATAATTTTTAGATATCTTAGTGGGACTCAAAACTTAGGACTTTGGTATCCGAAATGTACCCACTTTGATTTACTTAGTTACTCGGATGCTGATTGAGCCAGTTGTCAAGTTGATCGGAAAAGCACTTGTGGCACTTGTCACTTTCTCGATTTTGCTTTGGTTTCATGGT
The DNA here is from genome assembly GCA_035079005.1 of Fraxinus americana. NCBI lineage: Eukaryota > Viridiplantae > Streptophyta > Magnoliopsida > Lamiales > Oleaceae > Fraxinus > Fraxinus americana. Next base: position 26,215,146 of record CM068706.1, on the reverse strand, counting down.
TTAGTAAGAAACAAAAATCCATAGCCCTATCTACGGCCGAGGCTGAATACATTTCCTATCCGCAAGTTGTTGTGCTCAAGTGCTATGGATGAAACAAATCCTTAGCGACTATCACCTATCATATGATCATATTCCTATCATGTGCGACGATACAGGTGCTATTAATTTATCCAAAAATCCCGTCTGACACTCTCGAACGAAGCACATCAAGATATGACATTATTTTCTAAGAGATCATGTTCAACATGGTGATATTTCACTTGAATTTGTTGACACCGAACATCAATTAGCCTATATTTTCACAAAACCCCTTATGCTCGATCATTTCTCTACTATTCGACGAAGCTTATGTCTTATCGAGCTAAAATGATTTTTAAAAATCTTACTTCATCTATGTGTTATTCACTAAAATGATTTTCTATTTTTTTAATTATCCTATTTATGCTTCTCATTCAATTCTCACTCCTTGTTTATTTAAAAAAAAAATTACCGGATGTTCGGTAAGGCAGAAACTTTTCTGCCTTTTGGGTTCCCTTTTACCGGACGTCCGGTAAAATTAGCAGACATCCGGAATGTTGTTTTCACAGCTTTTAATATCGATTTTCCCCCTTCTCTCTCATTTCACTTCATCAATCTCTCTCTTCAACTCACTTCTCCTCCTATTCAATCTACAACTCCATCACAAATCCATCAAAATACATTTCCAAAACTCACTTTCATCAGCCAGTTACATTCCTAAACTAAAATCTCTCGGCACTTCATCGATTTTTCACTCCAAAACGAGCTCTAGATCTAAAATTTCACTCTCCACTTTGTTGTTTGCTCAAGATTTGGCTATTACTCGACATATCTACCACATTACAAATTATCCTAACACTCTAGATCTTATATTCAAAGTCTCTCATCCGAAAATTTTGAAATCCCCCTATTTGAGTCAATATTTTCGAAAATTCCAACTATTTGTGCACAATGTCGACTTCAAGCGGTAAAGGAAAGAGGCTCAAGCAAACCGTCTGGCGTCCACCTCCATCTCCATCTCCATCCTCCGAAGAGGAGGACATGGACCTCGAACCCGAAACGCCGATGAATCCCCTTGCAAAGGCACCCATTCTCCTAGGTGAAGATGTTGATCTCACTTCTTTTTCCTTCGATGCACCCACATTTAGGATAGAAGAATATATCACGACTATGGGTTAGACCTCGATTTGCACAATTTACTTCTTGTGGTCTTCCCGACGCCTCAAAGGCGATTTACAACAGTTTAGTACAGATTACATACTTTACCTACTCTCATTCAACAACACGCAACACAAACCCCAAATCCAATTACAACACAAATTTCCATGATGCGAAACGGATTTGGTTGAAAAACGAGACGAAAAGTAAATGAAAAATAAGAGAAAAACAAATGAAACATTAACACCTTTAGACCATGTTTGACAACCATTAAATGGGAAAAATCATATTTTGAGTAGTGATTTTTAGGAGAATCTGTGGTTAAAAGGTGAGGAAAAGTTTTGAATTTACATATAGAATATTTTATTTTGTGAATATGTGAGTGAAAATGAGTATGTAAAAAAAAGTTTGAAATTAATGATTGTTAAACAGGGGCTTAATCTCAAACATAAAATTTTCATACCTGATTGAAGAATAGAAATTGAAATAGGAGATTGGAGGATGATTTTTTTTTTTTTTTTTGATTATTGAAGAATAAAATAAACTGTAGTATATAAATGTGAACAGTGAAGGGCAACTACAAAATTTTTAATAAAAAAAATCAAAATTTCTTGTGGGGTCACTTGACCCCACATGATCCCCATGTGGGTCCACGTCATAGTGATTGTGATCATAAATTGTCTGTTATTTTGATCTTGATCTATTTAATTAATTATTAAGCCACAAAATTATTATCAAGAGGTCATAAATGTGATCAGTTGATTTTTGAAACGTTTTCATAAGTTTCTAATTTTTGAAATTGTATATTGAAATCTTTGTAGTTAATTATTTCATTTTGGATTTGTTTGAGCCATGTTTTTTTTCTTAAAAATAAATTTTGTAATAATAATTTTATGAAGTATGTGTTGTTAAAAATAGGAAAAAAAATTTAGATTTACGTATAAATATTTTTTATTGAGAGAATATACATGCGAAAATGAATTTGAAGAAAAATGAGTTTTTAAATAATGGGGGCTCAAACATAAACGTCATTTATGCGTTTGCAACGCTTTACAATAGCAACATTCATGTTCTGATATTCATGTGTTTCCTTTTAACTAAAGGTGGGCATTTTTTTCCTAGAATCCAGTAGGAATCAAATAGAACCAATTAGTTAGGCTTCGATTTTTCTACTAAATAGGTCGAATTTGGGACCATGCATCAAGAACCAGTCAGTTCCAATCCAATTCTCGATATGGCCTTGAGAACCAATAGTGAATTCGATTTTTCTAAATTTCCCTTTTTGCTTGCACAAAAATGCACTAGACCACAAAATTATCTCATGTTAAAATTCCATTTTTCACACGCTTCTTATTTTCTTTAATGGGTAATCAAAATTCAAATCTAAATAATTTTATGAATACTTTACAAATTCATATCTTTAATGCATCCGAATAGGAAAAATATATATTTTTTTCAATATTTCATAAAAATTCAAACTTTTCGTTATTTCAACGTGGTTGACCATCAAGAATCAAAATTCTTGAAAATTACTAAAGATAATCAGGTTATTGTTATAAAGATTTTATTAAGAATTATTTTTTGGTCAAAATTTTACCGTTTATGCTGTGTTTAATAGTTTATCCTTTTTTCGTCTTTATAAGTTGATTTGAGTTTCGAAGTAAATTTTTGTTTGTTGCCTTATTTAGTTAATTTGTTGTATTGTTATGTTACAAGAATGGCAAGGTTTCATGCTCTATTTTTGTATATTTTCAATCTGATAAACAATTTCATACTTTATTTTTATTATTTTTTCCAAGATAAAGACTCAGACTGGATTGAAATGAAACTGGTTGGTTCAACTCCTGTTCGATCTATAGTTGATATGGAATGGAAACAATGGTTCCATTTTTAAGATTTTCATTGGTACTTGGTTCGATTCGTTTCCCTTTAGAATCGGATCGAATCATAAGGCGCCTACTCTTACTTTTAACGAAAAACAATTACTTAAATGTTAAGTGACAATGTAAGATGACGCGATATTGGATTGAACTGTTAAACTTGTCCAAAAAAGGTTTCCTTTATTCTAAGTGATTCAAACGCAGTCTTCATCTTTCATTTCAAAATTTAAATAACCCATTGCTTCAACATATCTCGACATCACATAAGTATCAAGTGGCCATTAACGGTCAATAAACATTTTGTGTTAGATGGAGGCGTAGAGGCACAATTTAAAAAGTTAAGAACATGTGAATGGTAGGTTGGAGGACATAGTTGGGAACTGAATGAAATTTACCACGTTAATTTTGGGGGGACCGCGATATACATTTTTTTTTCTTTTGTCAGACTTACGAAATTTAGCCTATGTTTGATCACCATTATTTGAGAAAATAGGGTTTTGAACAGTAATTTTTAGGAGAATATGTGGTTAAAAAATGTGAAAAATTTTTGGATTTACATATAAAATATTTTATTGCGTGAATGTATGGTTGAAAATAAATAAGTAGAAAAAAAAGTTTGAAAATAATTGTTGTCAAATAGGGACTTAATTTGAAAGAAACAAAAAAATTAATATTTATAAGTTAATACTACAATGGAAAATTTGGAAAAGCCTTCATTTGAATTTTTTTTCAACATTAAGGAAATCTTAGCTGTCACTTGTGATGATCTAATAATTTGATCAAAATCACGAAAACTATAATGTTATTATGCTATGTGAAGTACAAAAAAAAATTAAAACTCTTTTCTAACTTACTGAAAGTCCACTTCTGACATAAATGACTACACATGGACTTGGGGGACTATTGTTACGAGTCATAATATAGAAACGACACGTGGCACCATATTTCAGTGTTGTGACCAGTTTACTTAGACCATGATATGTTCTCTTAGCCTCCGACGTGGATTCCGATGCCCTGGCTATTGTTCCGAGGCCCTCAAGACAGTTCCTATGCCTTCACTGCCATCCCAAACCCAAGCCTCGCGTGGAAGAAGACCACATGGAAAGATATTGCAATGATGGAAGATCCGTGTGAATGATTGACGTGACTTTTGTTTAAAGTAAACTCTGTCTTGTCTAGTCAATGTAAGAACATTTAATATTTTGTAAGGTTAGGAGAGTCAACTTGGTAGCTAGGATTTGATGTCTTGGCCGAGGAGATGAGGCCACGTGTAAATTGATCCAAAGGTCATTATTCGACTTCTAATACTATAAATACCCCAACATGTAACACAAAAAGGGTAATGAAACCTCTCATATCAAATATAAAGAATACTGAATACTTGGAGCAACATTTTCTCTCGTTTCAACAGTGATTCTTACAGCATATTTTCTATTACAAATCGTTCTTCATCGATTGGTTTCTTATACAATCGTGTCACCCTTCTTGTCGGAAGCTTGAACGGAAACGTCTCGTGCCTTTAAGCCACTCCCACGCCCATTTTCTGGAGCCATCTTGACCATTGATCGGCATTAGCGTATCGGATCAAGCTCGTGTGTGTACGAGTGGGCCGACATCTGTTGGCAACATTTTTTGGGGTCAACATGCTACTTTCGATCCATAAAAATATATTTAATTTTTTTATTTGTCCCAAATTATAAACCACTTTCCTTATTGAAAGTATATATAGTTTTTAGTTTTCTAATATGTTCATATATCACATATTTTGTTATCAAAAAATGTAAATTAATTATATTTAAACCATTATTTAATGTATAGGTATATTAGAAAAAAATGTAAGAAAAAAAAATTACATTTTCAATTATATTAATTCCATTTTCTTAATATGTACGAAAATAGAATTAAAATTCAGATTTTAATCTAAGTCAAAGTCAATAATTAATTTTAACCATATATTTCATGTATCCACAATTTTTCTACCACATATTTCATCAATTTTTATCAAAATTTACTACGAATCTAGTTTTAATCCCCACAAAATAGGGACTTATAATTATTCTCTTATTATATTTGAGTTGGGGTGATAAGTTTTGTATCTTTTTGTAAGTCAAATATTTTTCAAGAATGTATACATTGTTATTTATTTATTATTATTATGGATAGTCTTTCTCTTTTATGAGCGAACACTTTATAGAAGATAAGTAAATATAACTACTTTAATTTACACACACACACACTGGATATAATTTGAATACATAAAAAAAATACTCAAATTATATTATTTTGGCAACTCGATAAATACATTATACTATTTTATTTTTTTGGCAACTCGATCAATAGTCAATTCTTTATTTTCCTATGATTGTGTCCATAGATGAAAAATCAATTCGAGCTATATAGGTTTTATCTTGGAGCAGTGTAGTTCTGAAAGTACTCCCTAAGACTTGATTTTCTAACTCTTTTCTTATGTTTAAATTATTGTCGAATTATATTACTTATGTTTATGTTACATAAATTTATTATATTAATTGATTAAGTTATCTACGTACAAATCATCCGTTTTTTCCTCCAACAATCTAAAGTCATGTTAGTAATTGTGTATTAGAGAGAGATTTGTGTAATTTTTAAGAGGTATATGATATGGTACACACTTATTTAGGCATTGAAATTATATTATTTGTTGGTGATTTTAACGAATAATATCTTCATTTGATTCAAATTGTGTTTATTAAGTAACAATCGATGAAAAAGGCGGAAATGAGGGGAAAATGACGAAAAGAAGACTAAATTGCAAGAAAGTCAAAGTTCAAGGATTGAAGTGCAAACAATCAAAAGTTGGCTTGAACCGAAGAACGAACATTTGAGAGTGCTAGGACTTAATTGAACATGAGTAGAAGTAACGGGATGAAAAATGGGCGAAGAGGACCAAAACACAAACAAAGGAAAGTTCAGGGATCAAACTGCAAAGTTTGGCCCACAAGCTTAAGCCATGTGTACGCTTGGCCTACAGGTCCAACGTACGTACAGCCTTTAGATGGCTCGATTAAACCTAAATATAAGTTTAATATATCTTGAAAAAGAATATCAGATATTAATGGATTATCAATTGTAACACTTGGAATGATACTAATGTTAGATTGAGCTGTTCGAATGGAGAGATTTTAGGCAATAAAATCTATTATGAATGATTCTATTATTTTTATTGTAAAGATTATGTATGAAAAACTCCTTGTGATTGCAATTATAACAGGCATTAGTGCATGGTGAAATTCCCTGTCCATAACCTGTTTTAGCCATGCTCTCTTGAGCATTTTTTCAAACAAATGGAGGACACCTGTGCACCCAAACCACCCACCACCCGAAACTGGAGCTACCCTTAGAAACACCAGTGTGCTTACTCACCTTAGCAATCCACCACTCGAAACTGCAGACACCATTCTTACAGAATTTACAAAAAAGATTTCCGAGTGAAAGGAAAATATGGCACAATGATGCAATGACCCAATGGGCTGAAATTGTTGGCCCAGCTGGTATTTAAATTGAAGCCCAGCTCTTAAATCTGTTTGGTTTTCGGTGCAAAGGAAAAACGTGTTTTGTGAAACTGAAGTTGTGTTTTCTACTTACCTTTTGAATGGACAGCCAGGATGTCACCAAATGCAATCTCCACAGCCGTTGGATGAAAGGCGTTTTTGGAGACTCCTTAAAGTGGCGTCTCTAGGGTTTGAGGATCATTATCGCTTCTGGTTTCTGGACTCTTCGTCTCTCTCTACTGCACCGTTTTCTTTCGTATTTCCTCCCTTCACTGTAGAAATCAAATACTCTTATTTTGATTTCTGGTTACCCTCAATAATCTGTAAATCTTGAGTGATTTAGTTATTTGAGGCTTTGTTCTTGAGTGAACTGTGTACTGTGAAGAGGGATCTCTTATTTTGTGTAATAATCGATCTAGTCTGAGTGTCCATTTCTTGTATCTTCATCTTGGCTGTGATTTACACTAGATCAGTGGTTGTTCTTATGTAATCTGAACGAGTTTTACTGATTACTTGGCTTGGGTGTTTTGAACATAAAGATAAGTTTTATGTAGTTAATGTTTCAGATTTCTGAGTTCATGTTTTATAGATTCTTGAAGTTTATATTTCAATTTTTGTTTCTTATTTCTTGCACATAACTTGGGGTTTATTTGTGAGCTAATCTGTCGTCTCCTCCCAACAGTGGTATCAGAGCGACTGGAAGGAGTGACTGATGCTTGTTGTGATCAATCTTGACTTCAATGTTGTCTGTACACTGAGCTGCACTGCGATTTCTTCAAACCCTAATTAAAAGGGCATTGGTGAGATCTTTCTGATTTCTTGAGTTATTCACGTGTAAAATCAAACTGTAAATTGATTTGAGTACTCTGCCTAGTTTGGGGATTCTGAATCAATTGTTTTCTGCCTTGAGTGGTTCTACTGCCTTGTGTTGGTTACTGCCTTTGGTTTGATTTTTCTGTTTGGTTGGGGTTTTCTGCTTTGGTTAGATTTTCTGCTTAGTTTGGATTTCTTTATTCTGTAGATTATCTAAACTTGTGTTTTTTGAAAACCTGAATCAAGACTCCTTGTAATTCCTTTGTCCAGAAACCAAGAGTTGTCTGGAATCTGAGGGTTACCTGGACTACAGTCTAGATTCTTGATAATCTTGTTGTTTCTGAAAAATTATCCTGCAGTATTGTACAGCTTGATTGAATGTTCTGGATATAATTAGCTTGTCTCTGTACAATTGTGTTTGTATTGAGTTAGCAAGATTGTGTACTGTATGATTCAACTCTGAAAGTATATGCTCTCTGTACTTGCAATCTGATTTTCCTGTTGTGTCCCTTGTGTGGTGGTACTTCTCTGATTTGTATTGCAAGTGTTCTGATTTAGTATCCGATTGACCTGCATACATCCATTTCATTCATATTTTTTCAAAAATGACTTCAAAATTTGAAATGGAAGTTTTTAATGGCAAAGGAGATTTCAGTCTCTGGCGTCAAAAAATGAGAGCTCTCTTACTTCAACAAAAATGTGCTAAAGCCATTGATGAGTCATGGCCTACTGATCTTGAATCTAGTAAAGTAACTGAACAAGATGAAACTGCATGGAGTACTGTTTTCTTGCATTTGTCAGACAATATGATTAGAGAAATTGGTGAGACTAAGACTATCATTTAATTGTGGAATAAATTGGAGAAAACTTATTTGAATAAAGCTATGCCAAATAAAGTATATCTCCTAAAACAGTTTTTTGGTTTTAAACTTGATCCTTCTCTTGACCTTGAGTCTAATATTGATAGATTCAATAGATTGACACGTGACCTAGACAACTCGTGACGAGAAACTCTCAAATGGGCGCTTGGTCGTGGTCTTATTGAATTCAATTGGTGATAAATATAAAGATGTTAAAAATGCAATTGAATATGGGAGGGACACTCTATCTATCAAGTGATTATTAATGCTTTAAGGTCTAAAGAGTTAGAGTTAAAATCTGACAAGAGAGAATCTGTTAGTGGCATTAATTTGATGATGAAGTCCAAGTTTAATCCCAAAAATGGTAATTACAATAAGAGACCTGTTCATAAGAAAAAGAGCAACTTTAAGGACAAGAATAAAATGATGACTAAAGGGAAAAAGTGCTTTTATTGTCTAGAGGAAGGTCATTTTATTAAAGATTGTCCTAAAAGGCTTTATGATTCTAAAAACAAGTCTAAAAATGATGGTGGGGCTGCTTTGGCTTATAATGAGTCTAATGTTGATGAAGTTTATGTTGCTGTTAGTAGTTCCCCTTCCCAAGAGTGGATTCTTGACTCTGGTTGTACTTATCACATGAGTCCTAATAAGGAATTATTTTCTGATTTTGAAAATGTAACTGGTGGAAAGGTTTTAATGGGTAATCACATGACATGTCAAGTAAAAGGTGTGGGGACTATCACTTTGAACTTAAAAGGAGATAATAAGTTAATTCTAGAGAAGACTAGATATGTTCCTGACTTGCAACGTAATCTGATCTCCTTAAGGGTTTTAGATGACCTTAACTATGACATTGTTATCAATAAGGGTTACATTAAAATCTTGAAGGACTCTAATCTGATTGTAGAAGTCCCCAAGAGACATGTCCTTTACATTTTGCAAACTAAAAATTTTTTGGAATCCATTTCAGCAGTAATCTCAGTCCAAAATGATAAATCACAAATATGGCACAAGAGATTGGGCCATATTAGTGATAAAGGACTTCAGATTTTGAAAAAACAGGGTGCTTTTGGCAAAGATAACATTGAAAAATTGAGTTTTTGTGACTACTGCATTTTAGGAAAGCATAATAGACTTCCTTTCTTACCTGGAATGCATACAAATCCTCTATACTTGAATATTTGCATGCTGATCTGTGGGGACCAGCAACTGTGTGCACTCAATCTGGTTTTAAATATTATTTGCTTGTCATTGATGATTTTTCAAGAAAAAATTGGACTTTTTTGTTAAAATCAAAATCTGACACTTTTAATGTTTTCAAAGAGTGGAAACTTTTAATTGAGAACCAAACTGACAAAAAAATTAAAGTTTTAAGAACTGATAATGGTTTGGAATTCTGCAATTATGAGTTTGATGAAATGTGCAAACTATCTCGGTATGTTAAGGCATAGAATCACACACACACCACAACAAAATGGTTTGGCCGAAAGAATGAATCGTACTATACTTGATAAAGTTAGATGCATGTTGTTGTGTTCGGCTCGCCTAAAATTTTTTGGGGTGAAGCAAGCTTAAAACCGCTAGTTATCCGATAAATAGATGTCCTGCAAGTGCTATAGACTTTATGATCCCCGAAGAAAAATGGAGAGGTACACTGTTGACTTTAGTAACTCAGTGGTTTTTGGGTGTGCAGCCTTTGCACACCAAACAGAAGGTAAATTGGAACCTAGAGCTCTTAAGTGTGTTTTTCTAGGCTATGGGGAAGGGGTTAAAGGCTATAGATTGTGGGTGAGAGATCTTAGAGGTTATAAGGTCATTATAAGTAGAAATGTGGTATTTAATGAGAATGACTGCCATGTTTTAAGTCCGAATAAAGAACCCGTGCACTGTTTGAGCCCTCCGAACAATCTCGAAAATGTAGGAAAAAGGGTTGAGATTGAGGTGGAGCAACCCGAGGAGTGTTCGACCATTCGACCCCTTAAATATTGACCCACCTTTGAGTGAAACCGAACCTCGGTGAGGTTCCCGAGGCCGATTTAGAACTGTGATGACCTTTAGCCGATTATCGCCTTGTTAGGGATAGAGAAAGAAGGACCATTAGACCTCCCACTAGGTTTGAAAATGATGTTTCCTTGCTTTCTTATCATGATATGATTGAGGATGAACCTGAATCTTATGAAGGAGCTTTGAGTAGCAAAGATTCCAAACAATGGCTTGTAGCCATGCAAGATGAGATGGAATCCCTTCATAAAAATAAGACATGGATTTTGGTAAAAAGACCGGAGGGTAAGAGGGTTGTGGATTGTAAATGGATTTTTAAAATAAAGAGGGGTGAACAAAGTGAGAATGACATTAGATACAAAGCCCGTTTGGTAGCAAAAGGTTTTACTCAAAAAGAAGGAGTTGATTTCAATGAAATTTTTTCACCGGTAGTAAAATTTACTACAGTTAGAGTCATTCTTGCCTTGGCCACTCAATTTAATTGGGAATTAGACCAATTAGATGTAAAAACAGCTTTTCTAAATGGAGACTTAGAAGAAACCATTTACATGAAACAACCTAGAGGATTTGAAGTGACTAACAAATCTGACTTAGTATGCCTTCTTAAGAAATCTCTTTATGGCTTAAAACAAGCTCCAAGACAATGGTATAAAAAATTTGACAATTTTGTTCTTGGACTTGGGTTTAAGAGGAGTAACTTCGATACTTGTCTTTATTGTAAAGGTCAAGGTGGAGCCAATTCACTTTACCTACTCCTTTATGTGGATGACATGATATTAGCTAGTCATGACATAAAAGAGATTGAAGATATTAAAGAAAAGCTAAAATCTGAATTTGAAATGAAAGACTTAGGTCCTAGTGAGAAAGATTTTAGGTATGGAAGTTAAGAGAGATAGAAGAGAAGGCACACTAAGTCTTAGTCAAAAATCATACATTTTGAAATTACTTAGCAAGTTTTCTATGGCTGAATCCAAGAGTGTGAGTGTCCCTTGGCTAATCATTTTAAACTATCAAATGATTTTTGTCCTAAAACTAAAGAAGAGTTTGAAAGAATGGCAAATGTGCCTTATCCAAATGCAATCGGTTCTCGTAATGTATCTCATGGTGTGTTCTAGACCTGATTTGGCATATTCCATAAGTGTTTTAAGTAGGTATATGTCAAATCCAGGTGAAGTACATTGGGAAGCCATGAAGTGGCTTCTTAGATACATTAAGGGGACTTCAAACTTAGGGATTCAGTTTAGAAAACAGGCTGAGGGTGTTATTTTGAAAGGGTTTACTGATTCTGATTATGCAGGCGACAGGGACAACAGAAAATCTACTTCTTCATACATGTATACTTTGTGTAATTCATGCATAAGGAAATCCCAGCTTCAAAAGATTGTGGCCTTGTCTTCAACTGAGGCTGAATACATTGCAGCCACCGATGCTATAAAAGAAGGAATTTGGTTAAAAGGGTTACTTAATGAATTTGGTTTTATTAAAGAAGTTGTTCTTTATTCTGATAGCCAATCTGCAATTCATTTAAGTAGAAATCCTGTTTTCCATAATAGATCAAAGCATGTTGATGTTAGATTTCACTTTATTAGAGATATTATTTCACAAGGTGTTGTGAAACTTGAAAAAATATCTACTAATTACAACCCTGCTGATGTAGGTACTAAAGTACTGCCTTTAAACAAATTTCTGGATTGCTTGACCTTGCTGAATGTGGCACCTTGCTGATCTGTGGATGCTATAATGTGTACTGATGATATCTGTGATAAATGAATAACCACTGATTTGTGAGAATCATTGTACCAAGGTGGAGTATGAAAGGAAAATATGGCACAATGATGCAATGACCCAATGGGCTGAAATTGTTGGCCCAGCTGGTATTTAAATTGAAGCCCAGCTCTTAAATCTGTTTGGTTTTCGGTGCAAAGGAAAAACGTGTTTTGTGAAACTGAAGTTGTGTTTTCTACTTACCTTTTGAATGGACGGCCAGGATGTCACCAAATGCAATCTCCACAGCCGTTGGATGAAAGGCGTTTCTGGAGACTCCTTAAAGTGGCGTCTCTAGGGTTTGAGGATCATTATCGCTTCTGGTTTCTGGACTCTTCGTCTCTCTCTACTGCACCGTTTTCTTTCGTATTTCCTCCCTTCACTGTAGAAATCAAATACTCTTATTTTGATTTCTGGTTACCCTCAATAATCTGTAAATCTTGAGTGATTTAGTTATTTGAGGCTTTGTTCTTGAGTGAACTGTGTACTGTGAAGAGGGATCTCTTATTTTGTGTAATAATCGGTCTAGTCTGAGTGTCCATTTCTTGTATCTTCATCTTGGCTGTGATTTACACTAGATCAGTGGTTGTTCTTATGTAATCTGAACGAGTTTTACTGATTACTTGGCTTGGGTGTTTTGAACATAAAGATAAGTTTTATGTAGTTAATGTTTCAGATTTCTGAGTTCATGTTTTATAGATTCTTGAAGTTTATATTTCAATTTTTGTTTCTTATTTCTTGCACATAACTTGGGGTTTATTTGTGAGCTAATCTGTCGTCTCCTCCCAACACCGAGGCTCTACATAAAGCAAAGATGACAGCCCCGACCACATAAATTCCCCAAATTGGCATCAAATTGGATGGCTTCAATTATTCCCTATGGTCTCAAATTCTGGAGATGAACATAGCTGGAAAGGATAAACTTGGTTACTTGAACGGAGATATTCCTCCACCTCTACCGACCGACCCGACCTTGCACAAGTGGCGCACCAAAAAAGCCACCGTCCAGGGATGGATAATCAACTTAATGGACCTATCCCTCATCGACAATTTCATTCGATTCCCCACAGCTAAAGATGCTTGCGACGTGTCACGGTTAGAACTCCAAATTCAGCTCCTCCTTAACCGCAACTTTCTGAAACTTGTACCAGCTGATTGATAACCTATTCAACGAAGAAAAACATAAATAGGGATGGGAAAAATGATGACAAAATGAGAAGAGAAGAGAGAGAATAAATTGAAGAATCAATTCACTACTAATTGAAATTGCATATTCGTCCAGAGCACATGGAGATATATACACTCTAGCAAAAGGTGTGTTCTGGCCAAACAAAATTGTAAAAAAGGATTTCAAATATTACATTTTAATTAAAGAAAAATGACAGCATTTCTTCAGTTCAAATGGAAAATAAAATGACGCCGTTTCTTCGGTACAAATGTTTGGTACTTCTATTCCATTTCCTTCTTCCTTCTTTCCATCTGGTTTTGCTAAGTTTCCTCTTCCTCATTTTCTCCTTTTGCCTTTCCCCAAGTGCTTCCTCCATAACAACCCTCTCTCTCACCAAGATCCACGAACAGGAAAGTGGGTTTTGACCCAATCTGCATCTTCCAAGATCGCATTTTCTGGTGATGAATCTGACCAATGTATAAGCCACTGTACTGCAAACTTGTTAGGTATTTGATGTAATTGACAAATCTGTGAACAAAATGGACTAAAATTAACATGTTGTAAAAGTCAAGGAGTCATGCGCAAATAGTGGAAATTGAGGTATTTTAGGTCTAGGGTTCGAGAATGGAAAAGAAGGTAAAACGACGCCGCAATTTCGCTAGACTGTCACCAGGACTTTGCTCGATCATCAGAAACAGTAACACTGCTGCTAGCCTGTCGTCGCCTTCGCTCGAGAGACAACCTGTCGCTCATCCCTCGCTCGAGCGATAGTGCTATCTAGCAATTTTTTAATTTCTTTTTTAAAAACTTTTTGTCTGACCCATTCATTCCTTAACCTAACCTATAAATACCAAATGCCACAGAACGATTTTTCTAAGATTGATTATTGAGTAAACACATTGTTTTTCAGATTCTCTTCTTCAGTTATCTTTCAACTGTCATTATTCATATTGTGAATTGTTATGGCGGTGAAAAAAATTCATATTCTAAATCTAAATACCAAACAACTGCTCCCTGTATATCTGTCAGAAGTTCTGAAGATCAAGGGAAGGTGACTGAAGTTCCAGTCGTTGAAGAATGTGGTGTTCTTCCTTAATCCACAGGAGATAGACGATTTTATAAAGTTAGGAATTGCTATAGGAGAGCTCAATCCAGGAGAGCTGTTGAAATTGCAGTCAGGAGTTCAGAAAGTACATGTCGTCGTAGAGTCTGGCAGACTGTAAGTTATAAATCGTTTATAGTGGATTGCTGACGGCAAAGTGCCCGGAGTTTTTACCTAGTTGGGGTTTCTCCGTAATCATATATTGTGTTAATTTATTGCTTTCATAATTGCGGCATTTAAACATAGGATAAAATTGAATTGTATGATTAACCATCTAGAGATAATTAATTTTGACTTCTTGCTATTTAATTATTAAGTTTTTAATTCCGCGTAATCACCTATTCACCCCCCTCTAGGTGTAGTTTACGTCGAATTTCGTATTTTCAGAATTGATTCTTGCGTTATACCATTCTAGATTGTAAAACAGAAAAAGGCCGATGATTCGGTTGTGAGGCACGATTTCCTTCTAGTAATTGCAATAATAGTATAATGTTATCTCCTAGCTATTTCTTCAACAAGGATACGTGAAATACTGGGTGAATCTTTGATCCCTCAGGTAAGGCCAACTGGTAAGCCACTTCTCCAATCATCTTAACAATCTGATACGGGCCAAAGTATTTAGCACCCAGCTTATTATGAGGTCTGCGTTCTACTGACTGCTAGTATAAGGATGCAACTTAAGGAAAACCCAATCCCCTTTCTCGAAGGACAGCTATGTTCGATTCCGATTAGTGTAGTGTTTCATTCGAGCCCTCACTTGTGATAGATTCTCTTTTAGTAGTTGGTCCAGTTTGTACCTTTCCCGAAGTAATTCATTTACTGCAGCTACATTAGATTCTTGATAGGGCCCTAGTGCCAATTGTGGGTGCTTCATTCTATATAAAGCTTCAAACAGGGTCATTCAGAGAGCAGTAATGTGGTATTGTACCACCACTTAGCCAAAGCCAACCACTTTTCCCACTATTTAGCGTGATGGTAAACCACACACCTCAGATACATCTCCAAGCATTGGTTGACTCTTTCATTTGCCCATCCGTTTGAGAGTGGTAGGCAGAGCTGAAAGAAGCTTAATACCTAACAAATGGAATAGTTCTAGCAAGAATTTGCGAGTGAAGATCTTGTCTCTATCAGAGATTATACTTTGAGGCATCCCATGTAACTTGTAGATATTGTCTAGGAAGAGTTTTGCCACTGATGAAGCTGTAAAAGGATGTGTAATGGCCATAAAATGTCCATATTTTGTGAATCTATCTACCACTATCAAGATGGTGTTTCTTCTCCCTGAATTGGGTAATCCCTCAATGAAGTCCATGCTGATATGGCTCCATGAGTGTAAAGGCTGAGGCAAGGCTTGCAGCAGACCTGGGTAAGGTACATGTTCTCCTTTGCACCTTTAACAATAAAAACCTGTTGCTTTGCTCTATAAAGGCTACTATGAATACTCGAATGACCTCCTTCTGGTAAACTATGTTGGTTCTGAATTAGTTTAGATCTAATGTTCCCTCCAGCTCCAATATATATTTTTCCTTTATGCTTCAACAATCCATTTTCATAAGTGAAGTCAGGTTCAACTTTTGGATTTATTAACAGTGAATGGATCTTCTTTTCTGCTTCCTTATCCTCCTTATAGCTTTCAATAACTTCTTCAATCTAGGTAGGGATGACTACTAATATACCCGAACATTCAAGACTCATATCGTGCCTCTTTGTGAGTGCATCTACCAAAACATTATCCACCCATCTTTTATAAACAATTTCATAATTGAGGCCAAGGAGTTTGGTGAGCCACTCCTGTTGGAGTGGGGTAGTGATCCTTTGTTCAAGTAAGTACTTGAAGGATTGATGGTCAGTTTTTACCACAAAGTGGTGACCCTCTAGATATTGTCTCCACTTACATATTGTAGTTACTAAGGCTAATAACTCTTTCTCATAGATAGATAGTCCTAGGTACCTGACTCCTACTGCCTTGCATTAACACAGCTCCTATGCCACTTTGATAGGCATCGGTTTCTGCTATGAAAGGTTGGCTGAAATCAGGGAGAGCCAATACTGGGGTGGAGCTCATTGCTTCTTTCAACAAAACAAAAGCTGAATATGCTACTTCTGACCGATGGAAATTGTCTCTCCTAAGCAACTCAGTAAGAGGTTTGGCTATTATTCCATAGCCTCCAACGAACTTCATATAGTAACTTGTGAGCTTAGAAACCCCCTTAACTGCTTGATGTTCATTATTTAAGGCTACTATCTCATTGCTTCAACTTTGATAGGGTATGCTGCCACTCCATGCTGATTAATTATATGCCCTAAATACACCACTTGTTTTTGCCCAAAGCTGCTAAATCTCTTGGCATATAACTGGTGCTTCTACAAAATTTCTAGTACTGATCTGAGATGGTAGCAATGGGAGGTTAGGTCTTGACTGTAAACCAAAATCTCATCAAAAAACACCAATACAAAATCCCCGAGCTGATCTTTAAACACTTTATTCATTAGACCCTGAAAAGTAGCAGGCGCATTGGTGAGGCCAAAAGGCATCACTTTGAATTCATATAGGCCTTGGTGGGTTTTGAAAGAGGTCTTGTAGGCATCAGCTTCTGTAACCTTGATTTGATGGTACCCTGCTCTGAGATCAATCTTAGAATAGAATTTAGACCATTAAGTTCATCAATTAGAGGCATGAGAAACTTATCTTTGTTAGTAATGTTGTTTAACTATCTGTAATCCACGTAAAATCGCCATGACCCATCTTTCTTTTTGACTAAGAGGACTGGGGACGGAAATGGTCTATTATTGTGCTTATTATGCCACTATCCAGCATCTCTTTGACGAGTTTCTCAATCTATGAAAGATGAAGAGCTACAAGCAGCATCATTATATGTGCTACTAAACTGTGAAGAAATTATCCCTTTTGTGAGGTAGGCTATACTAATGATCATTATATATTTTCTTGAATTACAATTAGCTACATTAACTTTTACATCGTGATCTCATTTATAGGAAGTTTGATGAACATATGAGAATGGATTATCCTCAATTGTCTGATGCACAACTTGATCAATTACGTGACAATCACTTTCCCCATTGGCTAAAAGAATATGTAAGACTCTCAATACTATACATATAACCTACATAAGCTATTAGTAAGTACATTTCATTTTCTTATGTTTTGGATGATAGGAACAATGTGGACTCTGAATTAAAGAACATCGCTTTGGGTCCTTCTCGTAAAGTGAACTGTTACAATGGATCCTTTGTGAATGGTTTCAAATTTCATAATTTGGAATACGGTTTGAATAGAATGACTATGGATAGTGGTGTGTGCATTCTCGAAAGTTGTTATAATGATTATGAGCGCGACTACTATGGCATCTTGCTTGAAGTTTAGGAAATTGAATATTTTGGACCTCAAAATAGGGTTGTCTTATTTAAAGGCGATTGGTTTGACAGTGAGAATGGGATTCATGTACATCCGCGATTTAACCTTGTTGAGATTAATCATAAGAAAAGAGTAGTGAGAACTGACATTTTTGTACTTGCCCAACAAGCTCAACAAGTATACTTCACGAAATTTCCTTCAAATTCTAGAGATAGACGTGACTGGTGGGCAGTTGTGAAAACAAAAGCCCGACATGTGATTGATATTCGAGAAATTCTATCAGAAAATGATGATTGCAATACATTGATTGAACTACCATTCCAAGAGGATCAATCACCTAATATACAACCACTTTCAATAGCTCCGGAGTCAGATCATGAAAATCTAGTTCGAGATAATGTTTTTCCTGAAGAAGTAGAAGAGCCTAGTAACATTATGAACTGTCACATGCTTAATACATAAGAAAGTTCACATGAAGATGATAGACATGAGGTAGATGATGACACTAATAGCTCTACATCGAATCCAAGTGAAAAAGACAATGATGAACATGTATGCTTATAACTACCATTATTTTTGTGTTTGTTATGTTTTCTTCTCTTCAGGAAAATATATAATTCATTTAGTACTATTGTAGTTAATTTACGTTCCTTCATATTTTGCTTATTGTTATCGCAAATTAGCAGGATGACACGGACTAGAGGAGGCTATAAATCTAGTCAATCAAGTTTCGAAAGATCCACAAGGGATAGTGGTAAGAGATCTACACGCGGTAGTTATCGATATCGTGAGGCTAATATTTCCATTGATGATATGGAAGATGATGATAGAGACGAACCATTGTATCAAGAAGACATGCTATTTAGATCTAATAATTTGGCTAGGGGTCACAGGTAATTTTAAATATACATTTATTATGCATTGTGAAATGGAGGATATATTGGTCAAGCAAGTCAGCACAGATCTATACCACATGGTGATAGGGAATCTGCACGTGATAGATATGGTAATCACGAGGCTAATATTTCCAATCATGAGGTTGAATATGAGCAAACAGATAATGAACTTTATCAAGAAGATATGGCTGGATCTAATATGCCAAATGGTGACAAGTATATTTAATTATCCATCTTCACACTTGTAGTTGATTACAATGATTTTTTTTATAACCAGAACCTTGTTTGTCCAGAACATCTAGCCGAGCAAGGCGACGTAAATCAACATGTGGTGGTGGTAGTAGAAGGTCTATACAGAGCAATAATGAACATCAGGATCCTAATACAAATGATTTGCCTCGAGCTAGTCACAGGACCATGGGTCCTAATCGTGGCACTCCTATGCTTACTGATCGATCACAACGTATCGAAATAACTATTAAAAATAACACGTAAGTACACATTTATTTTCAATTGATTTTATATATTTAGAAACATAATTGTTGGTGTTTTGTAAAATGTAGGCTCATTTTTCATGTTCTCGTCATTTTTTATTTTGATTGTTTGACCAATCAATGTGCTTTATATTGCCCTCTTCCTTTTATAAGTTGTATTTTTAGTTTTTCTTTGATTTAGAATATAACAACTTGTGGTTAAAGACGAAATCATTTATTAGATTTGCGTTTAAAGGTGTCGTGTTTCTTATATGGTTATGTAACTTATCGAATTTTTCCTAATCACATTTTATATATTTTTTATGCAGTTTTGGTGAAACTTTCGTACCACGTGACATCACCGCAACCATGAAAGCATATTTTGATGGTCCATATCCCACATTTTGCTCAATGCCACAACCCATAAGAGATGGTTTATGGGATCGATTCATGGTAATTATATTTATTATATTTGTAAATTTCTTATATTCATTAGATCTATAAAAAACCATGTTTTTAATTTATATATAAGGATAAATATGTATGGCCGACTGCGAATACTATCAATGTGTATGACACATGGAAGGTCACGACTAATGATAGATATAAAGATATGATGAATGATGCTCGCGAGAAAGCAAAGTGTACAAGTCAATCTGATAATCCTGTTGACTGGAGAGGACATGGCCCACGTTGGATAAGGGCAGAGCATTGGGATAATTTTATAAATTATTGGAATACCGAGAAATGGAAAAAAATACGAAGATTGCCAAGAAAAATCGTCTTGCACAAGGACATGATGGTGAAATGAAGAAGCATACTGCTGGTTCAGTCTCCTTTGTGATTACTAAGAAGAGATTGGTATTTTTTTCTTATTATGTCTATTTTGTATTTTAAAGTTGATGTATATTTTTATCTGATTGTGATTAATGAGTTGCGTATTTCAAGAGAAGGATATGGATCGTCCCAATGTCCCAATTAGAGTTTTTCAGTCATGTTCACAGGAAGAATCACGGACTTGGTAAATTTGTTGACAAAAAATCTAAGCGAGCTCATGTAAATACAATTAGAGTTTATGTACTTCATAGTTTGTTCATATAGTTTGTAAGAATTATTTTTTTATTTTTCACAGGATACTTACAAGGCTTCAATCGAGTCCAAGTATGGTACCGTTAGGGATGATCAACCTGAGTTCGATCCCGATTCATAGATTGATGTTGTCAACGGTCCATCTAAGGGTCGTGTTTATGGGTTTTGTCCTAGACAACCTGCTTCACATGTTCTTGGTACACCTAATTCACCTAAAAGTTCAATACTTGCACGTGATGAAGAGGTTAATAATTTGAAGTCAGAGCTAGCTATTGCACGAAATACTATAGATGAGAACAACGAAAAGATTGATGATCTCATTGTACGTCTTGAACGAGTTGAAAGAAATCACAAGGTCGAGATGTGAGAAACAGTGCGAATCATACTTAGGGCATGTTTGAAATGCCAAATTTTCTATGGAACTTGGAAAAAGAATTCCATTTTATTGGTTTTAGATTGTTTGATGGTCAAAATTTTCTAGGAGAATCATTTTCTTGGCTCCTCCCTCACGCGCCCAAATGCCTTGTTTTTGGGGAAATTCTTTTCCCACCTTTTAGGTGGGAAATCCTTTTCCATGTTTGCTGTTTTTTTTTGTCAATGGAAACAAATTTGATAACCAATTGTAAAAAAAAAATTCACTTTAATGGACAATTTTCATGTAAAATAAAGTCAAACGAATACTAAACTTTGATTAAAAAAATGATTTTTTAGGGAAAAATTTATTTTTTAATTTTTTTTTTTACTTTCTGATAATGGAAACAAATTTTATAAATCAATTTAATGGACAATTTTCATAAAAAACAAAGTCAAACGGACACAAAATTTAAAAATTTTCCAGGTGGAAAATTATACTAATCAAACACACTTGAAATCATTTTCCCTGCAAAACATTTTATAGGTAATTATTTTCCCTGCAAATCAGTTTCTTTCTACCCATTTTCCACCATTGCAATCAAACGCACCCTTAGAGAACTAAATATTCCTAATCTTCAATTTCCTTCTAGCTCAGGATCACGAAATGATGATGTTTAAGACAAGATATTTGGAATTTGGAATTTTGGTGTAATAATTTATAATCTATTAAAGATTTAATGTGTTTTGACGATTTTGATTATTTAGTGCATTTTGAAATTAATGATTATTAATTAGCGGGTTGTATTGATTTTTAGTACAAAATAATAAATTCAGATTCACCAACGGATTTTCCGTTGGTATTGAAGCTGAATTAGAAAGTAATTTCAGCAACGGATATTTTGTTGGTAAAATATAATATTTTAACTGACAGATATTCCGTGGGTAATACCTATTTTACCAATTATGACTATGTTTTTACCAACGGAATTTTTGTTTGTAATGAAGACTTTTTACCAACGGATATTCCGTTGGCAATTACAAGATTTTTAGCAACGGAAATGTCGTTGGCAATAAAAGACTTTTACCAACGGCATTTCTGTTGGAAATGACAAGGTTTTTACCAACGAAAATTCCGTTGGTAAATGGAAAGATGTTTACCCACGGAAATTTAGTTGGTAAAAGTAATACACTATCAGGCACCCTCAAATTAGCAACGGATTTTCAGTTGGTCTTTTTCCGTTGGTAAAGATTATTAACAACGGATATCGTGGCTTTAGGCACGAATATTCTGTGCCTAAAACCATGTTTTTTTGTGGTGAAAGATCATGAATGAAAAACCCCTTGTGATTACAATTATAACAACTAATTTACATAAGTTTAGGATTAGGAATGAAGTTCAATAGGTGGAGCCAGAAATCCAATACATTTGTCTCATTATTTGATTAAAAACCAATCTTTTATAGTATTTTCAGCGTAATTCAGGATAATCACAAAACAAACTATCCTTTTGTGTTACGATTGATCGAGTTTGATTAGAACTAGTACACTAAAGTTGAACGTTATTCCTCGTGGGATGATACACATACTCACTATATATTACTTATCAATGATCTCGTATGCTTGCGGGATTTTCTTGAACATTTTACTATGTTTTTGGTACTTGAAATGCTTTTGTGGGATGAACAGTACATATAGGTCTTATCTGTGACTGTAACCAATATTCGACGAATGAGTAGAAATTACCACTCCTAAGCAATTAGTTCCAAACACAATTCTATGTATGATATGAAATCCATAGTCTCTGAACACGCAAAATAGGCACATTGCTTTCTTACCCGAAGTTGAATTATATTACATGTATTTGCTTTAAATAGTACAAGTTCAGGCTGAATTTAAACATTGAAAGGATTGACCCCGAAATTTAGTGAGAGATTATGCAAATCTAGGTTTGCAATTGTTTATTTTAGATACAAAAGGTAGTGAAGCTGCTTTGGCATCATTTGCAGAATAAAACCTTAAAGATGACCACTGTTGCCTGCCGCTACCTCACACATGGACATCTACCCAGGTAAAATGCTACGGTTTAATTTGTTGAGTTTATTTGGCTGTTGGTTAATTTCTCTTTGTTCTTTGGAGTTCTGATCAGATGAAAGATGACCAAACATAAATTTTGCGAAATTACTTATAGGAAAAGAGAATGATAATAGCATTTAACAGTACAAACTATTGTTTTAATTCCATACAAACTATGGAGATTTATACAATTATTCAGTTTGTCTATTACACAAGGCAGATGCAGTTTGCGTACATACAAATAGGCAAAAATTCTGGAAAACACTTGAACTTTAATTTTAACTCTCCAGTCTCCAGTAATATGACATACCATAGTGGTTAAAAATTGTATGTTAAAAGGAAAAAAAATACAATATTTCAAATCTGACTTTCTGAAACGGCAATGGTCATATGGAAAAAGATTTACATTGCTTTGGAGACTAAAAAGTTGGCACAGCAAAGGAATCGCGAATTTAGAATAGATGATCTAGTGAATGATTCGATTTACTCGTGTACTATGATCCAAGCAGGGCAATATATGCTACATGGTACATTCCACAATGGTGGAGTGTTCAGTGTTAACTAAAAAAACGTCATTGTCCTCTTTAATCTGTCAACGGTACTTTCAACAGTTGGCACATGTTTAGAGACTATTAGTGCTTGTTACTGCTTCAAACCCTCAGTGAGCAGGATGAAAAGTTCTCACCACTGCTATGATAGAACTTTAAGTATGGTTCTCTCAATGTATGTTTGTTGCTGAGAATCGTAAGTATGGTTCTCTTAATACGTTAGTAGTGGAAGTTTTTATGTGATTTGGAATTCGCAGTTATAAAAGTTATGATGCCTACTCTTGTACAATTCATTTATTCTTTACTATTATTAAATTTTAATGTTAATTAATCGTGTTATCAACCTCATGGTAATTTCATTATGAAAAAGAAGTCTAAATTTCTTGTGTTTATCTTATTATAATTAAATATACGTTATTGATATTGTGGAAATTTCTTGTAAGAATTTGCAGATATGCAAGAGAAGAATAAAAGCTCTACGAATTGATGATACCAAATTATTGTCCAATAGGGACATGAAATAAAATATAGTCCATAATGGACACAATAGATCATCGAGGGGGATGTATTTAAGTGGGTAAGGGAGTCACCTTCGGGAATAACCCAAGGAGATCCAATGACGAAGATTCAATGTGGTAGAAACAACCCGCACTATGTGACTCGTAATAGAGGTAGAAACAACCCGCATTGTGTAACTCGTAATAGCACTATATTATTTGTGCTCATCCCTGTGGTGATGTGCAAATAATAATGTCACATTAGGAAGGTTTTAATCTTGAATGAGTATCGAGGCTTATGAGGTGTGAATCACACGCACCCTTGGGGGGACTAACCTGTATAAGAGTTGACATGAGGTCGTGGTTATAGGGTTGGGCTATTCCCTAGAAACTCCTACTAGAATTAAGATAAGACCGTGTAGCCATTAACAACATTACCCGCTATAAACTAAGCCTAAATCAGTTCTCTGTGTGTGACAATTGAAATTTGGCTAAAGAGACGTATAATTTAAGGTATAGTCCATTATGATTCTCTCAAATGAAAATTTTTATCGCTAAGTGAGGTTTAAGTCGAAAGATGCCTACACCTATTGTACAGTATAACATTGTCATTGTATACATTATGTATATTTATCTATTTCGAAAGTTTAAAATTTGTGGAGAATTGTTGTAACATAAAAAAATAATTTAACTTTCTAATTAAAACCCACTTTAGTTTTCAGTTTTAACACAAAATAAAACTAATAATTTTAGATCAAATTACATTTTAATTGAATTTATTTCATGAATGTGAGGAATTAAATTTGTCCCTATAAAATGAAATAGTTTTCATTGTTTTGATATAACTTGAGACACAAAAATACTCTCCTTAAATTATATATTATATTATTTTAGCAACTCAATAAAGAATCATTCTTTATCTCATTTTGGTCATGCCCATAGATGGAGAATTAGCTTGAGCTATATGAATTTTATGTTGAAGTTGTGTAGTGTCTAAAGTACCTGCACGAAGGGAAGATAACATGATTTTAGGATAACGTTCTTGATGTGACTATCTAAAGTTTATTTTCCCAACTCTTTTCTGATGTTTAAATTATTGTTAAATTATATTACTTATGTTTATGTTATGTAAATTTGTTATATTAATTGATAATTTATCTACACACAAATCATTAATATATATATAAACACACTAATGCACACTCTACATAGTCGTCTGTAACAATTTATATAGAATTTTTATATATTGTGCAAGTAAAAATGACTCGGCATATTATAAATTTGTGGAGACATTTAATCAAAGTGAAGGGGAGAGAAATTATTATTTTTGGGTAAAAAATAATTAGGATTTTAAAAATAATAAAATAGTTAAAAATAAAAACTCTTTATAAATTGTGACAGACGACTCTGTAGAGTGTGATTTAGTATTTTTAATCAGCAGTATTTTGGTGCGTTCAATGATTTATAATGATAACATTATAAATATTATACTATTATTTTGGTGAGTTGTATTTTTCATTATATAATAAAAAGTTGTATGTAAAATAAGTCCTTGTTTGGCGTGGATTAAAATACAAGAAATATGTCATTAAAAGTAATTATCGACTTTGAATTAAATTATAATCTAGATTTTAATCCAAACAGGGGCTAAATTTGCAAACTAAAATGTTTAGTGTAAATGCAAGGCTGTATTTTGTAAATTCCCCTTTAATAAAATAATTAGAGGAGGGGTCGTTATATTCAAATTATAGTTTTTGTTAATTATACATGAAAGGAATTTTGGCACAATGATGCAATACCCATTGGTCTGAAAGTGTTGGCCCAGCTGGAAATTGAAGGCCCAGATGTCGCTATATGTCGCCTTCAATACCAATGGATGGTGACTATTAGGTGACTCTTTTAAAATGGCTTCTAGGGTTTGAGTGTTGGATGGTTTTTGGTTTCGAGACTTTTCATTCTCTCGTGTTCTCTATGCCGTTTCTAGAGAGTTCTTTTCTTCTTCATTAGAAATCAAAATACTCTTTTAATTTCTGATTTTCTTCACTCATTACTGTAATCTTGTATGATTTCATTAAATTGAGTGTTGGTTCTTGTGTGAATCGCGTTGTATTGTAATGAGAGATCTCACTTGTGTGATTTAACAAGTTGTCTGAGTGTCATCCTTTTGTAATCTTACTTTAGGGTTTGATTTGTATTCGAACGGTGGTTTATTCTTTGAGATTGAAGCACTGAACATTTGAGATATGGCCTGAGGTCTTTACTGAATAAAGATACGTTTATTACAATTTTTCTTTGTGTTCTTTTTCAGTTCGTTCATTTTGGTTTTTGTTTTAGTATATATATTTTGTTGATCATGAGCTAACTTTTGTAAATCTCCTTCTAACAGTGGTATTAGAGCGTTTGGAGGGAGTTCTTGATACTGCGTGCACTTGATATTGACACTGTGACTCTTACCTGAGCCGCTCTTCGTGTTTTCTTGAAACCCTAATAAGGGGATTTGGTGAGATCCTTTCAGTTTTAAGTTTTCAAGTGAAAATCAAGTTTGATACTCGTTTAGATTTTCTGCCTTGTATTGTTTTCGAAACCTGAGTCTTGGCTCCTTGTAATTCCTTTGTCCAGAAACCCTAAGAGTTGTCTGGAATATTTGATAAAAATCAAGATTCTTGTTAATCTTGATTTCTGAAATTCTTTCTGCAGTACTATATAAACTCGATTGATTACTATATATAATTTGCCTCTGATTCAATACTGTGATTGTATTGCTGTGGATAAATTGTGTACATTGTGTTATAATTCTGAAGTGCTTGCTCTCTGTACTTGCAATATGTGTACTTTGTTGTGTCCCCTGAGTGGTGATACTTGTCTGATTCTGCATTGCTAGTTACTGTTTGGTATCTGATTGATCTGCATACATCCATTTCATTCATACTTTTCAAAATGACTTCTTCAAAGTTTGAAATGGAAGTTTTTAATGGCAAATGAGACTTTAGTTTCTGGCGCCAGAAAATGAAAGCTCTTTTACTTCAACAAAAATGTGCTAAGACTATAGATGATTCACGGCCTACTGATCTTGAAATTAGTAAAGTGACCGAACAAGATTAAACTGGATGGAGTACTGTTTTCTTGCATTTGTCTGACAATGTGATTAGAGAAATTGGCGAGTCTAAGACTACTGTTGAACTTTGGAAAAAATTGGAAACCACTTACTTGAATAAAACCATGTCTAATAAGGTGTATCTTTTAAAACAATTATTTGGTTTTAAACTGGACCCTTCAATTGACCTTGAAACCAACATTGATAGGTTTAGCAGACTATCCCGTGGCCTTGCCAACTGTGACAAGAAACTCTCAAGTGGACAGTTGGCTGTGGTTTTATTGAATTCAATTAGTAATAAATATAAAGATGCTAAAAGTGCAATTGAATATGGGAAGGACTCTCACCACTGAAGTGATCATTAATGCTTTAAGGTCTAAAGAGTTAGAGTTAAAAAATCTGATAAGAAAGAGTCTGTTAGTGGTATTAACCTGATGATGAAATCCAAGTTTAATCCCAAGAATGGTAATTTTAATAAGAAACATGGACATAGGAAAAAGGGCAACTTTTAGGACAAAAATAAAATGAAGACAAAAGGGAAAAAGTGTTTCTATTGTCTAGAAGGTCATTTTTATTAAAGAGTTTCCTAAAAGGCTTTATGACTCTACAAATAAGTCTAAAAATGATGGTGGGGCTGCTTTGGCTTATAATGACTCTAATATTGATGAAGTTTATGTGGCTGTTAGCTGTCCACCTTGCCAGAGTGGATTCTTGACTCTGGTTGCACCTACTAGAGGTGTCAAGACGGACGGGCCGACCGACCCGTGAAAACAGGCCTGGATCGACCCGGGACCGCGGTCGACCTGTGACCCGAGCGGGCGGTTCACGTGTCAAGGAGGTGTGACCACGAGCTTCGCGTGTTGCACCTTCACGGGCCGCGAATTTTAAATTTGAAATATATAATTTTTGAACAAATATATAAAAGTAAATAATTGAAATGAGGATATACAAATATTAAAATATATAATTTTTTAACAACTAAATTATAGTTAAGACTTAAATAGGTGTCAACCTAGTTGGGATGCACTTAAACTATAAATTATAATAAAACTAAGTGTCAACCTAGTTGGGATGTACTTATACTATAAATATTTGATAATAGTAATTAGAAATGCATTTAATTGTTATTTATTTAAGTTAAATTTAACTTTATAAAGTTATAAATAATTCATATAACATTAAATTTGAATTCTATGTAAACATTTCTTGGTATAAATTTAACTTTGCAAAGTTATAAATAATTCATATAACATTAAATTTGAATTCTATGTAAACATTTCTTAATATAAATATGAATTTATCATTTTATTCAATTCTTAGTTTACATTTAACAAAAAAAGTATTTTTTTCTATAAATATGAAAAATCTATATTTTTATAATTTTATTTATATAATAATACGGGCCAAATCGAAGCAAATCGGGACCCACGCGACCCGTGACCCGCATGGGCTCAACCTAGATGGGTTAGCAGGCGGGCTTGGGTTGTATTCCAAAATTTGTGTGCCGACCCGGAATCGGCCCGGAACCCGTAGCGAGTGGACTTTTTTTTCACGCGGGCAGTTACCGAGCTCGTATGTTGGCGGGCCGACCAGGCCCGGACCACCCGGATTGACACTTCTAGCACCTACCATATGTGTCCTAATAAGGAATGGTTCACTAATTTTGAAAATGTATCTGGATGTAAGCTTTTAATAGGTAATCACATGATATATCAAGTAAAAGGTGTAAGAACTATCATTTTGAACTTAATAGGGAATAATAAATTGATTCTTGAAAAGACAAGATATGTTCCTAATTTACAAAGAAATTTGATTTCCTTAGGGGTTTTAGATGACTTTAACTTTGGCATTGTGATCAATAAGGGATACATTAAAATCTTGAGGAGCTCTCAGCTGATTGTAGAAGTTCCCAAGAGACATGGCCTTTACATTTTACAAACCAAAATTTTTTTGGAGTCCACTTCAGTAGTAATCTCAGACCCAATGATAAATCACAAATATGACACAAAAGATTGGGCCATATTAGTGATAAAGGTCTTCAGATTTTTAAAAAAAAAGGGTGCCTTTAGTAAAGATAACATTGAAAAATTGAGTTTTTGTGATTATTGCATTTTAGGAAAGCATAATAGATTACCTTTTCTACTTGGAATGCATAAATCTGTCTCCATACTTGAATATTTGCATAAAGATCTTTGGGAGTCAGCATCTGTGTGTACACATTCTGATTTTAAATATTATTTGCTTGTCATTGATGATTTTTCAAGGAAAAATTGGACTTTTTTGCTAAAATCAAAATCTGACACGTTTAATGTTTTTAAGGAATTGAAACTTTTAATTGAGAACCAAATTGATAAGAAAATTAAAGTTTTAAGAATCGATGATGATTTGGAATTCTGCAATTATGAGTTTGATGAATTGTACAAATTATTTGGTATGTTAAGACATAGAACAGTCACACACACACACCACAACAAAATGGCTTGGTAGAAAGAATGAATAGAACTATTTTTGATAAAGTTAGATGCATGTTGTTGTGTTTTGGCCTGCCTAAATTTTTTTGGGGTGAAGCAGTTAAGACTGCTAATTATCTGATCAATAGATGCCCTTCTAGTGCTATAGACTTATAGACCCCTGAAGAAAAATGGAGAGGAAAACCTATAGACTTCAATAACTTGAGGGTTTTTTGGGTGTGCAACCTT
Source organism: Fraxinus americana (assembly GCA_035079005.1). Classification (NCBI taxonomy): domain Eukaryota; kingdom Viridiplantae; phylum Streptophyta; class Magnoliopsida; order Lamiales; family Oleaceae; genus Fraxinus; species Fraxinus americana. The sequence goes on along the minus strand of CM068706.1, from coordinate 26,185,753 downwards.
TGTACATCAAACTGAAGGTAAATTGAAACCTAGAGCCCTTAAGTGTGTTTTTTGGGCTATGGGGAAGGGATTAAAGGTTATAGACTATGGGTTAGAGAGATTAAAGGCTATAAGGTCATTACAAGTAGAATTGTGGTATTTAATGAAGATGACCTGCCATGTTTTAAGTCTAAAAAACAACCCGCAGACCTTTTAGAGACCTCTGACCAATCTGAAAATGAGGGTAAAAGGGTTAAGATTGAGGTGGAGCAATCTAGTGATGATTCTCATCAATCTGTCCCGCAAAATAATGAGGAACCTGAAGCTAAAAATGAACATGTTGAGGTTCCAAAGGCTGATTTAGAGACTGAACAGCCCCTAGTTGATTATCAACTTGTTAGGGATATGGAAAGAATGATTATTAGACCTTCAGCTAGGTTTGAAGATGATGTTTTCTTGCTGTCCTATCATGATATGATTGAAGAAGAACCTGAATCCTATGATGTAGCTTTGAGTAGCAAAGATTCCAAACAATAGCTTGCAGCCATGTAAGATGAAATGGAGTATCTTAACAAAACTAAGACATGGATTTTGGTAAAAAGACCTGAGGGTAAGAGGGTTGTAGATTGTAAATGGATTTTTAAAATTAAAAGAGGTGAACAAAGTGAGAATGACATAAGATACAAAGCTCGATTGGTAGCGAAAGGTTTTACTCAAAAAGAAGGAGTTGATTTCAATGAAATTTTTTCACCTGTAGTAAAATTTACTATAGTTAGAGCCATTCTTGCTTTGGCCACCCAATTTAATTGAGAATTAGACCAATTAAATGTAAAAACTGCTTTTCTAAATGAGGATTTAGATGAAACTATTTACATGAAACAACCTAGAGGATTTGAAGTGAAAAAGAAAGCTGACTTAGTATGCATTCTTAAGAAATCTCTATATGGCTTAAAACAAGCTCCAAGACAATGGCATAAAAAAATTGACAATTTTGTACTTGAACTTGAGTTTAAGAGAAGAAACTTCGATACTTGTCTTTATTGCAAAGGAAATGGTAGAGCTAATTCACTTTATCTACTCTTTTATGTGGATGACATGCTATTAGCAAGTCATGATATAAAGGAGATTGAGGAAATTAAAGACAAACTAAAATCTAAATTTGAAATGAAGGACTTAGGTCTAATTGGAAAGATTTTAGGTATGGAAATTAAGAGAGATATGAGAGAAGGCACACTAAGTCTTAGCCAAAAAACCTATATTTTGAAATTGCTTAGTAAGTTTTCTATGGCTGAATCCAGAAGTGTTAGTGTCCCCTTGGCTAATCATTTTAAACTATCAAATGATTTATTTCTAAAAACAAAAGAAGGATTTGAAAGCATGGCACAAGTGCTTTATCCTAATGCAGTTAGGTTTGTAATGTATCTCATGGTGTGTTCTAGACCAGATTTGACATATTTTATAAGTATTTTGAGTAGATATATGTCAAATCCAGGTGAAAAACATTGGAAAGCCATGAAATGACTTTTTAGGTACATTAAGGAGACCTCAAACTTGGGGATTCAGTTTAGAAAACAAGCTAAAGGTGTTATTTTGAAAAGGTTTACTAACTCTGATTATGCAGGTGATAGGGATAACAGAAAATATACTTCATCCTACATGTATACTTTGTGTAATTATTGCATAAGCTGGAAATCTCAGTTTCAAAAGATTGTGGCTTTGTCTTCAACTGAGGCTGAATACATTGCAACCACTAATGCTATTAAGGAAGGAATTTGGTTAAAAGGGTTACTTAATGAATTTGGTTTTATTAAAGAAGTTGTTCTTTACTCTGGTAGCCACTCTGCAATTCATTTAAGTGGAAATTCTGTTTTGCATTATAGATCTAAGCATGTTGATGTTAGATTTCGTTTTATTAGAGATGTTATTTCACAAGGTGTTGTGAAACTTGAAAAGATATATACTAAATTACAATCCTGCTAATGTAGGGACTACGGTACTACCCTTGAACAAATTTCTGGACTGCTTGACCTTGCTGAATGTGATTTCTTGCTGATCTGTAGATGCAGTAACTGTGCTTATGATATCTGTGTTTGAATAACCACTGATGAATGTGAATCATTGTACCAAGGTGGAGTATGAAAGGAATTTTGGCACAATGATGCAATACCCATTGTGCTGAAAGTGTTGGCCCAACTGGAAATTGAAGGCCCAGCTACACATCTGTTATGTTTTTACTTGGTGCAAGAAACGTGTTATGAGAATGCTAGAAACCGTGTTTTACTTTCCTGATTTTGGACGCCTCAGATGTCGCCTTCAATACTGTTGGATGGTGACTATTATGTAACTCGTTTAAAAGGGCTTCTAGGGTTTAAGTGTTGGATGGATTTTGGTTTCGAGACTTTTCATTCTCTTGTGTTCTTTGCGTCGTTTCTAGAGAGTTCTCTTCTTCTTCTTCTTCATTAGAAATCAAAATACTCTTTTGATTTTTGATTTTCTTCACTCATTATTGTAATCTTGTGTGATTTCATTGAGTTGAGTATTGGTTCTTGTGTGAACCGTGTTGTATTGTAATGAGAGATCTCGCTTGTGTGATTTAAAGGGTTGTCTGAGTGTCATCCTTTTGTAATCTTACTTTGGGGTTTGATTTGTATTTGAACGGTGGTTTATTTTTTGAGATTGAAGCACTGAACATTTGAGATATGGCCTGAGGGCTTTAATGAATAAAGATACGTTTATTGCAGTTTTTCTTTGTGTTCTTTTTTAGTTCATTCATTTTGGTTTCTGTTTTAGTATATATATTTTGTTGATCTTGAGCTAACTTTTGTGAATCTCATCCTAACAATACCATATTTTAGTTGTTATAAAGATCCTCAATATTTTCTCATTTTCACTTATATCTCCAACTTCTTCTGTCACATTTTTATTTTTAACCACCAATTTATTATCATATTGTCGTGGTGAAAATATTTTGCCCAACTTATGTTTTTGTTAATTTGAAAATACAAAGGCCAAATTCCATAAAAACGAATTGTTTGGCTATTATCAAGAACAAGATATGCTAATTAAAATCAACCATACTACATGTACATCATTTTTTACATTGTACCATGTGGCAACACACCACTTGCCAGTTTAAATTTTTGAAAATTTTCCACTCAATCAACATTTTGCCAACACACACTGTCAACAATCACGTCGAGGAATAGTGTACAAATGACATTTTCCAATTAAAATAAAATTGCAATTGAATTACAAGTAAAAAATGGGTACGTAAGTGTGAAAAATAATGATCTCATTGTAATTATACTATGTTGTGAAAATATTTACTCCGAAGAAGGGCATATTAAATAACTTAAATGGTAATTATATTCGTATCACAGTTTTTATAAACTACACCATATTTTAATTGTAATGAAAGTCTTTAATACTTTCTCATTCTGTACTTATAGGTCCAACTCCTAGGCCCTGTTGATGGACCATGTTTTCCTAAGAAAAAGGAAAATAATTTCCAACTTTGTCAAAATGTGATGTTTGATTGCACAAATTTGGCAAAAAAAAAATTTCCCCTCCTCCCTCTCCACGTGCCCTGGTGTGTGCTGTCACAGGCACCCAAAAGTAATACCTTAATCTCTAAAACTAATGTAGTAGTGGAAGTAAGGGTCGATCCCACGAAGAGTATATAATTCAATATTTTATACTTCGTAAAATGATTAAGGAGTTTTTGTATGCAAACAATTGTAAATAACGTAATCAATAACAATGAACATTAAATTAACGAAAATAATGAAAAGACTAACTTTGGTCTAAGTCCACATTCACCGTCAGAAATCCACGATTGATCATAGATGCAATAATAATTCAATTCATATTTTGAATATCCATCGTTGGAATTGATTCATATTTCTCCTTAGATTAACTCTAATTATTAAATAACCTCAGTCCAACGCTCAAGATTCAATTTAATAACAATTTTATACAATAGAAAAATCGATGAACTAGATAACACAAACACTAGCGGTTGCACTCAATCTATTTAAACATTCTTCTTAAGATTCAGTAACCTTTATCGCAGAAAATCATCAAATCCTAGTGCTTCACAAGTTAAAGGAATCAAACAATTATGGATTTGATATTTAACTTAGCGGTAGATTGTAACGAATAACAAACTAGTAGGCCTCCTAGCAATTAAACATAACAATCACGAAAATAAGTGCAGAAAAATATTCAATACGCAAAATAAGAATTAAACAATAAGAAAAACTATTTAGATCTCACAATATGTGGTTTGAGACTTCAATTTTCTTCGATCAAGTGTAAAAGTTTAGTTACAATTCATGAATCTAAGAGAGAAATAATGAAGAATGGAGTTTGGAAACATTATGTACGTCATCCTCCCATTCTAGGCATTTAAAATATGCATTTATAGTCGTTTCCATAAGTAGTTGACTTAAATTCGGAAACTAGAGATTCGTCTATTAAATATGCCTGTGCATGCACACCGTATATTTCCTTGCCCGTATGCCGTTCATTGGTTTTAGGCTTGGTAAGTAAAATTTATGCCCGTGTGCGCACGTACAGGGTTGTCTCTTAATAGTGTTTGGTATTTTGATCATAACGTTCTCTACATGTATCCGATTAAGTTGATTCAAAATGTTTTGGAAAGCTAAATCAAAGGGATACAACTTTACTTCAGATTCCATCTTCCAATTCGATGGTTTTCCATGTCAAAAATGGGTCGTAAACTTAGACTAAAAATCCGATGCATAACTTTTCAATTGGAAATTGATGTGTGATCCTACTTTGACGATATTTCACCTCTTTGACTTCTTTCTTCATCCAATTGACCTCTAACACTCTCAAATCTTCATTGTGAGGTTCAACATGGCTTTTGAGTATTGCACTTTAGTCCCCGCACTTTTGCTTTCTTTCATTTTGGTCTTTTTCCACTTATTTCTTCCAAACTACGCTATATCCATCAAATTGCCACCTAAACCAAAATATGATATTAATAAGCACATTTTGGCATAAAATAATCATATGAGCACATAAAATAAGGAGAGAAAAATATGTATTTTACATTCCTATCAAATTCCCCCAAACTCAACTTTTGCTCGTCCTTGGGCAAAACTCAAATTTAATTCTTCAAAAATACTCAGGTCGTAATGCCATGAACATAGAACCATCAAACATTTTCAAAACACATAAGATATCATGAATAAACATTCCTACACAACTCATAATCAATTAGTAAGCATTTTCATATGAATATGGAGTAAACTAAACATATAGACCCTCATGGATATAAGCACTCAACTGTCATGTGTTTAAAAAGTAAGTGTTTAGCTCAAATTCATTCCAATGGAGATACTCTACCATATGCTTACATATGTTCTCATTTGCCATCACTTATGTCACATGTTTAGCAAGAATCATAAGAACTTTTCAAGTGTTGCAACGTGGGTTAGGGTCAAGGTCGGAAATATTTGGGTATGTGACTCAAGAGCCATCAAAACTAGTAGAGCAAAGATGAATAGATTTAGCTCATATATATATGTAAGACATGTAAAACCAACTACTCCACATGATAGCTTCTTCACTTTGCATCTATCCCACACAAGCCGAACTCTTTCTTGAGATGTAAGAAGAGTTATGAATATATATATTTTGTAACATTAAAATCACCCCCCTTCATTGCTTAATTTCTTTTTTTCTTCTATCATTCATTTTTTTTCTCTTTTTTTTTTCAATATATAAACTCCAAATGTTGCACCAACAACGGAACTCCATGAATTGACATAGAAAATTTGTTCCAATTCACCAATTATAGCACTACCAAAAAACTTGATACCCCCACACTTATTTCCTTGCACACCCACACATATCATGATATTGAACAATGCTCCACTAGCTCTAAGGTTTGGGTAAAGACGTTTTTCCTGTTTAAAGTTTGTAACGTGGGTTTACAAAAAGAAATGAAAATAAGGCTTAAAGGGGTTACCAAAGGAAAATTCAATTATAGGGTAGGCTATTTGGCTAATGTAGCTAATTTATGTAACAAAGATGGCCTTAAATCATGTTCGTGCATGCATGTGTCAATGTGATATTGAAGAGAATCAAGGCAAGTTATAGAGAAACAAAACCATTGAAGAATATTACATATGAAAAAATAATGAGACTGTTATGGATGCGTCAGTCTAAAGGCTCATAATCTCACCGACTTTTTGTCTACAAAATTTAGTTACACCATCCTCAAAGAAAATAACTCAACTAATTAACTAACTTTGAGGATTATTCATTCAATCATTAATGAGTTTTTCAAAAGTCTAATTAATTCTTGCAAATAGCATACACAACCAAAAAAAATCATTTAACCTCAACTCCTCTTCTTGAAAAATTATGCAAAAATTTTCAAAATTTTTGAAATTTGAACTCAATCTAAATCCCCTCCCCCACACTTAAACCTTACATTGTCCCCAATGTAAGGTGAAATGCAAAAAAAATGATAAAGATAACTAAAATATGAATGTGGAAAACAAAAATAAAAAGATAAAGGAATGAACTCTCCTTGAGTTGCCTCCCAACATCGCCTTTGTTTATTGTCTTTGGCTCGACTCAATATTTTCTTGTTTAGTTCGGGTCTATCATGGTTGGCTTCGATCTTCCTTAAAGTGCACCAAGTCCATTGGAAATGATAACTGGCAGTGTGCCTCCACTTCCATGAAATGTGTACTTGTAGTGACTGAGGTGGGGCTTTAAATTTGGAATGAAAATCTGCAAAACAAAAAGTAGAGGCCTCTCATTACAAACTGGTAATATAAAACAAGAACTATTACCTGACTTTGGAAGAGCATTTAATGCTGCCACATTTATTTGTTACTCGGTGTTTAAGGCCAGCTCCTCTTTTTCGTTCCCAAGATGCTCATAATTGACAGTTTTCCATTCTTTTTTAGCATCAAATTCAAAAAAATCATGTGCTAATTGATCAATCACCTCAATAAAATGAACATGATTATTATTACACGGATATTTCATGGAATCATAGATATTAAGTTTAATGATCTTATCATCAAATTCCACGGTCATTGTGCCATTATTAAAATTCATTTTAGTTTTGGATATCCTTAAGAACGGTCTTCCTAATAAGATATGGGTAGTATGATTATTATTACTCATATCAAGCACATAAAAATCAGTAGGAAAACCAACTCATTAACTTTCACGAGAACATCCTCAACTACCCCCTTAGGATAGTCATTAGATTTATCAGCTAGTTGAATTATCAAACCAATTTTATTTAAAGGTCCAAGTTTCAACGAAGTGTATACAGAATTTGACATGACATTAATAGATGCTCCTGAATCTAGCATGACTTTTTCAAACTTAGTGTCGCATATCCTACAAGGGATAGTGCACATACCTAGATTTGTGCACTTTGCTGGAAGTTTTTCTTGAATAATTGCAGGTACCGTCTCTCCAACTTTAACCTTTTCAATTCCCTTTAGTTTTGTCTCCTCTTACTTGTACACAATTGTTTTAAAAATTTTGTATAACGAGGCACTTGTTTAATGATAGCTAAAAGTGGAATATTTACCTCGCGTTTACTAAAAATTTCATGCAACTCATCATGATCTCGTTCATATTTCCTAGATCCCACTAAAGCTTGAGGGAAATGAGGTACATGTGTATAATCGGAAAGAGGTAGAAACTTATGCTTAGTTACCTCATTATCGTTAGGAGCACTCTTTTCTGCTGTGATATATTCCTCATTTTCTTCCTTCGATGATGTAGGGGTTATCTTCACTGGAACTTCAACCTCCGTGCCACTCCTTAAAGTGATTGCACTTACATTTTCCCTTAGATTTGCTACCATTTGAGAGGGTAGTTTTTTCGCATTCTGTGACTCTAACCGACTGACCACATTAGCCATTTGACATATCTGCTTCTCCAAACATTGAATGCTAGCCCTTCTCTCCTCTTGAAATTGTAAAGTGTTAGTGGCCAGAGATTTAACAATATCTTCTAAAGATATACCAGAGTTAAAAGTTTGGCCATGTTGTTGTTTAGGAGGGTATGACTGATTATATTGTTAGAAATTCTGTCGATTTTGATTCATAGGTTGATTCACTTGTCGATTCCCATAGCTAATATTTGGATGATCCCTCCATCCTTGGTTGTACGTGTTTGAATAAGGATTATAATTCCTCCGTGGTTGTTCAAGAAAACCACTTGCTGCACTTACGTATTCAACAGATTCTTCTTGAAATGTTGGGCACATATCGGTTGGATGGCCTACCAATGAACAAATTTCACAAGCTTTTGTTGTTTGAACATTACCTGCAACCATTCGACAAATAAGAGTCGCTAGACTCGCAAGTTGTTGTTCAATGGATGAAACATTTACCTCATTAACATATTTCAATGTCATGTCGATTTTAGTGCCGAATTGTTGAGAATTGGTAGCCATATTTGCAATCAAGTTCCTTAAATTATCAAGAAAATTCAAAAAATAAAAATATGACAAACCAGTTAAAAAAAAAACTAGAATAAGAAAAACAAATAAAATTCTATACTAAAATTCCTAAAAACAATAATTGCTTAAAAACCTAGAAAAGTATGATTTTTTTTTCAAAAATAAAATAAAATAATTAAAGAAGTGCAAAAATAAATTAGCACCACTTCTCGGCAATGATGCTAAAATTTGGTGTATGCTGTTGCAGGTACCCAAAAGTAATACCTTAACCTTTAAAACTAATTTAGTAGTGGAAGTAAGGGTTGATCCCACGAAAAGTATGTAATTCAATATTTTTATGCTTCATACAATGATTGAGTGGTTTTTGTATGCAAACAATTGTAAATAACGTAATCAATAATAATGAAAATCAAATTAAGGAAAATAATCAAAAGACTAATTTTGGTCTAAGTCCACATCCACCGTCGGAAATCCACGATTGATCATAGATACAATAATAATTCAATTCATATTTTGAATATTCATCGTTGGAATTGATTCTTATTTCTCCTTAATTTTAATTAATTAGAAACCAACATTTTAATTAACTGTAATTATTAAATAATCCCAAACCAGCGCTCAAGATTCAATTTAATAATAACTTTATACAATAGAGAAATCGATGAACTAGATAGCAAAAACACCAGCGGTTGTACTCAATTTATTTAAACATTCTTTTTATTCAATAACCTCTATCGCAGAAAATCATCAAATCCTAGTAATTCACAAGTTAAAGGAATCAAACAATTACGGATTTGATATTTAACTTAGCGGTAGATTGTAACGCATAACAAACTAGTAGGCCTCCTGATAAGTGTGTTTTGCGCACTTAATTATGACACAAAATAGATTGTTGTTATAAAAGGCTCGAAAAGGACTTAATTCATTATAAATTGTTTTTATAGGACTATCATGATGGGATGAACGAAATGTACGTGAAAAATGGCGAAAAGGACTAAAATGCAAGTCAACGAAAGTTCAGGGACTAAATTGCAACTATCCAAGAGTTAATCCAAATGATGAATCGAGTATGAAATTCTACTAAGAAACTAATTGTCGATTACATGGATGACTAGAAGTAGAAGGAAGAGGAAACAAGGCTCAAAAGTGCATGGAAAGAAGATTGAGGACGAAAGTGAACAAGAAGGAAGTGCATTCTTCCTTGCGATCACAAGGAGTCCTTCCTTGCGATCATCCAAGCATCAACAGGGAACAATTTGGGGCATTTCAGTTTGCCCATGTGATCGCATGTGATCCTTCTGTGCGATCGCATGGGGTATTTTCTGCGCGAAAATTTTAGTTTCCTTTTTCAAATCAACCACTTATGGAATGATATCTTGGGACTCTATTTAAACCAAATAGTCATCCAGAATTAGGTTTTATGCATTCTTTGAGAGAAAAAAAAAGGTAATTTTGAGGAGCAAGGAGAAAAGCTTGAAGCTAGGGTTTCACCTCAAGGAGCTTTAACTTCTATTCTTTTGGTGATGTTTTCTTTCTACAATTTTGTTGTTATTTTCTTTTCCCCATGTTAGGTTAGGCTTTTTATATACTAGGTGAATGATGAACCTCGCATTGTGATCTTTTAATTTCTATTTTGTAATTTGACATTTAAACACGTTTGATGGTTATTGAATGATTTATATACACTTTTTGTCTCCATGATTATAGTGTACGATAATTGTGTGAGTTTATGTGGTTTATTTTATGCATTCGAAAGAAGGGAAATAAACTCAATAAGATATAAATCATCGTTTTGTTCATAGAGGATAAAAATATACCGATATACATTACGTGAATCTCCAAGTGTTTACAAAACTACATGCATTCTTATATATTGCATTTGTCATAGAAATATAGTCAAATGGTATACTGGATAGGTTCAATTCTACTCGAAAGAGATTGTTGGATAGGTTAGAAACATTGATTCGTCAAACGATTCATCGTGTTGTCAAATTGTGAAATAGGGGTTAAGAGTGAACTTTGCTTGGTGATTCGGGATCCTAGTACACTTTTTCATACATTAATTTCTTTAAGTTTTGCATTTAACCATTATTTTATATTTAGATCGAAATTTTCGTTTAATTTGCATATTAGTCATAATTTCATCATAAAATCACAAAAACAATCATCTCGAATTTAATAGATTCGGTTAAGGTCGAGATAATAAAAAATCACGTTAAATCAATCCTTGTGGGAACGATACTCGAAATTCTTGAATTTCCACTTTATTACTTGTCAACGAACCGTACAATTGCGGTGATTTAAATCCGAAACATATTTTCGTGAACACCTCTTAACAATTAAACATAATAATCATGAAAATAAGTGCAGAAGAATATTCAATACGCAAAATAAGAATTAAACAATAAGAAAAACTATTTAGATATCACAATATGTGATTTCGAGGTTTCAATTTCCTTCGACCAAGTGTAAAAGTTTAGTTACAATTCATGAATCTAAGAGAGAAATAATGAAGAATGGAGTTTGGAGGCATTCTGTACGTTCTCCTCTCGTTCTAGGGTTTTAAAATATGTATTTATAGTTGTTTCCATAGGTAGTTGACTTAAATTCGAAAACTGTAGATTCATCTGTGAAAATTGCCTTGCGCGCGCGCCGTATATTTCCTTGCCCGCGTGCCGTTCATTGGTTTTAAGCTCGGTAAGTAAAATTTATGCCCGCGCGTGCGCAGGTTTATCTCTGAACAACGTTCGGTATTTTGATCATAACGTTCTCCATATGTATCCAATTGAGTTGATTTAAAATAGTTTGGAAATCTACCTCAAAGGGGTACAACTTTACTTCAGATACTATCTTCCAATTCGATCGTTTGCCATGTGAAAAATGGGTCGCAAACTTGGACTGAAAATTCGATGCATAACTTTTCGTTTGGAAATTGATGTACAATCCTACTTTTACGATATTTCACCCCTTTGAAAATTGATAGCTTCTTCACTTTGCATCTATCCAACACAAGCCAAACTCTTTTTTGAGATGTAGGAAGAGTTATGAATATAGATATTTTGTAACATTAAAATCACTCCCCTTCATCACTTAGTTTTTTTTCTTCTATCATTCATTTATTTTCTCTTTTTTCTTTTCAATATATAAACTCCAAATGTTATACCAACAATGGACCTCCATGAATTGATATAGAAAATTTGTTCCAATTCACCAATTATAGCACTACCAAAAAACTTGATAGCCCCACACTTATTTCCTTGCACACCCACACATATCATGATATTAAACAATGCTCCACTAGCTCTATGCTTGGGTAAAGACGTTGTTTTTCCTGTTTAAAGTTTATAACGTAGGTTTTCAACAAGAAAAGATAATAAAGCTCAAAAGGGTTACTAAAGGAAAATTCAATTACAGGGTTGGCTATTTGGCTAATATAGCTAATTTATGTAACAAAGATAGCCTTAATCATGTTCGTGCATGCACGTGTCAATGTGATTTTGAAAAGAATCAAAGCAAGTTCTAGAGAATCAAAACTATGGAAAAATATCACATTTGAAAAAATAATGAGACTATTATAGATGTATCAGTCTAAAGGCTCAAAATCTCACCGGGTTTTTGTCTAAAAAATTCAGTTACACCATCCTCAAAGAAAATAACTCAACTAATTAACTTTAAATTGAAGGATTATTCATTCAATCATGTAATGAGTTCTTCAAAAGCCTAATTAATTCTTGCAAATAGCATACACAACCAAAAAAAAATCATTTAACCTCAACTCCTCTTCTTGAAAAATCATGCAAAAATTTTCAGAATTTTAGAAATTTAAATTCAATCTAAATCCCCTGCCTCACACTTAAAGATTACATTGTTCCCAATTTAAAGTGAAATGCAAAGAAAAAGATAAAGATAACTAAAATATGAATGTGAAAAAAAAAAAAAAAAGATAAAGGAATGAAATCCTCTTGAGTTGCCTCCCAAACATTACCTTTGTTTATTATCTTTGGCTCGACTCAATGTTTTCTTGTTTAGCAGGGGTCTATCATGGTTGGCTTCGATCTTCCTTGCGGTGCACCAAATCCATTGGAAATGATAACTGGCAGTGCGCCTCCACTTCCATAAAATGTATACTTGTAGTGACTGAGATGGGGCTTCAAATCCAGAATAGAAGTCTGCAAAACAAAAAGTAGACGCCTCTCATTACAGACTGGTAATATAAAACACGAACTGTTACCTGACTTTGGAAGAGCATTTAATGCTGCCACAGTTATTTGTAACTCGGTGTTTAAGGCCAGCTCCTCTTTGTCGTTCCCAAGATGCTCATAATTGACAGCTTTCCATTCTTTTTTAGCATCAAATTCAAAAACACCATGTACTAATTGACCAATCACATCAATAAAATGAATATGATTATTATTACACGGATATTTCATGGAATCTTAGATATTAAGTTTAATGATCTTATCATCAAATTCCGTGGTCAATGTGCCATTATTTAAATTCATTTTAGTTTTGGATGTCCTTAAAAACAGTCTTCCTAACAAGATAGGGGTAGTATGATTACTATTACCCATGTCAAGCACATAAAAATCAGTAGGAAAAACCAACTCATTAACTTTCACGAGAACATCCTCAACTACCCCCTTAGGATAGGCATTAGATTTATCAGGTAGTTGAATTATCACATCAATTTTATTTAAAGGTCCAAATTTCAAGGAAGTGTATACAGAATATGATATGACATTAATATATGCTCCTGAATCTAGCATGGCATTTTCAAACTTAGTGTTGCCTATCATGCAAGGGATAGTGTATATACCTGGATTTGTGCACTTTGTTGGAAGTTTTTCTATTAATTGCAGATATTGTCTCTCCAACTTTAACCTTTTCAATTCCCTTTAGTTTCTTGAAGTGTTGGGCACATATCGGTTGGATGGCCTACCAATGAACAAATTTCACAAGCTTTTGTTGTTTGCATATTACATGCAACCATTCGACAAATAAGAGTAGTTAGACTCGCAAATTGTTGTTCAATGGATGAAACATTTACCTCATTAACATATTTCGATGTCATGTCGATTCTAGTGCCGAATTCTTGAGAATTGGTAGCCATATTTGCAATCAAGTTCCTTTAATTATCAAGAAAATTCAAAAACAAAAAAAAAAAAAAAATATATATATATATATATATATATATATATATATATATATATATATATATATATATATATATATATATATATATATATAAAATTTCTAAAAACAATAAATTGCTTAAAAACCTAGAAAAGTATGATTTTTTTTTTCAAAAATAAAATAAAATAACTAAAGGGGTACAAAAATAAATTAGCACCACTTCCAGGCAACGACGCCAAAATTTGGTGTGTGCTGTCGCAAGCACCCAAAAGTAATACCTTAACCTCTAAAACTAATGTAGTAGTGGAAGTAAGGGTCGATCCCACGAAGAGTATGTAATTCAATATTTTATGCTTCGTACAATGAATGAGGGGGTTTTTGTATGTAAACAATTGTAAATAACGTAATCAATAATAATGAACATTAAATTAACGAAAATAATCAAAAGACTAATCTTGGTTTAAGTTCACATCCACAGTCGGAAATCCACGATTGATCATAGATACAATAATAATTCAATTCATATTTTGAATATTTATCATTGGAATTGATTCCTATTTCTCGTTAAATTAACTCTAATTATTAAATATCCCCAGTCCAGAGCTCAAGATTCAATTTAATAACAACTTTACACAATAGAGAAATCCATGAATTAGATAACACAAACATCAGCGGTTGCACTCAATCTACTTAAACATTCTTCTTAAAATTCAATAACCTCTATCGCAGAAAATCATCAAATCCTAGTGCTTCACAAGTTAAAGGAATCAAACAATTACGGATTTGATATTTAACTTAGCGGTAGATTGTAACGAATTACAAACTAGTAGGCCTCATAGCAATTAAACATAACAATCATGAAAATAAGTGCAGAAGAATATTCAATACGCAAAATAAGAATTAAACAATAAGAAAAACTATTTAGATCTCACAGTATGTGGTTTCGAGGCTTCAATTTCCTTCGACCAAGTGTAAAAGTTTAGTTACAATTCATGAATCTAAGAGAGAAATAATGAAAAATGGAGTTTGGAGGCATTCTGTACGTTCTCCCCCCGTTCTAGGGTTTTAAAATACGTATTTATAATTGTTTCCATAGGTAGTTGACTTAAATTCGAAAACTGGAGATTCGTCTGTGAACAATGTCTGTGCACGTGCACCGTATATTTCCTTGCCCGTATGCCGTGCATTGGTTTTAGACTCGGTAAGTAAAATTTATGCCCAGTGTGCGCGCAAGTTTGTATCTGAATAGTGTTCGGTATTTTGATCATAATGTTCTCCATAGGTATCCGATTGAGTTGATTCAAAATGTTTTGGAAAGCTAAATCAAAGGGTTACAACTTTATTTCAGATACTATCTTCCAATTCGATCGTTCTCCATGTCAAAATGGGTCATAAACTTAGACTGAAAATCCGATGCATAATTTTTCGATTGGAAATTGATGTGTGATCCTACTTTGACGATATTTCACCCATTTGACTTCTTTTTTCATCCAATTGACCTCTAACACGTTCAAATCCTCATTGTGAGGTTCAACGTGGCTTTTGAGTATTTACACTTTAGTCCTCAAACTTTCGCTTTCTTTCATTTTGGTCTTTTTCCCCTTATTTCTTCCAAATTACGCTATATCCATCAAATTGCCATCTAAATCAAAATATGAGATTAATAAGTATATTTTGGCATAAAATAATTATACGAGCACATAAAATAAGGAGAGAAAAATATATATTTTACATTCCTATCACACCCCTTTTCCTTGGATTTAGGGTAAATGCTTTCTCACCATTTCCAGTCTGACGTCCATTTTTTTTTTTTTTGTGCTGCAATGAAAACAAATTTCATAAAACAAAGCTAAACGAACACTAAACTTTGATAAAAAAATGATTTTTTAGGAAAAAAAATTTTTCGTTTTTTTTTTTAACTTTTTGGTAATGGAAACAAATTTTATAACCAATTGTGAAAATAATTATCACTTTAATGGACAATTTTCATATAAAACAAAGTCAAACGAATACAAAATTTAAAAATTTTTCGGGTGGAAAATTATAACAATCAAACACACTTAATTAACAATTTCCTACAAAATATTTTCTAGACAATTAGGTGGTGTTCTCTTCGTGTTTCTATTTTCTGTTTTGAATTCATTCTGAGTTTTGTGTTTTGAGTGTCCATTTTGAGATTGTTGAAAATGCGTTCTTTTTGTCATTTTGAAAAATTGTTTTCCAAAATTAAAAACACCAAAACACGTTCTCCCATCCCATCTCTCTCTCTCTCCCCTCCCCTCTTTCTCTCCTATCTCTTCCCACCGTCAGGCTCCATTTCGCCGGCCAGAAGGAGTGGGGGTGCGATTCTGCTGTCCTTCTTCTTCCTTTTTTTGTGGAGATTTTGGGTCGTAATTTCAGTGGTGATGGTGGTGGCTGTGGGTGTGGGTGTGATTTGCTGCGATTCGGTGGTCAACGGTGACAGTGGCAGTGGTCTCTTAGCCGGTCACGACGCTGCTGTCCTTCTTCTTTCGTTTTTTGGTCTCGATTTTTGTAATGATTTTAGGTCGCGATTTCAACCCAGCTAAGCAGTAGATTTTCGCGATTTTGGGTCGCAGCAGATTTTCGTGGTGATTTTGGCTGTGGTGGTGGTTGTTGTGTGTGCGATCAACTGTGATGTGGTGGTGGCTATGGGTGCGATCTGCTACGATTTGGTTGTTGACGGCGGTGGTGGCTGTGGGTGCGATCAGCTGTGATTTGGTGGTTGGCGGCAGTGGTTGGTGCAGACGGTGGTGGTGGCTGTGGGTGAGATTTGGTGGTTGGAGGTGGTCGACTGTGTTGGCAGTGGTTGGTGCAGGCGGTGGTGGTGGTGGTGGCTGTGGGTGAGATTTGGTGGTTGGAGGTGGTCGGCGGTGATGGAACTGATTGGTGCAGGCGGTGAAGGTTGGCGGTTGGGTTGAAAACAACGAAAACGTGTTTTGAAAATTTTGGCCAAGTTATAATTGAAAACACTCAAAACGACATTTTTGTCGTTTTGTGTTTTCTTTATAAATTTTAAAGTTGTTTTCAAAAACGCGTTTTCGAAAATAAGAAAGAGAATGCGTTTTCACTGTTTTGAAAAATTGAAAACAGAAAACGGTTTGAAAACAGCAAAGAGAACAGGCCTTTACTTTCCCTATAATTCATTTTTTTTCCACTCATTTTCCACCATTACAATCAAACGGACCCTTATTGTCTTATTTTTATATGTAACCTTCAATTAAAGAACATTTTTAAGAGACTATTTAAATACAAAATACTATATTTTTTAGAGTTAATGCCTAAAATAATTTCCAAAAGACTTTCCATTTTACCTTTTAAGATAAAGAATGGTCTCCGCTCTCCAAATTTAGAGAATCAAACCTACTTTCTATTCTTAATTAACAATTATTGTAATTAATAAGTCACAGATTTCAGTACTGTACTTCTTAAACTATTCAAATTACATTTAAATTGATTGACCATTGACATATAAAAAATTATGTTAAATAAAATATGATGAAAAATCAATAAATGTTCTTTATAAATAGATGCTCTTAGAACATATTGTCTGTGATGGTAATTTTTGTTTAAATATTCTGTTAGGGTACTTTGAAAGGAGGATAAATTATTGTCCAATTTTTATATTAGTTTTTTTTTTAAAAATATAAGAGATAAATAAGAATTTATGCTCTCCTAATGGGTCTTTTGACCGATATGGAGAATATTTGCTAATTTATAGAAGGTTGGGAATAAAAAAGTTAGGATTATAAGTGTAAAAATAAAAAATAAAGAACAATTGGGGATCTTGATGCAATGAACAGGTGGCTTTGTTACAAAAATTGTGGCGTGGATTATCCTAATTTGAAAATACGCTATAAGTTATAATATTTTTATAATGCACTCTACTTATATTTTGTTAAGTTCTTGAGATTCAAAAGACATTTTTAAAATGTTGATACTATTATTGTCAAAAATTCAATTAGTGGTTGGGAGACGTCTTATCCCCAATAAGAACACGTTTCGTCCTATTCCGTTGTCATTCCTAATTAATGCATATTTGTCTAAACTTATAATTACTCACAAGTTGGCCAAATTCTGTTTATATCAACACATTTCATAGAAATCATAATTTTTGCCTACTTTTTAATCACATATTCTTTGAAATTCAATGCTTCCAAGTATTATAAACTTTGACAAACATTTTAGTTAAAGATGTTTTGGCCAAGTTCATCCATATGTTGAAATTTAGGTCTTCTAGATCATTTAAAACTACATTCTTTAACATTTTTCAATAAAAAGACAAGTACAATGTAAGATTTTTGTTTGGTGGAGTTAAAAATCAGATTTTTGGTAGATTTCGATAAAAATTAATGAAACGTGTGATTCATGTGAAGTTAATTTTGAAAAAAAAAAAAAAGACTTCTATTTTAACTATTGAAATATTTTTATTTTGAATTTGATTTCAAAAATAGTCATCTTTTTGGTGAGCACGTTGCTTGTATTACTCACTCAAGACATAATACGCAATGTGAGAGGTTCACTGTTCATTCATCTGAATTTCAGATATCTATTCATAATAAGCCTTGTTTGGTGGGCTTCTTTTTTTTTTTTTTTTGGGAAAAAAAAATATTGTTTTGAATAGTGAATTTTTGGAGAATGTGTGATTAAAAAGTAGAAAAAATTTTGAATTTACGTGCAAAATATTTTATTGGATGAATATTATTGAAAATGAGTATGTAGAAAAAATAGTTTTAAAATAATAAAAGACAAACATGGCTAAACATCTCCATAAACTTTTAAATATAAAATTCTCTTTATTCTAAAAAACTAAAACTTGAAATTAGTATCTTTAATTTAACGTTTAAATAGAGAATAAATTTGACTCTGGGTTAATCTCACAAATGGTCACTGAAGTTATCTGAAAATTTCAAAACGGTCACTGAAGTTTCAAAGTTTCAGAAACAGTCACTGAAATTTGAAATTTCTTTCAAAACGGTCACTGAATTTTCAGATTTTTTGGGCAAGTTTCAGACAATTTTTCGACAACTTCTGACCACCAAAACCGTCGATTTCGGATACCGTTGGAAAGCCCACGATGTCCTCTTCAATTATCACAAAAAATCTCCCTAATAATCCAAGTGATTCTGCCGGAATAAACCCACGAAGTCGGCAACCGAAAATTGTGAAAATCTGCCCAGATTTTCAGATTTTTTGGGCAAGTTTGAGGCAATATTTCGACAACTTCCGACCACCAAAACCTTTAATTTCGGATACCATTGGAAAGCCCACAATGTCCTCTTCAATTACCATCGAAAATCTCCCCAAAACTCCAAGTGATTTGACCGGAATAAATCCACGAAGTCAGCTACCCAAAATGGGCAGATTTTCGGACTTTTTTGGTAGCTGGATTCGTGGCTTTATTCCGGCCGAATACCTTGGAATTATGGGGAGATTTGTGGTGATAATTGAAGATGACATTGTGGGCTTTCCAACGGTATCGCCGAAATATTGCCTCAAACTTGCCCAAAAAATTTGAAAATTTGGGCAGATTTTCACAATTTTCGGTTGCCGACTTCGTGGGTTTATTTCGGCAGAATCACTTGGAGTTTTGGGGAGATTTTTTATGGCAATTGAAGAGGACATCGTGGGCTTTCCAACGGTATCCGAAATCGACGGTTTTGGTGGTCGGAAGTTGTCGAAAAATTGCCTCAAACTTGCCCAAAAAATCTGAAAATTCAGTGACCGTTTTGAAAGAAATTTCAAACTTTAGTGACCATTTCTGAAACTTTGAAACTTCAGTGACCGTTTTGAAATTTTCAGATAACTTCAGTGACCATTTGTGAAATTAACCCATTTGACTCTTTATATTTAGAGAATCAATTACACTCTATATTTATTTTAAAATAATTGTAAGCGGTAAATTTCAGTACTCAACTTCTTGTATCATTCAAATTATATTCAAATATTTTAGTACTTGATATCTAAAAGTATATATATTAATTGATAAAACAAGAAAAAACAATAAATGATTATTGAAAAAAACAAAATTAAGAGTTTATAAAAAGAGCTTGTTGTAGCATATAAAAAAGCTATTCTGTAAATTTAAAGATGTTCTCATCATTGATAACACGATCTTTAAGAATAAAGAGCCTTTTGAAGATTTTCTAATAGATTAAAGATATGAATAATTACACTTTTTCGATATGATTTGTATAGGAACGTAGATTTAATTATATTACTTTTGTATAGGATTGGATAAAAGTCCCGAACAGGACTCGAACCGAATTGAGCGATACTTCTTAAGTAAAATACTCGAACAAATTTCTAAATCGAGAACTGATGGGTTTGGTCCCGTTCTCAATTCTAAACCAAAAATCAAATAAGAATAGAATCTTCTTAATTTTTAAAAATTTTTTTTATCTTAAATAAGTCAAATTATTTTATTTTTCAAATAAATTTGCTAACTAAATAATTTAGTCCAAATCAAAAATATGATTTTACTATTTATAATTTACAGCTAAGCCCAACTTAATTAAATTGACCTAAATTTTACCTAAATCTCTTATTCTACCATAGTGTCGATTCTGCCGTTCTATTATCGTGAATCAGCCATATTCATATTCCTATGATTTAAACAGTCAAATCTATGAAGAACTTAACAAATAGAGGTGCAAAAGATATCACGAGATTGAATTACGTTATTTTGTAAGAGTTAATATTGAACATATCATAGTCAAATTAATGTAGCATTATTGTAATATAAAAAAATAATAATTATTGTATGGAACCCTAAATCAAATAGTTACGAATCCAAACGGTTCCATAATTAAATTGTGACCAGACAGTTCCATTTATTAAATACTCGAAAATTCGGATTTGGTTCGATTCTCTTTAGAACGGAATCGAATCGTACCATGCCCAACCCTACTTTTGTTTACTAAATACTTGAAAATTCGGATTTGCTTCGATTCTCTTTAGATTGGAATCGAATTGTACCATGCCTAACCCTACTTTTGTAGAATAAATATATGATTAATTCCAGAATGGTATTCATGAAATCTCACTAGAGCTTGGAATTTTCTATTAGTCCTAGGGCAAGCTAGACTTCTAGGGATAGTGACTCTAGGTTGTGAGCATGTTTGAAGTGCTTACTATAGAAATTTGGTGATCATAAATTGTGGATTTTACAAAATGTATGAATAAGATATATATTTTACAAACTAAAATTATAATTTAAGCTTTACCAAACATGCCTAGCTTGATGTGATTTTTACGAAAATGAAAAGAACCTACCAATGTTAATTTTTCTTCTGCAACTCAGATTAGGGGGTCGATGCTTAATTTGACTTCAATATGTACAAGTTTCATACGTTGTTATTGAACTTTCAGCAAAATTTCAATTAGATCACTAAACTTTAATTTGTTTCAATTGAATCACCAAGCTTAAATTTCATTTTCAATTGATTCAGCAAACTTTAATTTTTAGTTTCAAAATTTCACAATTCCATCACCCACTGTGTATCAATTTGATAAAAGTAGTTTAATTAGTTGTTAGGCAGCAATGGTTGTTCCACATAATCTCTATGTGGCATACTAATTTACAAATATGCCAAATCATTAAGGTCATATTCTCTTTGTCGTTTTCCAACCATTTTCTATTTTTAATTTCTCAAAACAACGAAAACGCGTTCTCTATCTTATTTTCGAAAACGCATTTTGGAAAATGAAAAAAAAATATAACTGAAAATGGAAAACAACCAAAACATTGTTTTGTAAAATGTTAGCACAAAACGCCCAAAATCCCAAAACACGCGAAACGGGCTCAACGTCTCTCACTCTCACTCTCCCTCTCTCTCAACTCTCTCACTCACCCACCCTCCCTGTAAATCGATCTACAGCGGCAAAACCCCAACCAAATCGAAGGCTGAAACGACGGGACGACAGGTGCTAGACGGAATCTTCGAATTTTGGGGAAGTTTGTTCAGGTCAAGCCGAATCGAAGGCTGAAACGACGGGTTTCAGTTTTAATCAAGATTTCGCATCTCCAAATCAAGGTTTTGTTTCTTTGCTTGTGATAATCTTTAGTTATTTGTTGCTATTCAATTTTTAAGTTATTGGGTCCGATTTGACGTCTGTTTTTTTATTTGATTGCTGCGAAAATTGAGGCGGGTTGGACAATAGTTGGGGCGGTCGCTGGTGCTGGAGGTGCAGGTGGAGGTGGTGGTGGTGCTGGAGGTGGATGTAGAATTGTTTGAACGGTTTCTGGAATTGATAGAATGGTTTGTGGAGGTGGAGATCTAAACCAAGTTAACTGAGATTAGAATTGAATTGTTTGAGGTGGAATTGTCGATAGACCTGGCGGAGTTGCCAGTAGATTTCTAGAGGCAAGTATCTACAGAAAAAGTTCAAGAGATGGTCTAATAAAAATTTCTCCAAAGCTAATTCATCAATGCGGCATTATTAAACATATATGCATAAAGAACCTTAAGAATTAACATTTCACATTGCACTCTGAGGAACTTAATTTCAATATCATAGCTGAAGTGGTTTAGGAAAAAAAGAGATCACCGAGTCCCTGAAAGGAACATGTATGATATTGATGCAAAAAAGTTTCAGATTCATGGAAGTCCATAATTTTGCAATGTAACACAAGCACGCAAACCTACTGAGCACACCAATGCATTTAGAGGACCATTAAAATTCAAAGGCAGTTTAAAGCATCAAAATCTAAACTCAGTTGAAGCTAAAATTTAGAACTGTCATACGATAAAACATCCTCAAATTTTAAGAAAAATTGGTGAGTTCAATATCCCACCTTCTCAAGGAGATGCAACAATTATACTGGGTGAAACATCTTCTAATGAATGAGGACTACATCACGTCATGCCAAATGGAAAGTGTGTCAATATGAACTCCTAATACATAGGAAAATGCCACACATCTGCCAAAGGTACATTATCACTTAATGTTCAGAGCCTAATCTATTTAAATATATCTGCCTGTTAGTACATGGCAGAATAACCTTTTTATATCTGCCTGTTAGTATCTGCCTACATGGTTTAGGGATATAAAGGAGCACTTTAGAGGTTGGCTAAATTAAGATTTGAAGTAAGTGATGATACATTTCTTTAACATTGTTTAAGGTATTTTGGGAGATGATAAAAGGCGCACAGGGGCGTTGGGTCTGGGGTTGGGAATTTAACATTTAATGGATTTATACTTCTATATATACTTTCCTCATATGTATCGTTTAGATTTTTTTTAATCATAAATTACCTTCACATTTTGTATGTGATAATTTTATTTATGTTGAATATAGAAAATGGGTGGTTACAGAGTTAGGAATAAGGAACCAATATCATGGTCGGATGAAAATGAAATTACTTTTATTGAAATTCTTTACAAGAGAATGAAATCAAACGCATTGCAATGTTCTACGTTCACAAGAGACGAATGGGGCAGAATCAATGAAACAATGGTTGCTTCAACGAAAGTGGATTACGTGATAGATAGATTAAAGGGAAAGTGGAACCGCTTACGTAAGATTCACCGTATGTTCTCCGAACTGTTGGCACATATAGGGGTTACATGGGATCCAAATACCAACAAAGTTAATGCTGCAGAGGAAGTTTGGCAATACTTTTATATGGTATATTTATTTATTAAAGAATATTGTCGTCTTTATTTTTTGAGATATTCAATTCTACCTCTTTTCTAATGGGCCTTCTTTTGTAATGTAGATTAACAAGTCGGATTACAAACTGTTCAAAAAGGAAGGATATAAGCACTATCACACTCTCGGGGAGATATTTAGTGGAACTACTGCTACTGGAGGATTAGGCAATCCCTCCACTCATCTTCCAAACACATCAGAGGAAGAAAAACAGCTAGAAGATGACTTCTTGAACAGGGGAGTGCATGTACGTGTGGAAAATGATGATGAAGTGAATGTGGTTTCAAATACTCGTCGGCGTGAGGAAATTGGTACGTCGGTGGCAGACGTAAAGAACCTAAGATGAGTAAAACTGATAAACTTGAGGCCTGCATGGCACATTGGTCATCTACCGTTAGTATGAGGAATGGAGAAACTGAAATTAGAACACTTTACTTCAAAGAAAAGCTTGCAAAAATACAAGGAAAATCATGTAATCAATCGGATAGCAAAGTTAGTAGTCATGATAATTATTCTAGTGTTTTATGCATGGACATCTTAAACAATATGGAAGGATTGTCAAATGAGGTTTATATGAAAGCAATAAAGGCTTTTGAAAGTCACACTTTTAAGGTGTCGTTTGTGAAGATGTCAGAAGCGAGGAGAGGACCTATCTTGGAACTACTTTGATAACATTGTTGTTTTAATTTCTCTAGTATTTTGTTGTTTTCATTTGTGATATACAATGTTGAAGTACTGTTTTATTTTCGGGACTCCTAGTATGTACGTTTGTAAACTTTCATGGTGATATGCTGTTTTCATGTACGAACTTTGTGATGTTGTTGGTTACGAAACGCTGTTACTTTCATGCTATTAGTTCTAATGTGAATGAATGAATGCTGGTTGTTATGACTTATGATAAAACATGTGGGTCTATTTTGTTCACAGTATGGATGATAATATGAATGTTGACGATTCCATTGCTAAAGATTCTAATGATGAAGACTTGTTAATGACGGATGAGTTTGACGTAAATTCCATTGACAATTTAATGATGCTTAATATGATTGATATTCACAGAGGAAGTACCGTTGGCAGGATACTTTGTAGGACATCATTGCTTAAGGGAAAAATGTACGTGCTAGAAATTCTAAATGTACATCCTGACGTATGTTATCGCAATTTTCGTATGCAGAAACACGTGTTCATGAATTTTTGTGATATTTTGAAACAAAAAGGGTTTTTAGAAGATGGGAAAAAAGTGAGTGTCGAGGAGGGTGTTGCTATGTTTCTGATGATTATATGACACACTACCCGATATAGTATTATTGGCGATATGTTTCAACATTCGAACAACACGATACACAAATGATAAGGGTTGTTTGTTCATTTGGCACAGAGATAATTCAGCTCACAAATCAAGATGTTGTGCATGAGCGAATTTTGCACAAATATCATTTCTTTAAGGATTGTATAGGCGCAATATATGGAACACATGTCGCAGTTTGGACACGTGCATCGAGAAAAAATCTTTTCGTTGAAGGAAAATAAATGTAACACAAAATGTGATATTAACATGTGATTTCGATATGAAATTCACTTTTGTGTATTCTGGTTGGGAAGGCACTGCTAATGATTCGCGAGTATTCTTCGACGCAGTCACAAGAAGATCGAACAACTTTCCAATGCCACAGGGAGGTATATTCTTGTACTTCAAATATTTATTGTGAAGGTATCTACAGTATTACACTATGTGAGTCTTTTTTTTTTTTTTTTGCAGATCACTTTTACCTTGTTGATTCTTGCTACCCAAACATGCCTGG
This sequence comes from Fraxinus americana, assembly GCA_035079005.1. Taxonomy (NCBI): domain Eukaryota; kingdom Viridiplantae; phylum Streptophyta; class Magnoliopsida; order Lamiales; family Oleaceae; genus Fraxinus; species Fraxinus americana. The sequence goes on along the minus strand of CM068706.1, from coordinate 26,160,696 downwards.
ATTTCTTGCCCCTTATCGAGGTCAAAGATATCGTCTGCGTGACTATGTTGGACGAAGAAGACTATGCGGGAATGAAAAATTGTTCAACTATCGACACTCCTCGTGCCGTAACATTATTGAACGTTGCATTGAAGTTTTAAAGGCAATATTTTCTATTTTGAAATTAATAACCAATTATCCTCTTAGTAGACAAAGACAAATCTCTACTGCATGTTGAACAATACATAACTTTATTCGTCAGGAGCACGCTTTAGATAGGTTGTTCGCTGAGTATTCAGAGGAGAATATGGTGTTCGAAGATATACTAGAGTCAAGTCCAACACAAGAAGCCATACATTTTGATGCTAGTCAAACAGCTCAAATGAGACAAGTTAGAGATTAAATTACTACACAAATATGAAATGACTACTCAAGACGTCGCACGTGACTCCGTGAATTTATTTTTTATGTAGTTCAGTATCTGCTTATTTTGTCATAGTACGTAAAATTCTCATCGTATCTTCATCAAATGTAATGTAGGTTATGTTTTTAATATCTTGAAAAATAAATTTACGTTTCACCAATTTTAAATTTTATATACTATTTAATGCTATATTAACATTACACAATTAAAATTTATTGAATAATTAGTTTTTTTGAATAAAATATTCTTAAAAAATTCTCAAAATTTCAAATTAAACGCGTTTTCTATTTTTATGTTTTCGAAAACAGTTTTTCAGAATGACAAAGAAAACGCATTTTCAGAAATTTCAAAACAAACACCCAAAATACAAAACAAATTCAAAACTCAAAACACAAAACTGAAACACAAAGAACGACCCCTAAATGTTCTAAAAACAAGCATTTTAACGTTTCAATTTAAAGAAATTGATACAACCTTTTTTTTTTTGGTTATGGGATGCTACATAGGGATTGTAGAAGATAAGTTATACTACTAATGTCAAAAAAATATTTTCTGTCAATTATGAGGACAATAACTGACGGAATGTGAGAGAATTAAAAAATTTGAAACTAAACTGAAGTTCAGTGACTCAATTGAAATAAATTAAAATTTCGCTCAAAGTTCAGTTACTGTGGATAATCTGGTTATGCCACTCATTTGGTGGCAAGCGCTAACACACAATCTTTTGTAAGCAAACAAGACCACATTAGAATGAAAATTTCCAATAAAAAATAATATAGGCTACATTTTGAATGCTATGCTCTGCAAAAGTAATAGCCATGAAATTATATTCGTGTTTTTCAATCACCACCCAAAAAAAAAGGTGTTATATATGACATTCACCAGTTTATCAACACGCAAAGATTTTTATAAAATATCACCTTAGGTCCTTAGCATTGCCATCAACCAGAGAGCTGATGTCCCTGTGCAATCAACCCTTGCTTTTTCTCCGACTATTTGTCATTCTGGCCACTTTCGTCCCATTTCTGGAAGAAGATTCTGTAACTGCTGTAGACTGTTGCTCTGTATTAAACATCCTCAATGGACGCCATCAAACATCTCAGCTGCATGTACTCAAAAAAGGTGGCAAAGACCCATTAATAGCTTGCTATTTTTTCTTAGTAATGGCTTGTAGACTATAGAGGCAAAAGTAATTGAACATTATGTCTTATGTAGAAGTACCTGCTCCTCTAATTCTTGAATCTTCTCGTCCTTCAGATTTAAAAGCTTCTTCTCCCTTGCATTTAAAAAAAAATTCAAAATCAAGATATCATTAGAACTAAAGGTAAAAGATTTAGAGCACCACGGTACAACCGATATGCTATTCATGAGAAAAGAAAGGAAAAGAGAAGGTTGCACCACAATCAAATGAAATGCTTTATGATTGATGAATCACGTGTGTCTCCTCGACTGGGACTTCACCACCAAGTAATAGTATGTGTTATGCCCGAGGTCCAATCAACATTGAACATAAACACTTTTAATATTGAATTGAAGCATTTCATTTATGATCAGTAAATGAGATTGAAACGCATCCATATCTTGTAATTGACCGGTTCTTACTTGTGAAGTAAGTAACTGATCTCACAAATTAAAGTGTGGTAATACTTAAATGAACACGTAAATATTTTGTTATAGAACAAAACATTGGAGACCCGTTGAGAAGATTATACATGGATAACTATTAGAGCATCAGTGATTAATATCTAACGTTTGGTAGTGGAATTGATCATTTGACTTGAAGTCATCATAGTGCCTTATATAAGGACAGTCATACTTTGGTGATATTAGATGTTGCTCTGCCAAGAACCGCTAATATAGCATCGTTCGAGTATGTCAAGAATCATACGAAAGTTGTGAATGATTAATAGAGAATTTGTCACTCACAAATAATAAGACATTATGATCTACATTTCATTCAATTAAGTTGATAACGAAATCCTTAATCAAAGTGTACCAATAAGTTGAAAATAACTTAATAGTGAGATGAAATATATGATTGATAATTGAAATTGACACATCCATATCTCGTAAATGATCAGGATCATACTAACGAAATGATTATAATTTTACGGTATACGAACAAGTTTGATTTTGTCATATCACGTGACATTTTTCGTCACATGTAGACATATTTACTAAATGTCAATTTGAGACAATGATGTGAATTGATGATAAATTAAAAGGGAAGTATTTTAATTTTTTTATATTTTGATTAGATCAAAATAATAATTCTTGTCGTTAGGCATCGTGATCGGGAACCTAATGGGCCACACATTAAACGAGAACTAGAAGAATGAGATTCACCAATTAATTAATTAAGAAGTGTTGTACAATTAATTAATTGGGTTCGATTAATTAATTCATGAACCAAATTTAATTAATTGGATTAATTAAATATTGGACCTGGTTAAATTTAAGAGACGGGATAAGCCCACATGAACTTTTATTAATAGGCTGTTAGGATTTGAAAAATCATAACAGAACACCATTCATATCTTGCTTGCATAAGAAAAGAGAAACATCAATTCCCATTCTTGTTCTTTGTGTGAATTCCTATTAGAGGCTGAACAATTAGACAGCTGTGGATTGCAGATTATGATTGTGTTTGTGTTCAAGATAAGCAAAGGAATTTGCAGAATTCAACAGACATATAATTTCTATTACAATTTCTATCTAAACACAAAGCAGATTTAATGAGAATTGAAATTATTTTTATTTTCCGCTTTGTATGATTAAGTAAATTCCTAACAGTAAACTATTTCCAAACCTTTCCTTCTCCAACTATAGACTGACTATTCATGGACTTCACAAAATTGAAGAAAAATCTAACAGATTGTTTGACAATAAAGTTACCTAGTTATATTAGCAATACAACTTAGTTTTAGCTTAAAGTAAATCAACAAATAAATGAAGATAAATGTATTTTATTGCCATGAGGAAATTGAAGTGCCACTGGTAAAAGCTCAAATCAAAGTCAGTGCATTTGGTTGAGATGTAGACGTTGATTTTGAAAAGGCACAACAATATGAGTGAAATGAAACAAGATTTTGAAAAGGCATAACATTAAGAGTGAAATTCATATAATCCAATACAAGTTCTCGGCACACATAACACTATCACACATAACACTGATGATAGTCTCCCTTATTTAAGTGGAACAACTAAAATCCACCAAATCTTCATATTATAACCATTATCCCTACATGTTTCCCTGTTAAGACATGATTTCGACAAGTTTTTCTTCATTTTTAGAGCAAGAAGTTCTTTTCTACTATGCTAATTGTTCTTGAAGTATAATTTTGGCATAATAGATAATACAAGTGATACAAAGAAATATAAGTGATATAAAGCAGGGAATGCACATCAAACTCAAAGTCAATTAGAATACAGTCAAAAGCTTGACCCAAAACAAACAAGTTTTTTAACTGTCACAAACACAAGTTCATACCACAGTTTTATGGTAAGTAGAATGTATACTTACTTTTTGATAGTGCTGCCACTTGGCCTCCGTTCGGGAATCATTTTAGGGAATTAAAAGTTAATTCTATTACACAGTTAAAGTCAAACTTTAATTTCAACCACAAATTCAAAACTACCACTCATTATTATCCACATTTCGTGGTCCCCATCACTATTCCTCCTAAAAGATACCTAAAAATGTTTCCCGAACAGAGTATTAGATTCCCCATTTTTTGCAAGGAACCTAAGTGATTCATGGGTAGACCAAATATGCAATTATATTCTACCTATCATGCTTCTTCCTGGGGTTAAGAGCAATACCTTTCTTCAACATCCCCTATCTTAGATTCCCATATGCTCTGGTTTCTCAGAAGATTATCATTGATCTACATTTAAAAAAGAAATATGACTTTAGATTTCCCCGTTGACAAGGACAACTGCGAACTTTTTGTCCCCAATAAACAACTTAAATAAAATTATATATTTACTTGTTGAAACTTTAGCCCCTGTTCGGTGGCCTTACAATTTAAAAACATAGTTTTGAATAGTATTTTTTGGAGAATGTATGGTTAAAAAATAAAAATAAAAAGTTTTGGGTTTATGTGTAGAATAGTTTATTGTGTGAATCTGTGTTGAAATTGAGTACGAAAAATAAATTAAAGGGAATCAAACAGGGGCTTAATAGGAAATGACAAAAAAAATCTTGTGAAAAATCCCCCCTACATGAATAATTATTAAAGGAAATCCCAATTTACTCACATCATCAAGAAATTTCTTCTCTTCCATACACTTTTCTAGCTTTGCCTGCAATTTCAGCAATTTTGGATTTTGACTCAGAGATTTTTCCACGGCTGCAGAAGATTCTCTTTCAGTCTCCTCTTCAACTTCTTGCAATAAAGACTCAAAATACTGGAACCAAAGAGGAAGCAGTTCATATATTAGCAGAAATGCCATCATTTATCAGCTCAGCAATAACTCTTCAATGCATAAATAAAATAGACTACAAAAGTCCTACTTTCAAATAACATATTACGATATAATTGGTAATTTCAGTTATACTGACAAAAAAAGATTTATGTAACCGAAACCAAAATTTAGTGGGAACAAGGATTAGGTTGTTATAGAATGTAGTCAGAATACAGATCAAAACCATATCATCTTTGCAGTTTTAAAAAAGAACCCTTAATAGTAATTAGGTTATTGTAGAATGTAGTCAGAATACAGACCAAAACCATATCATCTTTGCATTTTTAAAAAGAACCCTTAATAGTAATTATGAAAAAAAAGAACGGACCTGTTTCTGGTTTTCAAGTTGTGAAGTTAGAAGCTCATTGTACTCATTCACTATCTGCATGTATAGAATTAGAAGATACGGAATACAGAGTTAGCCAGACTAAGTATAAGGGCTAAAGATCAACAGTATAGCACTATGAAATAAGAGCAGCATCAAAGTACAGCTTCAACTTCACTGTGCAATATGGCATCATTGCTCCCAGAACAATCGCCACAAACCCCATCAGTATGCATGCAATGGTGGTTCAATTCAACCAACTTTCCGTCAATGTTGGATTGAATCAAACGATGGACATAGTTATCCCCAACATAGTCCCACACCCGTTGTGTTTCCAATTCAATTGAGTAGTAGTGTTGTGTTTCTTTCCAGTGTGTAATGGAATGTCCTTCCTTGTACCTGTACCAAATATGTTATTGAAAGTTTCATTCAACACTTTTCTTTCTTAACATTGATATCTCATGTTTAACTTGGACCAATATCAACAAATTATCTCCATAAGGCCAGAGGAAGAATCACTACCTTCCACAACCAACAAAGCCACATATGATACACATCCAAAGGTTCTCAGCAGTTTGACAGACAAAGCATATTGACTTCTCGGGCTGCTCTTGGCAATAGCGGCATACCTATGTAAAAAGTTGCAACCAAGCACAATTTCAACTAATTTTCTTGTCATTATAAAGCAAAACAACTAATAAAGAATAAGAAGGCAACTGGGCAGTGCAAAAGACAGATAAAATGTTACAAGAAAACATATACATCTATGTTGCAGTGATCCTTAGCATCTAAACACATAATCATCCATAAAAAAGGATAATGATGGGTCCAATCGTTTCAGCAAAAAAAGTTAACATACAAATTTAGTAAAGACACAAAACATAAAAATTGAGGAACATCCATCATGATTGACTAATCTTATGGCACCCATTTGATTTGGATGTCACCTGCTTTCTCAGTAATAACCTATCTTAAGACTATCAAACATTAACTTCAGAGGGGAAAAAAACATTATAAACATAGAGACCGTTATATACATATAAATAGCAACCTATGAGCTAAGAACACGCCTCCACTTTTGGGATTGGCCTGTTAACACCCAACTGTAAACATGATCACTTACATTGTAGAGGTGGAAGAGTCCAGTAGTCCCTCCACTAATACAAGTGGACTATTCTACTTCTAAGTGAAGGTTGGGAAAAGATGCATGTACAAAAATCTACGGTAAATGGATATGGAAAGCACGTTTATTGTTCAATTGTGAATATATAAATACATGGAATTCTGATATGTTGATTTAAAGCGATACTAGACATCAGTGTGTCATGCATGACAGAAGAAAAGTGGATGAAGATGTATAACCAGCCATGTTACACTTCTTTATGTATCATAAACATCTGCCAGTCTATCCTTTGAGTAACATGACAGCAGTTGGTCATTTTAAGGAAACAAACAAGTACATAGGTATATTTGATTTCCATAATTTCAAGTAATTTCCAAATCCATTTTATAAAGCAACATAAGTTACTCACAGGGCAAGAAGAATCTGTCCATTTAGAAATACAGGAGCAATGGAAAGAATGATTGCATATAGTAATGAGAATTCCACTGGTGTCCTGGTCTAACCTCTCTGCAAGTGGCAGAAAATAAGAGAATTATGACAGAATGAAACTGCCGCAATAACCTCGAGAACGTTCATGCACTTACAAAATGACAACCAATCTCACAAGGCCAAAGATAAATGAAACAAACAATCAATTTCTCAAACAAAGCATGCAAATTCCCAGTCTCCATAACTCTAATGGGAAGTATAACTAAAAACTGAAAATGGACTACTAGAGTTGACTAAGCTGTTTTGCCGCAGGTTGATCTCATGCTATAACTCATGACATATTAGTGCTTATTTGAATTCTTAAAGAAATGGTTTCTATGCCTCGTATGTTATACTAACCACGATGCAGAATAACATGTTAATAGGTTGCAAGCAATTGAACAATATATGGGTGGGTTCAGAAAAAAACTACTATGATATTTTTAATAAGATCCAACTTCCAATACACCATGAAATTCACAAGTCACGAGCATCCATCACCACAATGAATGTTCTATGAAAAATACCAAGACAGACAGGACAGGAGGGCTGATCCATAGAGCTTGTGGTAGAAATCTGTGAATGCTCAATTGAACCAGTGTACTGGATGTCAATAGTGTAAAGCACTCGGCAAATCTCATCCTGTATTAGATGACCAAGTTATATGCTAATAACAAAAAGGCACAATTTTACATGAACCAATATGGCATCTTTTAACATAAAAACTTTCAAAAGATTCAATAAATTAGATAACCAGACAGAGAAACATACATCAAGAGATGAGAACCGTTTCCCATTAAAATGCTTGTAAAAACTATCTGCTGAGTCTTGATCATTAAACCTGATCAATATATTATAGCAATCCTCTATCCCCTCATTCCTGAATTCTCACAAATTATACCAAAACCAAATTTAGTGGGGGGAAAAAAGCACTAAATTACAACCAATTCCATAATAAAAGCATAGCATTTCTGAAATCAAACCTGACAATACGCATTTCCAACATATGTTGAATGAACGAACCACAGAACTGGCAAAAATCTGCATATGTCATGTGATTGGGCACCCCAAGCACACAAAGAAGAGGCCTTCGTTCAACCTTGAGGGCATTAGTAAGTAATTAGATATAAAAAAATCAACCTCACAATCAAAATTTCAAGCAACTATATATCTTTCTAAAAGATTTCAACAATATAGGAGGGAGACCTATGAAGTACAGAAGAAATTAAGGCTATTTTTTCTGCCATTTTTTACATTTCTAATTCGGGTATATATTTTTTTTAAATTTATGAATAACAAGAAATCATATGCGAAAGGCTTTCACCTGCCTTGAGGCCTTTTGCTTTGCCTTGCCATGCCAAAGGAAAAATGGCTTACCTTGCACCTTCTTCTTTAAAAGATTAGAATGAACAAATTGAAGTGAAGGCTTATGCTGTTGGCTGGGGCGCGGAAGGAATGGATGCAAGTGTTTAGATGGTGAATGGATACATGAATTATTTTCCTTCCCTATAGGTTTGGAGAAGGGTAATTTGTTCATTTTGCAGTTTCATGTGAACCAATATGGCAGAATCCATCAAAGTATTACAGAGAGCTAACAGAGCAGTGTTGACCATTAAATTCTAATCAGACAAGTAGGTTTTCTATAACGAGGAGCAGTTTCAGACCTGGTTCATAGAATGAATAGGTTCTTGCCCACTTTTACTAGAACGTAATCCAATTCTTGGCTAGTAATGGATGACATTTTCATTGTTCTGGATCATACCAGAGACAAGAAGTTTGTGAAAATTCTAATTTACAGTTCATTAAAAGCCCAACTATTCTAGTTAACTTTCAATCAATAACATAAGAATTCTATCAATTCACATTAATCAAAATAAACATTGTAAAAAACTTATTTTGATAAACTCCCTCCGTTGGGACGGAATATTGTAGTTGGCTGAGTTGGATGATGAACATTTTTTAGTGCAATACTTCATATCAATTATCAATAAATAACTAAAATTCAATGGTATTACTATTCAGGGAATGCATTAGAATATCCAAAAATAATTGACAGAAAAAAATTAAATAAATTTACATAAAGTATTTCTCCGATAATCATCAACTGGATTAAAAACATGCTAACTCCAAAACTCACAATGGCAAATGGTTTATTATTTTGGTCTCGCTAAGTATATTTTCTAGTACGAAAATAGAACATAAAATGAGGGAAATTACTGGAAGTTGGGAGGAGGATGAAGCGACATCGTCACGGTATAGATGCATGACGCCTCTGATCTCTTCGATTCTAGGGTTTCCGCAAGAGAAGTGTAAGGTCAGAGCAGAAACTGAGGCCGATGAGTCTCCGGCAGAATTCACGGCAGTTGACGACCGGAAAATGTCCTCCAGCGAAGGTCTGGCGGTGGCGCTCGAACTTGTTGAGGTCTCTTCCGACATGTTTGCTCTAAGTGTGTGTGTGTGTGTGTGTGTGAGAGGGAGGGAGAGAGAGAGAGAGAGAGAGAGAGAAGGATCTGTTTGTAAAACTCGAGTTTTTTTAACTAATTCATAAAATAATTTCATCTCGAGCCAAAAACATAAAAGAATGAAATTTATTTATTCATAACAAAAAAAAAAGATGTCTTTCAAAATAAAAGAAAATAAAAGATCGTTTAATCCACTGTTAACCCATAATTGAAAACAAAGCAAATAGATTCCCTTTTTATTAACTAAATTTTCTACCATCATCGACCGAATCACTAACTCCAAACTCACGATCTCAATTTCCTGAAAGGGGGAAAACTTAAAGGGGTGAGATTTAAGAAAAATCTCAATAAGTGTGTGCAGTGAATATGTATTTCGCATTTAAATCAAGAAAAAATCAGATTTCATATCATACATACATAGGAGACACGGGAATTACTCCGAACATGGGTGGTAGTAAATCCAGTGCGTAGCGCTACTAAACTCCAGCATTCTTATCATAACATATATTGTCCATAAACGAATTTTTCAGAATTTAAAGTACAATATACAAATTCACAAAACCACATACAACATCACTTACCTCGTACGTTTCGAATGGAAATAATAAAATGCTTGTAGAGTAGTTGATTTGTTCCAAATCAGCCTATGAGTCTTGTGTGTGCAGGACAAAAGTAGGAGACTTCTTGGGTGTGGGGAAAAGTGAGGGACGTGTAGGTGTGTGTGTCCAAATATGATATTAACATATTGAAAGAATAATGGACTCTTCCTATTTTGACTCCACATGGCATTGATTACTTACCAAAACCATTCCAAGATTTTTGCCTATTTACCATATACCTACACGTACAGAATTGGGCAGTAAACTAAATTGAAGGGAAAGACAATTCTACCAAATTTAATCAAATCATAAATTAAGACTAGTTCATACTTTGGTCCCTAAACAATATAGACTAAGAAATTAGGTCCTTAGATATTCCACTTCTCACCATACGGTCCAAATTTCGAATATTAACGACTATAACGAATTTTCGGGGCGTTACAATCTACCCCTCTTAAAATAAATTTTCGTCCTCGAAAATTACCTTAGTCGATATTATCGAATAGTTGGGGGTACTTAGATCGCATCTCCTCTTCGCGTTCCCAAGTTGTCTCCTCTACTGAATGGTGTTGCCATAACACTTTAACCAACGGTATCTCCTTGTTGTGAAGCTTTTGTACCTTTCAAGCTATAATGCAGAGTGGGGTCTCCTCATAGCTCAAGTCTCGTTAAATTTTCAAGGGTTGATGTTTTAATACATGACTCGGATCAGGAATGTACTTCTTGAGTGTCGATACGTGGAAGACGTTATGTATCGCAGAAAGCTCTGGTGGCAAAGCCAATTGATAAGCTACACTCCCAACCCTTTGGAGTATCTCGAAGGAGTGTATCTTAGTCGAAGTTTCCCTCTTTTCCAAATCTTATGACACAATACATTGGTGTAACAATCAAAAATACACAATCACAAACAACAAATTCTAGTTACTTACGTATTATATCTGCATAGAATTTTTGTACGTGGGCGGTCTTCATGTTAGCTTGAATTTTTCGATGGCACAGGCAATTCGTTCCATGATTGAGTCCTAAAATTTTTCGTTCACTGACTTCATCCCAATGAATGGGCGATCTACAATTCCTTCCGTACAGGGCTTCGTACGGTGCCATGTCGATAGAGGCATGATAACTGTTGTTATAAGCAAACTCGACTAATGGTAAAAGCTTCTCCCAATGTCCTCCAAAATCTAGGACACACATGCGGAGCATATCCTCTATCGTTTGAATTGTTCGCTCGGATTGTCCGTCTGTTTGAGGGTGAAAAGCTGTACTAAATTTTAGTTTAGTTCCCATTGCTCGATGCAAGCTTTTCCAAAAATTTGATGTAAACCTGGGATCTCTATCAGACACAATCGAGACTGGAACACCATGTAATCTCACCACTTCATTAACATATAGTTGCGCAAATTGGTCCATAGAAAATGTCATTCGGACAGGTAAGAAATGAGCTGACTTGGTCAGTCTGTCGATGATTACCCAAATAGCTTCATGACCTCTTACTGATTTTGGAAAACCAACGACAAAATCCATCGTTACATGCTCCCATTTCCATTCGGGGATATCTAATGGTTGTAGCAACCCTGATGGTCGTTGATGCTCGGCTTTCACCTGTTGACAAGTTAGACATTTCTCAACGAATTCAACTATGTCCCTCTTCATATTTCTTCACCAAAACACTACTTTTAAATCACGGTACATCTTTGTACTTCCTGGATGTACTGAGTAAGGGGTCGTGTGGGCTTCTTCCAAAATTTCTTTTCTTAATTCCTCAAAATCTGGTACACACAAACGTCCTTGATAACACAATGTTTTATCTTCAGTTATAGTGAATCCCTTTCGCTTTTCTGTGTCAATCTCGGATTTAATAAATTCAAATAACTGATCGCCCTTCTGATGGTTCTTAATTCGATCTTGAAGTGTCGGTCGAATCGTGAGAGCCATATATGAGCGGTGTCGACGATGTCGTACTTGAGATTTAATTTCTCAAATTCTCTCCATAGAGTTTTTGTCTTTGTTAACATTGCCAACTTGCCCGTTGTTTTCCTACTCAAAGCGTCTGCTACTACATTCGCCTTGCACGGATGGTAATGAATTTCACAATCGTAATCCTTTACCAATTCAAGCCACCTCCTCATCTCATGTTCAACTCCTTTTGAGTGAAAATGTATTTGAGGCTTTTATGATCAGTATAAATGTCGCATTTACTTCCATATAGGTAGTGCCTCCAAATCTTCAAAGCGTGTACTACCGGCTGAGTTCTAGGTCATGTGTGGGGTAATTTTGTTCATGAAGCTTCAATTGTCTAGATGCATAGGCTACTACTTTGCCTTGTTGCATCAACACACAGCCTATTCCTTGTTTGGATGCATCGGTGTATATTACAAAACCTTCTAATCCTCCAGTCGGTCAACAGGTGCGCTAACTAATTTTTCCTTCGGTTCCTTGTTGTGTTCACATTTCTCCGTCCATTCAAATTTTGCACCTTTTCGAGTCAGTGGGTTAAAGGCCGCGATATCTTAGAGAATCCTTCTATAAATCTCCGGTAGTATCTGCTAGACCCAAAAAGTGCGAACCTCTCCATTGGTTGAGTGCTTGACCAATTCGACACCGCTTCTACTTTGCTTGGATCTACTTCTATTCCTTGGGCTGTAACTACATGTCCAAAGAATGCAACTCGATCTAACCAAAATTCACACTTTTTGAATTTGGCATAAAGTTTCTCCCTTTTTAGAGTTTCCAATACAATTTTCAAATGTTCTTCATGTTCCTCTTCAGTCTTTGAATAGATCAAAATATCATCAATGAATACAATGACAAATTTGTCTAGGTATTCATGAAAAACACGATTCATCAAGTCCATGAACACTCCAAGAGCATTCGTTAGGCCAAATGGCATCACTAAGAACTCGTAGTGACCATACCGAGTTCTAAAGGCTGTCTTTGAGATATCAGTAGATTTAATTCTCAACTGGTGGTATCTCGACCTCAGATCGACTTTTGAAAATACCATTGTACTGCGTAATTGGTCAAACAAGTCCTCAATCCTAGGAAGTGGATACTTATTCTTAATAGTGATTTTATTCAATTCTCTGTAGTCAATGCACATTCGCATCGAACCGTCTTTCTTCTTGATGAATAACACTGGTGCTCCCCATGGGGATACACTGGGTTGGATGAATCCCCTTTCCAAGAATTCTTCAATTTGTGATTTCAACTCTTGTAACTCCTTTGGAGCCATCCTGTAAGGAGCTTTGGAAATAGGTGCGGAGCCAAGGGTTAAATCAATAGTGAATTCTACTTCCCTTTCCGGAGGCATCCCAGGCAACTCCTCGGGAAAAACTTCTGGGAATTCCCGTACTACCTTTACATCTCCCACCGTCAGTGCTTCATCTTCTTTTGCTAGGACTGACATCAAGAACCCTATACACTCCTTTGGCCTTAAGAGTCTTTGGGCTTTCAATGCAGAAACAACCCGTGGTATAGACTTTATCTTGGTTACTGAAAGGCGAAGTTCTACCCCTTCAGGACATTTAAAGACCACTTCCCTCTCAAAGCATAAAATTGTTGCATGATTTTTAGAAAGCCAATCCATCCCTAGGATCATGTCAAATTCATGTATATCCAAAACATACAAGTTTGTTTCCAAGGTTCTACCATTAATTTCTACCTCAGCTGTTCTTACAATGCGGTTTGTACTAAGCACATCTCCTAAGGGAATGGAAACCTCTAAAGGTATGTGTGTACGTTCTCCAATAACATTTATTGTGCGCATAAATTTCGGTGATATGAAGGAATGAGTAGAGCCAGAATCTATCAAAACGTAAGCAGGTGTGCCGGATATAAGGATGTTACCTGCCAAGACATTTCGGTCCTAATCCTCTTCATGTTTAGTAAGGGCGTAAACTCTTGCTTGTCCTCTAGGTGGGTTCCCTAGTTTCTGCTGCTGCTGTGGTTTCTGCTTCTTGGGGCAGAATTTTACTATGTGACCTGACTCACCACAGTTGTAGCACGTATTAGTCCCCCACACGGCATGTCCCTGCATGGCGTCGCTGGCATTTTCCACATATGGGATACTCCTGATAATTGCTCGAAGTTGACCCCCCATTGCTCCTTTTTACGAATCCATACATTTCCTTCCCCTTGTTGTCTTGCCACTTACGCTTCTCACGTGAGTGTAGGCTGCTGTATCTTAAAGCGGCTGTTGGAGCTTTCTTTAAAATTGGCTAGCTGTGCCTTTACTAGCACTTGGTGGTATGTACCCAACTCAAAGGTGACCAGCACTTTGTCGAAGGTCATCACGCATAAACTTTGTTCAAATCGTCTAGCTTTCTTTTCCTCCGTGTTGACTAAGAGTGGGGCATAGCGAGATAATTCTTCAAACTTCCTCTGTATTACGCGGTGTTAAGTTTCCTTGTCTGAATGTTAGGAATTACAGCTTCCTTCGGTTTCGAATGTTGGTGGGGAAGTATTTACTGCAGGAATAATTCCTTAAATTCATTCCACATCCACTTTGTCCAGTGATCTGGACACATTGGTCATTTCCCACCAATGTCTTGCTCCTTTATCCGGCATAAAGGTTGCGCGATTACCTTCCTAGTTTAGGGCACTCAATAAGTTCGAAAATTTGTTCTTGCTTGCAAATCCACTCCTCTGCCGCTAGTGGATCTGTACCTCCTTCAAAGCTAGGAGGTTGCAACTTGCGATATTGTTCCACTATTGCAGCCGCGCTCCTCTCTGCAGGTGGTGGTGAAACAAGTGGTGCGGCGGGTGGTGTCATGTTACGTATCGCTTCTAGAAATTACATAAATTGGTTGTTTTGGTTGTTGCTGTTGTCGTTGTTAGTTTCAGTAGCTTCGGCCTGGGTTTGCCCGTTCTTATTGTTCGAGTTTCTAGAGCGAGTGGCCATAATCTTAAAAATGTAAACATAATATTACTTAACCATAAAAAAAATATTCATATCACAAAACTTCAATCATTCAAATCCAATAACTTGCATAAATTAAATGGGATTCATGGTATCCATACATCCACTTATTTAAAACATAAATTCTCCAAATAAAATAGGCATAAATAATTTCATGTCATCTAAAAATTTCCCCCAGCGCTTTCATTCTGGTTTGCCTCTAGATTCTCCCCGGGGTTGTGCTCATGGTTCTCCATAGAATATGATGCAGGGTGGTATTCAGGGCTCTCCTCGGGGTCCTCCTCGGGGTCTTCTTCAGTATCTCCCATTACCGCTTCCCCGATAATGAAACCCCTATTGTCAACTGCTGGTACACCTGGGAAATGGCCAATGCTAGGTGGGCTATGTGGACGGCGACGATTAGGTTCGTATCCTAAAGGCCTATCGATATCCCTAGTATCCTCTGTGTTTATTATCCATCTGTCCCTCAAGCATAAAATCAATACGGCAGGGGAGGCTTGGTACTCAAACAGCTCTTCAAGTCTCTCAAGAAATTGCCTCCAATATCAGCTAAGTGTCCTATGGAGATGATAGACAATCTCATCTCTCTAAAATTCATGTCCATTACTCCCCGCCCCCCTGATAATTCGCTCTATAGCGTCTAAATGCTCCAATAGGTTGTGGTTTGGATTCCTCACATATGTCCTATGCAACCTCACGAACATTTCACGTTTACGGGCCTGGTCTCTAGCCCATTGAGTGCGTCTATTAACCATCTAAAAAAATGAATTTATAATCACTTAACTATCCAATTAAAACTAATGGTTAATCACATATTTTCATGACAACATACGGAACATAAATCATTATGGTATAAGCATATTTCTCATAATTAAATCAATGTCTAATTTACTTAGTTGCAGTTTAACACGTACTTGTCCACATAATCGCAAACCGGCACATAATCTTTCATAAAATTGCAAATATAAACAAAAATCATGATCATAACATATTCATCATCATGTAAAATGTAACTTGTATATTTTTCTACCTGATTTAGGAGCATCGGAGCTTGGAACGTGGGATCGTGTGATGGCATTCTTATTTTAAAAAAAACAATGACTCATATCATGAACAATGTCGTGAAATGATTAAGAATTTCATAAATAAATATAATAATTTAATTGTGAATGATATATAAGATTTCTATATACTACAAAGTGAGACAAAAAGTCATTAACAAAGTTGAAACAAATTTCAAAGTCAAAGCATACACACCACATATAACAATAGTAGATTTGTCCCATCACATTTAACTTTTTTTTTTTTTGGAAGTCTCGGTACTGTTCATGTCATGAATAGTAACTGACCTTTTTTTTTTAACTAAAATGAAGAGATTTATAACAGTCAACTTAGGATATAAAAATGATGAAGCTTGGCCATACATATACGTAAAATCAATGTCAGAAAAAGAAGAATTTTTTTTTTTTATGTGGATGCAAACAGTATGAACAGTGACTCCGTTCACTGTTCACGTTGCGAATTTTAAATTTTTTTTTCTCAAAGTCTACAGAAAAGTAGACCCGCTCTGATACCAATTGTAAAAACCCGATCTCTCAAAATAAAACTCAAGTTTTTTTTAACTAATTCATAAAATAATTTCATCTCGAGCCAAAAACATAAAAGAAGGAAATTTATTCATTTATAACAAAAAAAAAAAAGATGTCTTTCAAAATAAAAGAAAATAAAAGATCGTTTAATCCACTGTTAACCCATAATTGAAAACAAAGCAAATAGATTCCCTTTTTATTAACTAAATTTTCCGCCATCATCGACCGAATTACCAACTCCAAACTCACGATCTCAATTTCCTGAAAGGGGGAAAACTTAAAGGGGTGAGATTTAAGAAAAATCTCAATAAGTGTGTGCAGTGAATATGTATTTCGCATTTAAATCAAGAAAAAATCAGATTTCATATCATACATACATAGGAGACACGGGAATTACTCCGAACATGGGTGGTAGTAAATCCAGTGAGTAGCGCTACTAAACTCCAGCCTTCTTATCATAACATATATTGCCCATAAACGAATTTTTCAGAATTTAAAGTACAATATACAAATTCACAAAACCACATACAACATCACTTACCTCGTACGTTTCGAATGGAAATAATAAAATGCTTGTAGAGTAGTTGATTTGTTCCAAATCATCCTATGAGTCTTGTGTGTGCAGGACAAAAGTAGGAGACTTCTTGGGTGTGGGGAAAAGTGAGGGACGTGTAGGTGTGTGTGTCCAAATATGATATTAACATATTGAAAGAATAATGGACTCTTCCTATTTTGACTCCACATGGCATTGATTACCTACCAAAACCATTCCAAGATTTTTGCCTATTTACCATATACCTACACGTACAGAATTGGGCAGTAAACTAAATTGAAGGGAAAGACAATTCTACCAAATTTAATCAAATCATAAATTATGACTAGTTCACACTTTGGTCCCTAAACAATATAGACTAAAAATTAGGTCCTTAGATATTCGACTTCTCGCCATACGGTCCAAATTTCGAATATTAACGACTATAACGAATTTTCGGGGCGTTACACTGTTGCCGTGCGGGAAGCCGGGATTGGAACACTTGAACAGCAAATGGCGCGTTTCGCCGGGACCTAGAGTCGCTTTTGGGACTAAAAGTGCATTCAGGTAATGCGATTCCCAATCGGACGTGGGTCTCGTGTACGAGACATGCTACAGGTACAAGAAGATCATACACAACAAGGGTGGGTGGGTGGAGTTTTTTGTCAATATTTTAATTCACATCGGGCCCATAATATGAAAGTGAAATTCAAAAATCTTTATTAATTCTGTTATACTCACCAACAATTTTTCTCGTGTATAACCTTTCGCCTGGACCTAGGCTCGACATGGTTCATTACCAGGGGCCAGGCCCTGTCCATGGAGAGCCGACCCAGATAGGTCTGCAAGTTTTTTAATTTTTGTTTTAACATAATTTTTTATTTTTATTTTTTTAAAGTAGGATAACAGATAACCATAGACTATAATATTTTTAGAAATTTCAATTTTACTTTTACTACTATTTTATTTAACAAATACTTGGGGCCCATTTCAATCTAAAGTTTTATTAAAAATTATTAATTCTTTGGTTAGTCGGTTTCTAAGAATAAATGCTTTAAACATTTTAAAATTTCTAAATTATAATCTAAATTTTCTGGTTCTTGTTCTTGTAAAGGTGTGTCGCATGGTTACTCCCTAACAATTAAAAGAGGATCAGACAATTGTGTAAGGAACAAATCTCTTGGAACAAAGTCCAAAAAATGAGTGTTTATTGAATATGAAGATTACAGTTTGGATACTAACAAGATGCCTCCAAGGGGCGCAAGCACACAAGTACAAGGAGATGAATTAATTAAAGTTAATCTAAAAAAAAAGTAAATTACATATTCTCTGTTTGAGAGTGAATTTTGTCGGGGAGTTTTTTCATTACTTTTCTCTTCCTTTTATACTCTTTGGGCAGTTCTTAGCCATTTGGACTCTGTTTGTAACTACCAATTTCTTTCATAGTGGCTGACTGGCCAATAACTACCATTTTTAACTCTTACCACCACATTTTCTTCATAATCGCTTGTCACTAATTTTCTCAAATCGTGGGGGTGTAATCGTGATGTGCTCAAACCGCCTCAAATCGTGACTTTAGATAACAACAACGTTCAGTCATCAGTAGGATTCTGGGCGACCCAGCAATTTGGGCGACGACTCATTCGCTTTGGGCGTCCAATCCATAGGGTACTTTATTCGCTCAATATCTGGGCGTTCTGCAAGCTTGGGAGACGGCGTTCCTTTGCTTGTGGGCTTTTACATTCTTCAATAATACCCTTTGCTTGTGCTTTCATTTAGGATTCCCAATTGGGTTTCGCTCTTTTGGCCATTTAATTTGGACTGCACTTTTTGTGTGTCAACAATTACCCCCCAATATGGCATAATTAATATTTAATAATTAATTTTTGCCATATTCACTTCGTATTGTCCAGCAACATTTGAAATTCCCAAGAATTTCAATCATCACTTTCTTCTATACTTGAAAAGGTGTAGCTTTACAAACCCTTATAAATCCGAAGAACACGTCATTTCATAGTACCATTGACCCACATTTCATTATTTCGCGCTTCGTCCTCACTATATTACTGTTCACCTTCTTGTTTCTTTGCTACGCTTCTCAGGCAAACTCCAGCGAACTTGTTTTTCTCATCCAATGGCCACTTCACAAACTCAGCCTGATGCTCTCTTCAGTTTTGAGGACTTCCAAAACCTCCTCACTAGACCATACGTAAATCCATTCTATCCTTCTCAAGCCAATCCAGACTTAAATGAGTTCTATCTAGGTCCATTGTTTAAAGATGCCGAATCGGTGGGGAAAACGGCGGTCGGTCAACTGTTCCCCTGCACTGAGGACTTTCCCTTCCTGAACTCGCTGACATTCAAATCAATCTAAGAACGAGGTATTCGTACTTGGCCTAAAAATGATTCTACTTTTCGTTTTTGGCATGCACGTTTAATGAAACATGGCCCCACTAAAGACCTTTTTGATTGTGCAAGAATTTCGGACTTATTAGAAATTACGCTCCACCCCCCAATTTATGATTCAACGCTTTTCCCCATCGCACTGAGCTTTTGGTCCTCTGAGTACAATACTTTTGTTTTCCCCCTTGGTCCAATGTCTGTCACTCTGAGGAATGTAGAGGCTTTAGTAAACCTTCCTCCTTTGGGCGATACTATATCCCCTTGCCTCTTAGTCACTGTTACTGCCCCAAAGTTGGATAAGAAGATCACTGAATCTTATTCGAGCTTGCAACATCCTTACGCTACCTCCGCTTCTGAACCCAGCCATGCTGAACGTATAGCTTTCCTCCAGGTCTGGCTTTGTAAATATGTCATTTGTGTCCCCAACCTGAAACTTTCTATGAGCTATCTGCCTATATCACACGAACTGGCACGTGGCCGATCCTTGAATTTATGGTCATTCCTTTTTGCTGCCTTTTATAGAGGCATGGCTTCCCTCCAATTCCAACTGAAGAGTGGTGCCTCTCCTACAGGCAGTGGGCCTATTTGGTTAGCCCAATTATGGTTGAGGGCGTATTCCCCACAATTTGGTGTTGTACCTTCTCCTCCTAGGTCAGTTACCTGCTATGAGTTATTCATCCATCAATTGAGCCCTGTAAATATGTCTGCCAGGGATGTTTTCACTTTCTTTTATATCTTGAATTCAATCCCTTCATTCTTTCCTTTTTCTGCTCATCAGATTCCCATTTTTGTTTGTCTTCCTTCTACCATGGATGAAGTAGGTTCGTCTTTGCCTATCTGGGTTAAATTTCTAGTTGGAAGGGAATTGTTCCATGATATTTTGATCGGGACGAACGCCAAGGCTGGGGTTGAAATATATGCCCCCCAATTCTTTGCCCGTCAGTTTGGATTCGGCCAAATATGGCATGTTCCTCCCTGCTATTCCAAGAACTTGAAAGAGCGTTTCCATCTTATAAATAAAACCGAGGCTACAAGCATTGATGCTCATAATAAACTCTTGGCCCACGGCTTCTCTTTTGCTCCTTTCAATTCTACGATTGTTACACATCCACTTTTTGATCAACTCTGGCCATCTGTGAAGCGTGGGCTATTTGCTGTTGATGTCAATCATGCTTTTCACCTATTGGATCGATCAGAGACCTCTTCCACTTCTCCCATTCTTGTCACCCTTTTGTCTATTAGGAGTCCCTCTCCGTCGTCCTCAATTCGTGTAAAGCGTTCAAGCCTTCTCCCTGCTTCTTCACCTGCCCAGGCAGCTGCAACCAAAGGTAATCCAGCCATAAACGACCAACTACTGCTTCCCCAATTTTGCAAGAGGATGCTGAGGGCGATAATGATGATGATGTGTCTCTTATCCACAAGAAAAAGGTAACTGGATTCGTTTATTCCATGAAATGCTGTCTTTCATGTATTAACGTTTCTCTTGAATTTTCAGAGGAGTTTGGGTTCTCCTTCAAAGGCTCTAACCTCAGCATCTCCTGCTCCAGTTCTTGCTGTTGTAACCGTTTCAACCGGATCATCTTAGGAAGGGGTTTCACTCAAAGAGAAACCTTCAGTTCCAGAGTCTTCATCCTAACCTACTGAGACATTGCAGATTTTCCAGGGCATCCATTCCCCAAGTACTGAACCAGCAGGTGGGGCATCTTTTGGCACTTTCACTCTATTTATTAATTTAGCAGTCTTTGACTTACTGTTCCCTGGATGCATTAGGCATTTCGATGGACCTGCCCGTTGTGGTAAGGTCGACTTACTCAGAGAAAGGAAAGTTTTCGCGGATGGTGGGGATGATTGACGATGATCCTAAACATCCGAAGGTCGCTGATGAGGTGGCTCATATTCCTCTTTCGTTCTTTGCCTTACTTTTAGTAGTCATAGTTTTAACACCGACATTTTCTTTCAGTACACTAATGTCGTTGTGCACTCTATCCAAGACTTGCTTTCTTCTTGGGAATGAATGAAGACGTCATGTCCTTCTTCCAGCCATCCTTCTGACTCATCAGAAGCAAACATGGAGATCCTCAAACAATCGATGCTTGAGTATGTTGCCTTCATGGACATGGATGTTCGTATGGCCAGTGCTGCTAAACAGAAGGAGAAATTTGATCTTTTGAGCACGAAGTTGGCACAAGCACTTACGCTTCCGTCGCTCAATGTTTTTTCTAACTTCAAGACGACGTTGAAGGTCATTCACTCTGAAGTTCTTTCCCTGCTGGCTAGAAGTGTCGAGTTGAAGGTTAAAAGCACTCAGTATCTTCGTGCCTCCTCTGAGAAGGAATCTCTGCTTCAGGAGATTAACAAAGTCGAGGCTAAATTGATTGAAGTCTCCTCTGAAATTAAGGCTAAAGATTCTTTAATGATGACCTTGGCTGCAGAGATGAAAGAATTTCAAGCAAGGATGGATAATTGTAAGACTAGGATGGCTGCTACAGAGCGTAATGCTTCCCAAGAAGTAGAGCGAACCAAGTCTTTCGTTGAACGTTACCAACAGTTGGAGGTTGATAACGAAGTTGTAGCCGAGATAAACGCCGCTTCTTCAAGGCAGGACGAGGTTTGGGCGAAGCTTAGGGAATAGCTAAGGTCTGCTTGGAGCGAATTGTAATCGAGACGTTTTGACGTCTTAACTTTCTTTTGTAATTAATTTCCATGAATGAACTTGGCTGTAACAGCAGTATCTATTATCAATGAATGATTCTTTTACCTACTTGTGAACTAATTGACGTTCTTTTCCTTAATCGTCAACCCCCCAGGTATTTTGTTATCTTGTATTCGAGTCCATGTACCTGGCCCTCTAATCTCCTTTTCCCAAGACTTTAGGCCATTTAATGTATGTGTGTGGCCTTTCGTATTTTGTCTTTTCATCTCCATGCCTTCATAAATATACATTCTTGCACTTATCATCTTCATCCTCGTTCTTAATCCTTTCTCTAGGAATTATCTTGCTGTCATCGTTTAGCATCTTGATAATTCATCTCTAGTTCTGTCTTCTATAGAAATGGGTCAGTTGATCCATCCTGTTTGTTGTCTATTTTGATGCGCTTGTCGGTATGGGAGATATAGGAAATGTTTCTTGGCCAGCAGCAAAATTCTTACCATCCATCAATGGTGGAAGGGAATACTTTCGGGCCACTTTGCTTGTTGAGAGTGTTTCTCAGCCTTTTTGCTCGCCATTGCAGTGATGCATTTAGGAAGGCGGCTGGTTCCAGTCCACAATTTTCACCGTTGCTGCCAAAAAGACCATAATTGTTTATTCTTAGTTGTAACTCGTAGGAGGTTTTATACTTTTGCTCATAGGAGACTCTGCACTTTTGTATTCCATGGATGTAACCAACATTTACTTAATAAAAGTTTTGTTTGAATGTATTTCGTTCTTTATTTTATTTGGCTATCATTGCTCA
Organism: Fraxinus americana; assembly: GCA_035079005.1. Classification (NCBI taxonomy): domain Eukaryota; kingdom Viridiplantae; phylum Streptophyta; class Magnoliopsida; order Lamiales; family Oleaceae; genus Fraxinus; species Fraxinus americana. Next base: position 26,137,952 of record CM068706.1, on the reverse strand, counting down.
ATACAACTTACATGATTAAGTCTTTATTTGTTCGTTTTCCCATAAGGAAGAAACATATTTCTTCAAATATTTGTCATTGATGAACCTCATGTGATTAGTACCATCTAAATTTTCTAAATGGTAGGCTCCATTAGGCAACACACTTCTCACTTTGTATGATCCTTCCCAATTTTGTGACCATTTACCGTACTTTGGGTCTTTTCTATCCAAAGGGAGTATTGTTTTCCAAACCAAATCGCCCGAACTGAAGGACTTGGCTATGACCTTTTTGTTGTAAAACTTAGTCATTTTTTGTTTCTGGACTTGCAATCTATCCAGGATGTCCAACCTTAATTCATCCAATTCCAATAAGTTTTGGACGAGTAACTCTGAGCGTTCGTTGTGGCCCAGGTTGTTTTGTAAACATACTCTCATTGACTGCACATTGATTTCCATGGGCAGCACTGCATCTTGTCCGTATGTTAGCTGAAAAGGGGTAACTATAGTGCTTGTGCGTGGCGACGTTCTATAGGCCCACAAAGCTTTATTCAAACACTCGTGTCAATCTCTGGGTTTTCGCTTATCATCTTTCTTACGATGTTCTTCATAATCTTGGTAGAGGATTCAGCCTGACCATCGGATTGAGCGTAATAAGGCGTGAAATTTACCAACTTGACCCCAAATTCGCTCAAAAATTCCTTCACTTGATCCCCATTCAAGGAAGTCCCATGATCCACCATCAGAGTTTGTGGGATCCCAAACCTATAAATGATACGATTGCGAATGAACCCTGTAACACTCTTCTGAGATATCTCTTTTAGGGGTATTGCCTCTACCCATTTGGTGAAGAAATCTATCGCCACTATAATGAACGTATGTTGCTTGGACGATGGTGAATAAATCTTCCCTATTAAGTCTATCGTCCAACCTCTAAACGGCCATGGTTTAATGATAGGTGTCATTTCTCTAGCTGGCACTCTTTGGATTGGTCCATGTTTTTGACATGCCAAACAACCTTTTGCATATTGGACACACATTTCTCCCATCTTAGGCCAAAAATATTTATTCATAATAATTAACCACCTCATCCTTCGACCAACTTGGTGGGCTCCACAAATTCTTTCATATATTTCAGCCATAATTACCTTAGCTTCTTGTAAGTTTACACATTTCAACAACACCCCATCTGAGCGTTTCTTAAGCAATTCGCCTTCGATCAATGTGTAATTCAACTATCGTAGCCTTATCTTTCTACTGTTCTTTTAACCTGGTTCTTTCAAGAATTCTTTTATCTCTACCATCTAATTCATTGTGTCTCCTTCTTGTATGCAATGAATTCCAATCCTATTTGCCCCCCTTTGTACAACGGGCAATATTGTTCCATATTCACAAATGAGTTCCATATCTAAAATTTTTAAGTAGCCTAAGGCCGTTTGGGCTAGTTCGTTCGCTATGTCGTTGTACATTCTATTGACATATTAAAGTTCCACTTGGTCGAACTCTTCTAGCAATTCTTGAGCGATTTCATACTGACTCATGACGGAATCACTTTGACATTTAAAATCGCCAGTAAGTTGGTAGATCACCAACTAGGAATTGCCCCTAACAATCACATTTTTTTTACTTCCATTTCAATCGGTAACTCTAGGCCGACAATCAATGCTTCGTATTCGGCCTGGTTATAGGTGCACATTCTAGCTAATGTGAAGGTGAATTTATAACAAACTCATAGAGGATTTATTAAGGCTATTCCTACCCCTGCACCTTTGGAAGTTTTTGATCCATCGAAATATAAGATCCATGGTTTCAACTCGAATGAATCTAATTCCAATTTAATTTCTTTAGGCATATCAAGACACGGGTGATCGGCCAAGAAATTAGCCAATGCTTGATTTTTCACTGCCTTCTGTGGTACATATTGTATTTCAAATTCAAATAATGCCAAAGACCAAAGGTCTATCCTTTGGTGTAAAACAGGGCGAGAAAACATGTATTTCACTACATTCACTTTAGAAACTAGATAAACCGTTATAGGCCGTAAATAAGCCCTTAACTTAATACATGTGAAATATAAAGCGATGCCATAATTACATTCGCATTTTGTCAGACGTTTACTTAAATAATATATTGCCATTTTTTCACCAAATTGGTCTTCTTGAGCGACCATTCCAGCTATCGATTCTTGTTCAACCGACATATACACCTTCATTGGCTGTCCTTGGATAGGTGACACCAATACTAGTGGATTTGATAAATACGTCTTTAGGCTATCAAAAGCCTTTTGATGTTCTTCCTCTCAGATGAGTTCGCCCTGGTTTTTCTGAAACGGTCAAGGACACTAAAGAAATCAAAGCGGTAACTTAAAATTCAGTATCAAACAATCAATTGGAATAATTATGTATCAAGTTATAGACCCACAATCAGACTCTTACCTATCCTCATTAGAAAACCAGTTAAGACCAATACTTACCAAACGGAACAAATAATCAACATGTATTTCACTTTTTCTTTTATAATCGAACAAAACAAAATAACTTGCAGTATCGCCAAAATCTACTAGCACTTTTTTGCCATTTGTTACCGCGGCAGACCTAAGGTATGAACAACATTATACAGAATACCTTTGGAGAGAATTCCATTTTTATCATGTAATTTCGGAGTATAAACTCAGAATTCCATTATGCTAAGATGGTATAAATACTCCACAGATAGAACTTTGTACCAAAAAGACAACTTAGTAAGAAATCTTTTCATGTATTTGGGATAATTCCTTGATACTTCTATTGTTAATCAATTGAAAGATTCTTGAAAGATATCAAAAGTCATTTGAAGGTTCCCTACAAGCAAAGATACCTAGATTATACTTGTACCCAATTTCCAACAAAAGTATTCCAAACCGATAAGTCAATCTCAAAATCAAAACAAATAAACTCAAAAACTTTGCCCAAATTCAATATTTGCCGAGAAAACAATTAATTATACTGCCTAAACAAGAAGCCATATCCACACACATCTGATAATTATTTTAGCAGGAAAAATCAAATTATGTTTGAACATCAATTTCCCATCAGAGATAAGCAAAAAATTATAATCAATAACGAGATCAAAGCCAGTAAAACAATCAAGAAACTTGAAAAAACTACACATCTAAATAGAATTCATCAGAGAGAGAGAGAGAGAGAGAGGCTAACCTTTGATAAAGTCTAAAAGCACATCAAAGAAATAGAGTTCATTCAATTGTGCAACAAACCCACTTCGCTCAAAAGGAATATATGCATTTTCAATACAACTTGGAATAAAACATGAATCAATTCTAGAAAAAGAGTTGTATATTACAGTGTTTGCAATTCTTCCTCTGTAAGCTGTAACACTGCAATAACTTGAATCTGTAATTGTAATGAATTATTTAAATGATTTGTTCTGATTTTTGTTTGAAAAAGGACAAAAAAATATAATTAAATGTATAATCTAATTTAATAAAGAAATATAATTAAATAATTAAATTACCTCTTCGGTAGAAAAAAATTGCCTAACTATTTTCTCTGTTAATATTTTATTCGGCTTTCATCTATGCATTCTTGGACTCTACAATGTTTTGTATCTACGATGTCCAAATTTTTGTCCAATTTGTGGAAAAGCTTCGTATATCTAATACTGAAATATAATTGAAAATAAATATTAGATAGGAGTACCTAAACTATATATATAGACAGGTGAAAAATAAAAGAATAGAAGAAAATACATGAAATGTAAGTGGATATCCATGTAATGAATATTTACATTCATTTTACTCATTTGTTGCATTATCTGTACTCTTTCTAGCTGCGATTCTTGCAGTGAGTTTAATACAACAAAATATGCATTACGACCCCATGGATACTCAAATAAGTTGTTAAGGTGTTCAACTATGCCCATAGTTCTGTAATCAATGTATTTTCCAGTAGGTTTCAAAACATACTCTACCAACATCACCAGTCCGAGCTTCAATTTATATTCTTGATGTTCACATAGGTGAAATATTTCAAAATTCATTCTCATACTAATTTTTTTTGTACCATTAAAATATTGATTTCTAAATCGATCATTGTTGAAGTCAAGATTAATAGATACCTCGTGGCAAGGTAATCCAGTGATGAGACAAAACTCTTGCATACTAAATCGGGCCAAATGGTTATCTAATTTCACCCAGATTTCATTGTTTTTGTCACAATTTACAAGTCTCATTATGAATTCATGAACTCATTTGTTACTGAATTGTTGTTCTCCCTCTACTTTATAAATAACTCCATATATATCCATGAAAATTACTACATAATAAAAATGCTTGTTGATTTGCCTTGATAAGCTCTACAAAATCTTTAAAATATTGGTAATTTGGAAATTGAGTGATTGTAGTAGAAAATCATTGGTTTGGAGATAGTATATATTCCAAAGATACCTGCACAAATTATTAAAAAAGCACAATTTAATAGTAATATTTATTTACGAACAAATGGAATTCGAATTTGAAACGGGCATGTTTAGTGGAGGGTGTTTTCCGGCAATGGTGGGACCACCCTGTGGATGGAGTCTTCTGCATGGGGAGACCACGCAGCACGGACACAGATCTTGTCCGCACCGTTCTTTGCCAACATATCTGTGTGGCAGATACTTTAGAGGAGATAAGTTACCCTTTTCGGTGGTGATGAGGTGTGTGGCAATGGTGGTGGCGGCTGAAAGCTTAGCAAATGAATTGGAGATGAGAAATCTGAAAGCGTTGGGTAGTTGACCGTGTGAATTCTGTGTTGAATTGGTAAGTGAATTTCACAAATCTAATTGGTAAGGGATTTTTTGTTGAAAACTTTGGTAGTTGAAAGTGTGAATGCTTGGGTAGTTGAAAGTGTGAATGCAAGTGAGAGTTATAATTAATATTTAAGTTATTTAATTGAAAATTTGTTAAAAATCAATATTCAAAATAATTCTACATTAATCATAAAACTTGTACTGTAAATAGAAATATTTTAAATCTGGTTAATATTAATATTTGAAATACGTGTTGCATGTTAGTTGAATGTGAAGCAAACGTGTGTTGTATGTTGCTCGTTCAGCTCGGTGACTGACTGTGGAGAAATGTCGTGGAGAAGTCAGTATCTTCGTGATGCATGGACAAGTCTCCACGCAAGGAGACTAAGTCCGCGCAAACTGGAGATGTCTCTGCGGAGAGGTCTCCAAGCTAGGCGGAGACTGAGTCAGCGCAACGTGGAGATGTCTCCGCGTTGCGCGAGGACCTCTCCTTGGTCATTCCGAATCTCCACGTAGAGGTTGCAGCTCAATTAGTGGAATTGATTTTGTTCTTCGAAAATTACTACATAATGTATTATCAAAATCCAGCGTGTGCTTTGAAGTTTTGGCATGGTTTTAATTGAAAATAGCGAAAACGAAAGTAAATGTGTTTTTTCCGTGTTTTTGAAAACTGAAAACTAAAATGGCTTCAAAAGGCAAAGAGATGTATTAGTTATCTGATGAAAATTTAGATTAATAATAAAAAGTTATATTCTAGTGTCGTCAAAGCTGTATAATGTAAAAAATGGAGGCAAATTGACATGAACTAAAGCATCACACTATTTAATATATACTGAATACATAGGATGTTGAACAGTTATAAAGCCAAACTACAAATGATGTTTGGTTCAATAACTAATTCATTGGTAGCTTGACATTGAAGTGATATTCTAAAGTTCATACATGAATTGTAGGATTCAAGTTAACTGGAATGAGACAAAAGGAACAAAAACTATTTTTAGCTTTGACAAAAACCATTTTGAAGTTGCATCATTTATCTAATGCTTTAAGATTATGCATCATTCAGTAACTTCATCAATAGATTCTTTCATTGCAATGGCTTTGCCTTTGCCACCATCATCTCTTTCATCTTCATCTTCTTTCCTTTTAGAATGTGAAGGATTGGAAGAAAAACATAATTCTCTTTTGGATGATGATTCATTAGAATCATCTTGTGTGAAGCGTAGTGATTTAGCTAATGGAGTTAGGGATGTACTTTCATCAACTCTCTCATGTTGACTTTTTGTTGTTGTTGAAGACATGTCTACAATGAACATGACATCGTACTTATATCTTTCTCCATTTTTCTGTTTCACAGCTTTAACATAGAAAAACAACTCTTCATTTGCTAAAGTGAAAATTGATTCTGGAAGAGTTGTTGTATGATACTGAAAGAAGATGACGGTATTTAGCAATGTAAATGAATGTATGATAGTGTAATAATTATAAAATATGTTTAAGGTAGGTACCTGAGTTATTCCTTTCATCAACGTGAGTGTCGAGCATTGTAAGATCTTTTCAGCAGGTTCTTCTATCATTGTAGCATGAATATATCATGACGAATCTTGCAATTGGATAGAAGCTCTTGCTCAGTGTTAATATAACACAAAATTTAATATGATATAGAATTGATAGATGATATAAGTTGTGGAAAAACATGCATTGTATTAAATTCTATTCATGTATATAGAATTATGACCTCGAAATAGCACGGGGCCTGAGAATATCTGCAGAATGATCAAGAATGGATTTCATCAAAATCGGCATATGTAGATTTATTGCAGTTGTTGCATGACATGTACCAGAAAGATTGATCATGATGTGTGATATGTGCATTTGCTTTTAACCAAAAGTAGTTTTGCTATGGTAACAAAATAAGAATCAGTTAATAAATATGTATGTTTGAAAATGAATAGGGTGGAAAATATATTATAGTTCAGGTAGATTAAATATAAGAATAAGGTCACTTACCACAAGCAAAAGACCTTCTATATTTCTGATTTGAGTGATTCTGTCTTCTTTTGGAACGGACACTCTTGAGGAAGTCGATTAGTAATAAAATTTCTTGGTTATGATGTCATTTAGTTTTTGAAGATTTGTATCCACCCTTGTATTAGATGTGAATAAAACAGTAAGTGATACAAAATCGAAAATTGAATAAAATTTACAGGTTGAAGATTTGAAATGCCTAAGCCTACTCACACTTTTAGTGTATCTTTTGGAAAGTAGTTTTTGTAAAAATAGTACTCAGTTTTTGTAAGTGTTTGAAAATTGAATCACATATCAAATGCATGTTGTTATTAGTGTTGTAATTTCTCAACTCACGTAAAGTTCAATGAAAGATAGTTGGAGCAAATGGTATTCTATTTGTTTACAACACAAATGCACAACATTCAAAATTTCTATGCATGCACTTAAGTTATAAGGGAAAGTTCAGCTCTAAATGGAATTTGTAGTTTTTTCTTAAATAATTACTTTCTTGTCAAAGTAATGTAACTATAACACTTATTACTGTAATGCTAAACGTAAAAGTATAGTAAACAACTTATAAGAGATGAAAGGTTTTTGACTGACATACATCTGTGTCTATTAATGTCATTTTCAAGTATCTGGAGGAACCATTCCTGGCTGTTTTGGGTGAACTCTTTTCAGCCACAATAACTTTGGCAATCCAGTCACTTTGGCCTGGATAGATATTTGGGATGACTTTATAGTTTTTACTCATTTTCCTGCATGCTTCAATTGAAGAAGGAAATATAGTTACCAACATTAAAATGATAGATTATGAAATATATGAAGATAAGATAGAAGTATAGAAGATAGAGAAATGAATTCTTTTTTGTGAAGAGAAATCTTATTATTTATTACCTTTTCTAAAGAACTCAGGAAATACAGAGGAGAGGAGGAAATATAGAGGAGGAGTAGTTTAGAGAAGGAGATTGCCTTAGATACAAATCAATCGATGTGGAAGAGGGAAAATGTATACAGATATAAAGTACTATGATTATGATTATATTTGATTATTAGATAAAAATATTTCTGCATTTGCTTAGAAGGATTGTACAATTCAGAGTTAGTAGATTTCTGTACAAATAGTATGGATGTTTTGGCAGGCAGTACCTACAATTTAGAGTTAGTGGATTTAGATATGGGTTTGAAAAATGTGCAGTCAAATCGCACAAATCAGACTATATAGTAAAATTATAGTAAATCATATGTTCCACAGCTTCCATTTCATCTTGTATATCAAACTTTCAAATATGTCCTAGAAAACATTTGATTACAGAAGATGAAATATACAGCTTGACAATATAGCATACAAAAGAATATCTTCTCAGTCATTTTTAGATCATCTATTATTATAATTTCAAATTGACGCTGATCAGATAACAAGTAAAAGTTATAAATTGACATTGTAGCGACCGAGAACTTTTAAATAATATAAAATTATTTCTCGAAAAACGTGTCGCTAAACTTTAACCCTAATTTTAAAGAGAAAGCGCGTTCGTCTAGCCGTTACAAAAACAAATTTAAATCTTTTCGATCAAATCCAAATATCGAATAATTATTTAAGTATAAATTCCGATTTATTTTATTTGGATCCAATTTTAATAATTTCAAGTCCAATATTTAGAGCCCAATATTTATAGTCCAATTATATAAGTCCAAAAACGAAATCATTTCAGCCCAATCCACTTAGGCCCATTAGGAAAATCCTTGTGATCCAAATTCTTGGCCCAATTGAATTTCTAGGGATTTGTGCCCTAATATTTTGATATTCAAATATCACCCTCCATTCTCTCCATTTTCCCACTATTCACGCAGCTAAGAAATTGGTAAGAAACTTCATCTTCCCAAGGATTTATTTTTTAGTGAACTTACGAGTTAAATGTTTGATTGGCCATTGAACTTTATACATGTCACGGTTTACCCACTCTCCTTTAGAACTTACCTCACTGGCCATTCAACTTTACTCCGTCCAACTCCATTGGCCACCGGATGAAAAACATCAGTGAACTTGCCCACGTGGCTAACGGCAAGGTGACATGGCACGTTAAATTCTTAACAAGGCACCAACTAAGCAATGCCAAACACGACTTTACCCTCAAATGGAAAATATATCACGCCTTTCCCTCATCTCTGTTAATTCCCAACCCCAGAAAACACGACTTGGAACCCGTTGTTGAGAGCAACCCATTTGAAACCCTAACCCCCAATTGGTACTACCCCATACTCGGAGGCCCCTCCATGAATCAGTTGAAGCGTTGAATCGAGGAAGGTGTGCACATGGAGGGACCACTTGAAGGTAATTCAAAATCAATATTTTTCATTATTTTCATGAATCGAGACAAAGAGAAGACGAATGATAGTTGTTCCATTTCAAAATTCACTTACTATACAGAAAATTACTTTTGGAGTTAGAAGTTTGATTAGAAATGACATCACACCCAGGATTCTTCTTTGGCAATATCAAATCTCCCTGCTCTGTTTATACATACAAATGCATACGTCTATGCGTGTGTGCGAGTCTGCATATATTATTTAGATATCAATTTTTTTCTTTAGCATCTTTAAAAACCAAATTTTAATTCATATTCAAAACAATAAAAATTAAAATAACAATAAATAAATGTGTGTGAGTTTGTTTGATAAAGGTTTTTATTTATTTATTTTTATTTTTTGCATAAACGTGCAATTAGAATTTTCTAATTGCTTGTGGTGTAATGTTGTAACAATGTCTGAGGATGATTCAGATTTTGTTGATTCGGAGAACGATTTGGAGGATGAAGACGACACATTGTATGATCGAAATGTGACTGACGGTATCGAAATGGGGTTGGATGGCCACAATGAAGTTCAGGATGAACGGGATGAGGGCAACGATACGAAAATAGATGACTTGGAATATTCGTTGGAGGAGTTATTGTCACAGTGCTCATCAGACGACGAGGGTGGGTTTCGATTTCCTCAGTTTTCTGCCGAGACCGATATGAATAACCCGCAGTTTTAGGTAGGGCAGGTTTTTAGCTCAGCAGTAGAGTTCAGAGAGGTGGTTAGAACGTATGGTGCATTGAACGGCTATAATGTGAAGTTTACAACGAACGAGGAAAGAAGAGTACAGGGTGTTTGTAAACTTGGGTGTAAATGGAGGCTTCCTCGGTTGATGACACTAACACATTGCTGGTGAAATCATACATATCGGACCATTCATGCAGTCGTAACCTTGAGCAATTCAAAACGGACCCTGACTGGAAAACAGAGTTAATTTTAGCGACAGTTAAGAAGGACCTACGCATAGACATAAGTAGAAATGTTGCATGGAAGATGAAAAGGTGTGCTAAAGAAGTATTAGTTGGGACTATGCAAGACCAGTTCGAACGATTGAGGTCTTATGCAGCCGAGGTACTTTGGACAAATGTTGGTTCCACTATCATCATAGCTTTGCAACAGCAAGTGTTTCAGGGGATGTATATATGCTTCAACAGTTGTAAGATGGGCTTTACAAATGGTTGTAGAAGAGTGGTTGGTGTTGATGGTTGTCATTTACGGGGTTGTTTTGGAGGAATTTTGTTGACTGCTGTTGGCTTAGACGGTAACGATTGTATTTATACGGTGGCTTATGCGGTTGCTCAAAAGGAAAACACACTAACTTGGCGATGGTTTTTGAACTATCTTGCAGAGGATATTGAGATTGGAAATGGAAGAGGATGGACATTGAGATTGGAAATTGAAGAAGATGGGTATTTTGAGCACTTTTTTGAGTTTTGACAGTGCAGTGTAAATTTATTTTGAATTCATGTTATTGCCTAGATGGTTAAGCTTGGTTGTAGTTGATAAAGTGCGGATGATTATATATTGTACTGAATATCAGGCTGGAATTGTAACTGCCCTTTTGATTTCTTAGTTATACAAAGCAGTGCACTTTCTCCTTTATATCAAAGTTCATTTCTTAGTTATTTTCTCCTTCATGCATATTTCCCAGGAATTCTGGAACCTCAAAAGTTGATCAATATTTACCAGATACCAAATTTGTCCTAGTTTTAAAAGAAACTTAGGTGGTGTTCTTTTCGTGTTTCTGTTTTCTGTTTTGTGCTTTGAATTCATTTTGAGTTTTATGTTTTGAGTGTCCATTTTGAGATTGTTGAAAATGAGTTCTTTTTGTCATTTTGAAATTTTTTTTTTCCAAAATTAAAAACACCAAAACACGTTCTCCCATCCCATCTCTCTCTCTCTCCTCCCCTCTTTCTCTCTTATCTCTTCCCACCGCCGGGTTCCATTTCACCGGCCAGAAGGAGTGGGGGTGCGATGCTGCTGTCTTTCTTCTTCCTTTTTTGGTAGAGATTTTGGGTCACAATTTCAGTGGTGATGGTGGTGACTATGGGTGCGATTTGCTGTAATTCGGTGGTCGACGGTGGTCTCTTAGCCGGTCGCGACGCTGCTATCCTTCTTCTTTCATTTTTCGGTCGCGATTTTTGTGATGATTTTGGGTCACGGTTTCAACCCAGCTAAGCAGTAGATTTTCGCGATTCTGGGTCGCAGCAGATTTTCGTGGTGATTTTGGCTGTGGTGGTGGTTGTTGTGTGTGCGATCAACTGTGATGTGGTGGTGGCTATGGGTGCGATATGCTACGATTTGGTTGTTGGCGTGGTGGTAGCTGTGGGTGCAATCAGCTGTGATTTGGTGGTTGGCGGCAGTGGTTGGTGCAGACGGTGGTGGTGGCTGTGGGTGAGATTTGTTGGTTGGAGGTGGTCGACGGTGATGGCAGTGCAGTGGTTGGTGCAGGCGGTGGTGGTGGCTGTGGGTGAGATTTGGTGGTTGGAGGTGGTCGGCGGTGATGGCAGTGGTTGGTGCAGGTGGTGAAGGTTGGCGGTTGGGTTGAAAACAACGAAAATGCGCTTTGGAAATTTTGGCCAAGTTATAACTAAAAACACTCAAAACGACATTTTTGTTGTTTTGTGTTTTCTTTTTAAATTTTAAAGTCGTTTTCAAAAACGCGTTTTCGAAAATAGGAAAGAAAATGCGTTTTCACTGTTTTAGAAAATCGAAAACAGAAAACGGCTTGAAAACAGCAAAGAGAACAGGCCTTTAGCTTTTGTGACTGTAGGTAAAAGGGATGTAATTGAACCATATATCATTTTTAGAACTGAAATTTTGCCTATCAAAATGATAAACTAGATACCAAATTTGATTAAGTAGCAACTAAATATACTTGGAAACATTTTTTGTTTTGGTGTGCAGGGCCGAAGATGTGAACTTTTATCGACCACAACCCACCATGGCATTATATAAGGATGAATACCAACATATATAAATTAATACTTCAACTGACATCGAAATGAATAATGTACTCTGACGTTTAATATAGCCAACAACATACACGAAACGTAATTTAAACCGAAGCTAGTGCCGATTACACAAATATGAAAATTACAAAGGCGTCTTATGTAGATCCTTTTCCCTTGCGCAAGTGTTTCAGGGGATGTATATATGCTTCAACATGGACGACAAATCTTCTCCTTGAAATTGCATCGGTTTTGCCCTCGATGACGAAGCATCATTCCAATAAAAAAACCAACAATCTCTTGTAAACATTAATTCTTCTCGACAATAATCCACTTGTAAACATCAACCTGGAATAAACAAAAAAATGCATTATTTCAAAAAAAAAACTCTTCCAAAAGCACATACATCATGTTATATACAGATTCAGTAACAATTTTGCCAATCCATTTACATCAATATAAACTAAATACAATGTATTGACGACGCGTCTTCTTCGATGGTAAGAAATTTTATTATTCAAATATCACCCTCCATTCTCTCCATTTTCCCACTATTCACGCAGCCAAGAAATCGGTAAGAAATTTCGTCTTCCCAGGGATTTATTTTTCAGTGAACTTACCATTGATGCTAGAACATCCATTTCTAGCATCAACAGGAAACTCACACTGCAAATCCCAGCTTCAACCCAATCCACCATTACCACCCAAACTACTGCCAACACTCGAGCTGCAGCCCTTTCATCAACAGCCAATCTCAATCCATTCCAGCAGAACACCCAAAACCCAAGCTGCAGCCTCCAACTCCATCAACCTCAGCACCGAAAACTGCCACTCCTGCCACCTCCACTGTTCAAAAAGGAGCTCAACTCCACTGCCTAACATTACCACCTCCAACTCACGAGACCTCACCAACACCACTCCAAACCGTAGCCAAACTTCCAAGCCCAATAGCTACTGCCACCACCAAGCCAGCCCACGAACCACCAGCTAACCACCAAACTGAGAACACAACCCACCAAGCCAACCCAAGAACCACCAGCAAACCACCAAAACCATCCCCATTTCACCCCAAACAACCTCAATCAAGAAAATAAAGACTACCCATGAACTTACCTTGTTTCCCTAACCTTTTCCCGAGCTCGATTGCCACCAAAGAAACCCAAAAACCGCACCTCCATCTCCCGGTTTTTGGACCATGCGCGAAATAAAAACCCCCCCACTTACCCCCGAGCACTGGTGCCACCACGTTGGTGGCACTGTCACCGACGTCGGTCTGTGGTGGAGATGCGGAGGAAGGGGCGGTGCCCCCTTCCCCTCCCGTCGCCCCTCTCGTTCTCTTCCTCTCTCTGTAAATGAAAGAGAGAAGAGAAATCGATTTTAGGCCCTGTTTGACACCCCTTTTTTACCCATTTTTCAACAGTTGTTTCATTACGTATGGGACCCGTGGCCAACTCTTTGTCATAAGGCGCTGACAGTGTTTGAAAAAGTGTTTCCCTCTTTTAAAAAATCCCCATAATGCCCTTCAAGTTTTGTCTTTCAAATAAAGTGGTAGGTGTGGCACATGATGCAATTTGCAATTTGAGTTGAGGGTAAAATGGGCAAAGTATGTCAATGGTCAAGTGTGTGGAACCTGTACTCTGACACAACCCACTTTAGACTTCTGTTTTTGCCAGAATTCTACTGTAGTAAAATGAGAAATCTTTGGAAAAATAAGATTCAAACGGGGGCTTAATTTTTTTTTTGATTTTGGAAATTGCACCATAAGCCCCAGGTTTTTAAAAGTATTATTTAAGTCCTGGGGTTTTAAATATTTTAATTTCAGTTCCTTAATTTTATTTTCAGTTTTAGTAAATGTTCAATTTAGTCCCTAATTTATAAAATGTTTAATTTCAGCCTTTTAGTTTTATTTTTAGTTTTAAAATATTTACAGTTTAGTCCCTAACTTCTAAAAGTTACTATTTCAGCCCTAAACTCCTATTTTCAGCTTTAATAAATTTACAGTTTAGTCCTTAACTTCTAAAAGTTCAATTTCAGCCCTTAAACTTTTATTTTCAGTTTTAATAGTTTTCAATCAAGTCCCTAGAGTTCCTATTTTTCACATTTAGCCCCAATACATTGAAAATAGTATTTTCAACCCTTAGATTTGTCAAATTCAATTTTAATAAATATCCTATTAGGTCCCTAAACTTTATTTTATTGCTTTAAGACTTTAAAATTTCGAAATACTAATTTAAACCTAATTTCTATTTTTGGCTACATGAAACGTATGGACGATTAGGAGATTGAGATTACTTCCCCCTCCACTTTTCAAGCAACTCGAAATATTTGAGCTAGACTCGCCACCATTAATTAGTTTAAATTATAATTGCATGTCTTATGTGAATTTACGTAAATAATATGCTTAAATGCATGAGAAGAGAATATGTCATATGAGATATATGAACCAAAGATGATGATGATATCACGTTGTATATTGCATAAGTGTATATTCAATTATTCTGTAAATTAATTATCGACGATGAGTCTACTGAGTATTTCGAAGAAATACTCACCTCGTTATTTTAACAATATTTGCAGACTTCAGAAGTGATCGTGATTGATGGGCAGTGGTGGCACGAAATTTGATCATCGCAATTATTTATTTTTGAAATTTATGCATTATGAACTTATTTTATTATTTCCGTTATTTGAAGTTTAAACGATTTTCTTAAGTTAATCAAATGAGTTTTATTGCCGTTAGGGTTTTACAATTATAAAAAAAATGTGATGTTTAAAATTTAGTTATTTCTGCGAATCTATTTAGTTGATTTAGGGCAAAAGACGATGACGTGGCAATTCGGGTTAACAGATGTCGGGGCGCTATAGCTTGGTATCAGAGCCAGTCTGCGTTTCTGTAGACTGGCAAAATTTTTTAAAAAAATTATTTGTTTAAATATCATTAATGAAAGTTGCCACTGCCATCATTCGATCCACCGACTCCGAAGGTAAAGAAGTTTATGAAGTTTAACATTATTTTATTTCGAATACCTATTGTAACAATTTATGAGATTTAGAAGAAAGAGAAAGAAAGTGTATCCGAATTAGAAAGAAAGAAAGACGAGTATGAACATAATTTGAAAGAGTTTTAAATTTCTTTTACGTCCTCGTAATTTTAACTAAAGAGAGATGAATTACCCCGCCTAATTGGACTTTGCATAATTGGTCTAGGACATGACACCAATTCGTAGAAATGCACCTAGCAAGACAGAACAAGCCATTAGAGACTATGATCGATTCAGATCTAGACTTGATTGGACGATTGCTCAACACGTGGAGCAGCTGAATATCGTCCGTGACCGGGCCATACAACATGGCTACATGACTAGTAATCTCTGATCGATCCACCACTTACTCTCGACTTTTTGAGGCGACTACACAGAGGTAGCTCGTAGTATATATAATGATGCTCGTGTGTCACCCAATGTGGATATGGAGTATGACACCTTCTGCGTGAGATTCGTAGCATACTCCAATCAAATTTTACCATGCATGATGAAACTTAAATTGTAAAGTTAATACCAAACTGCTAAAGACCCTGAAAAACAAATATGTCATAGTGTTTAATAAGTTTAAAACATATCTTCATGAAGAAGTGAGCACATTAAACATGAGTTCATGAACTAAATAGGATACAGTGTGAAAATGTAGAAAGATTCTTGAATAGCTCAACTGAACAAAAAATTAAAATGATACGAATTTATATTGTTACCTCACTATCTGGGTTTGGGTAAGATATTGGGAGAATATAATAAGGAGCAGAACTTGAAAAAAAAATGATGAATTTTGTACAAAAACTTAATCCATATCTTCACCATATAGCTTGATGGATCACCTGAGATATGTAGATAATTGAATAAGTAAATAAAACTACATTTTACTTCTCTGACTAAGTAGCAATAAATGAGCAGAATACTAATAATAAGCAAAAAATAAATAAAAGCTCAATCTAACAAAGAAAAAGAAGTTTTGGTAACAATGACAGATTAAGTACTGATTGGAAAATACTCTATAGCATATAGCATTGAAGAAAAATATATAAAATAATTTTTTTACTGGTATCAAACATATCAAAAGAGTATTATTGAAGAAACTATTCAATCCGCAAAATTTAATCTTACAAAAAGAAATAGAGATATATTTAGTGTTAGCAATGAAAGTTAACATACTTAAAAATCATCTCATAAGTATACAGATAAAAAATATAGAAGTATAAGATAGGAGTTTCCAAAAATAAATTGGCAAGCAAATTATAATTGAATAGAACCATAGCATATAAGAATAGCTAACCTTATATAGTGCATCTTCATGTTCTCTTTTCACAGTATCGAAGATGTTTGTTGGATAACAACACAGTATTCTTGAGGAACAACAATTTTCAATCCTACACTTCTTATAAACAATTAAACAACATGGAAGTAAACAATAGGTTATATAAATTGGTATGAAAGAAGAAACCAAAATGGATTAATGCAATAAGATTTACAATTTAGAAAAAGGAATTAGTCTAGCTAGAATCTTACAAAACCAATGGGTTTATTGATACGAATGGGTTTATTGATGGAACTTTGAGTATAGTAATGTTTATTGTATAATAAGAGTTATATGATACTCAGAAAGGAAGTTTGAATGTAGTAGTAATATGTTTATCGTATAATAAGAGTCATATGGCAGTTAAGGTACAGAGAAGAAGTAAAAAAAACAAAAGAAAATTACATAACTACAGATAAAACTTCATGGCAAACAACGTTTTTGGTGCATTGAGCATGGATTCGACTGGGAAATATTGGTTTGGCAAGAATTTTAATACGTGCACTTGTTCTTACTCTTGACAATGCAACATACAATTATCCATGTGAAAATACAGGTTCTAAAAGATACATTCCAACATATTCTAAAGTTTGTCCTTGAGATTTGTTTGTAGTCATTGCAAAACATGGACGTATTAGAAATTGTGTTCTTTTAAATGGAAATACAGTTTTATCATATTCAAGTGGTATAAAAGTGATATGGTGCAAAAAAAACTTTCTTACCACTATATTCTCCAGTAGCAATTTCTGCATGGATGACATTTCATTCGAAGTTTTTGCATATCAATCTTGTTCCATTACATAATCCTTCTGTGGGATTAATATTTTGAAGTAATATAATAGGACAATCAATATTTAGCACTAATTCATGCGGTGATATACCATTTGGGGTCAACGAATTGAAAAAGTCTTTTTGCATGGATTGATCAGTTGTATCTAATGTTTCGTCAAAACTCTAATAAGTGTAAGCATCTCCTGGGAAACGCTCTATGAGAATACTGTTAATCTCATCAACATGTTCATTTTTTTGGGCAAAAATAACTCGATTAATCATATGATAAAAGTTTTTTTGAATAGTCATCTATTTTAGGAAATACAACATCAATTAATTTATGTAATGAAATGTTGTCTTCCTCATAATGTAGAGTCATAGTAGACCAAAGCTTAACCATATCACAAGAATTTTTTTTTTTCCTGTTGCATTTCCAATCCGAAGTGAATATTCACAGAAATGAGGATCTAAGAGAGCTCGCATATTTTGAACTAATTTTATTTTTATAAAATGGGGCTACAGATAAAAATTAACTAAACTTGATGCAATTACATCTTCTTTACTCCTTCTTTGGACAACAAGTAAAATTTGTCGAAAATCTCTACCTAAAACTATTACTTTTCCACCAAATGGTAAGTCAGTGTTAGTTATATCTCTTAACATTTTATCTAAAACTTCCACAGCTTGACAATTTATCATTAGAGCTTCATCCCCAAAATTAGTTGTATTATTCTAAACAAATTAGCCAAAGCAGATTGTTTACTTACTGTACAAATATTGTCATTATGAATATGAAGTGAAATATTAAACCTGAATGTGCTGTTCGACCACAGGCAACAAGCCAACAATCACTCCTGACGATGCAGTTGCTAAAGCAACCAAACTTCTTGATCTAATAGCTGTAAGTAATGCACAATATAAAAAGGTGTTCCCTGTTCGACCTGGACCATCAATAAAATACATATTTACAACATTTACAAAAACTTTACTTAAAATGGCATTGTAAGCATCTCTTTGCTCTTGGTTAAGACTACCAGTACATGAAAGATCAGTCTCAGATATTAATATCTCCAATTCTTCAGTAACAAGTCTTTCTAATATTTTATCGTGTTGGATACTAACTTCATAAATAGCTAATACATAGTCATTCAAACATTTGCCAAGTAGTTCCAAAAATGAATCTATAGACTTTAATGTATTTACTTCTGCGTCACTTATACTCATGTTTTTTCATAAATAATCTTCAAACATAAATTCTTTAAATTGGTCCCACAATTTTTTCGAATCATCAAGACTACAAAATTCTAAAATAGTTGCCAACAAGCGAGATAATGAATTTGGCATTTGATAATTACAAGCTTCTTGTAAGCATAGCTCCCAATTATTATTCCCTCTAAGAAAACCTCGTAATAATGCAGCTTCACGAAAAGTTTTTACAGAAACACCATTCACAAATTTAAGATTTTCAAAAGATAGTGGTCCTCTAACATGATTTAACAATATTCGCAAGTAATATCTTTCTCATTCTCTAGGACTTGCTGTTACAATCCTTCCAACCACAACACCTCTTTTTTCCTAATAGTCCAACACTTGCGTTGTGCATCCCATACAAAAAGCTGAGGAAATTCTCTATACAACGATTTTCTTGCTTCTTGATTAGTAGCATTCATTGTAAAAAAAAAAAATCAGTAATTATCGGTATCTTTATATGTAACTAATTGCTTATTTTCTAGATGTAATTGTAACAAAATAACAGCTGGACTCATTTTATACATAGTAAATCCATAGATCCACCACGTTGCTTCAAAGGGGAGAAATCCATCTACCAGACTAAAATCTTTCTATTTCATCTATATTGTCAAGCTTACCCATTACCAAAAGAGAAATTAACCTTGTCATGTCCTTTGTAAACATATTTGTACAAGTATTTAACAGCTTTTATTGTTGAACTTATTTCTACATTCATATGACAGTCATACTTAGCTAATAGATAATGATTATAAGGTACAACCATCTATTAACAAGAAAATATTTTCTAACTTTAACTTTCTTGTCATCATTTCGCCTTCTATATTTTGGATAAGAAGTTTCATCAAAAGAAGTATGTGTATTGTACTTATGCAAATAACGACTTCTATATGTTCCACCATTTTCCATACATACGTTATTTGGATTTAAAAAACGGCAAAGACCATGCATCACGTGTTTGAGAACAACAGAGTGTAAATAAGGATACTTTGTACTATCAGGAATTTCAGCACTGACAATTCATCTACCCTTTCAGGAGAAATAATTTTCGAGTCTAATTATAATATAATTATGAAGTGAGCATGTGGTGTGTGTGTGTGTGTGTATATATATATGTGTGTGTGTGTGTGTGTGTGTGTGTGTGCAGCCACTGGTCCAAACAGATGTTCTTTGAATAAATCTTTTTTCATCTCTTCTAACTTTGCTCTAAAGATGCGCGAGACCAAATCAGATCTATTTTGAACTTCGTCACAAAATTTGTAGCGCCCCGAGTTCCGTTAACTCGGATTGCCACGTCATCGTCTTCTGTAACTGATTTAACTAAAAAATTTTGCGGAAAATAACTAAAATTCAAACTTCGCATTTATAACGATAAAAATCTCGTCGACAACAAAACTCATTTTAATAACTTAAGAAAATTGATTAAATTTCAAATCTCAAGTTTTTGAAATACTGAAATAACAAAGTACATTAATAGCGTTCAAATACGAAATTTTCAAATATAAATAACTGAATTCATTAAATTGTTGCCATACTGCCGATCAATCATGATCGCCTTCGAAGTCTGCAAATATTGTTAAAATAACGGGGTGAGTATTTCAAAGAAATACTCAGTAGACTCATTGCCGATAATTAATTTACAGAATAATTGAACACATACTTATGCAATATACAACGTGATATCATCATCATCTTTGGTTCATTTTCTTGAAAATCATAGGCTCTTTAAAAACATAGGCTGAGGGTAGTCTCGTCTCGTGCATTTAAGCACATAAATTATGCATAATATTCTCATCTTATCTCATAAGAGATTCTCTTCTTTTTCATGCAATTAAGCATATAAGTTATGGCAAGCATAACAATATCATATATCTCATATGACATATTCTCTTCTCATGCAATTAAGCATATAATTCACGTAAATTCACATAAGACATGCAATTATAATTTAAACTAATTAATGGTGGCGAGTCTACCTCAAATGTCTCGATTTACGTGAAAAGTGGAGCGGGATGAAATCTCAATCTCCTAATTGTTTGTACGTATCGTCTAGCCAAAATAGAAAATAAGTTTGAATTAGTATTTCGAATATTTAAGGCTTTAAAGTGATAAAATAAAGTTTAGAGACTAAATTGGAAGTCATTGAAATTGAATTTGACAAATCTAAGGGTTGAAAATACTATTTTCAAAGTATTGGGCTAAATGTGAAAAATAGGAATTCTAGGGACTTAATTGGAAACTACTGAAACTGGAAATAAAAGTTTAAGGGTTGAAATTGAACTTTTATAAGTTAAGGACTAAACTGTAAATTTAATAAAGCTGAAAATAAGAGTTTAGGGTTGAAATAGTAACTCTTAGAAGTTAGGGACTAAACTGTAAATATATTAAAACTGGAAACAAAATGAAAGGGCTAAAATTGACCTTTTTTATAAACTAAGGACTAAATTGAACATTTTCTAAAAATTGAAAATAAATTTAAAGGACTAAAATTAAAATATTTAAAACATAGTAATTAAATAACACTTTTAAAATGTGGGGGCTTAAGGGGAAAATTCTAAATTCAAAATAATAAATTGATACATAAAACTAAACATAAATCATAGGGACTAACTTAAAACAAATTAAAACTTGGGGGCTAAAACATAATTTTTAGAAATCAAAAATCAATTTAAAAAAAATGAAATCTCACACTCTCTCTCATTCGAAACCGAGAGAGAAAGGGAGAGAGAGACGACGGGAGGGGCTTTGCCCCTCCTCCGATTCCACCACCGCTGGCGGCGGTTGGCGGCAGCGCCACCACCTGAGGTGGCGCCGGCGGTCAGGTAAGTGGGGGGGTTTCTTTTGGGCTTTTGGCGTACGGGTCAAGGGGAAAACCGAAGCTTGGAGGCTCATTTCGTCTCGGGTAAGAGGTAAATTTTTTGGGTTTTTCTTAGTTCTTGGTTTTTGTGGCTTTTGGGGTTGATTTTGGTATTGATTTTTGGGTGCTATAGGGGCTGTCGAGTGGCGGCTTTGGTGTCGGTCTTAGGTTGGTTGGAGTTGTGGAGGTGTTGGGGGTTGGATTTCTGCTGAAATTCTAAAATGGCTATCGATTGGGGCGATTGAGGTGGCTGTTCATGTGGGTGGTAAGCTTGGTGTTGGTGTTTTGGTTTCTCAGCTCATGTGTGTGTTGGACTGGGTTTGAGGCTTCAAATGGTGGTTCTGCAGTTGGTGTTTGGGTCGTGTGAACCCTACTGCAGTTGTTGCAACCGGCTTTGGTGGATGGTTGAGGCTGCAGCTGAGTGGAATGGTGGTGTTGGTGGTTCTAGGTTGGGTGGCTGCAGCTGTTGCATTTGGTGAATGGAGAAATGGGTTCGGCTGTTGATGCTAGAAACTGAGGTTCTAGCATCACACGATGCTTTCCAATTTCTAGGATGTTGTTGATGAATAGGTAATGGTTTGGGCAGTACAGTGTCGTAAGTTGGTCTGCATTGGCTGTTGAGGCTGCAGTTGAGTGGAATCACTATCTTGTTGGTGCTAGAAATTAAGGTTCTAGCATCAACATGATTTTTCCAGTAATTGGATTGAAGAAAAATGAAGTTTCCTTACCCAAAGGTTGCTGCTGCGTGAATTGTGGAAGTGGAGAGGTGAGGAGTTGATGTATGAATAGTGATGATTAGGGCACAAATTTCTAGATGGGTAATTGGGCCAAACAGTTGGGCTAAAATGATTTCCTAATTGGGCCTAAATGGGTTGGGCCGAAATAACCAGATTTAGGCTCTTAAACTTTGGACCTTAAATAATAATACTTTGATACTTCAAAAATTATTCGGAAATGGATTCGATTCGAAATAATTTAAATTCATTTATAACAGCTAGACGAACGCGCTACTTCTTTAAAATTAGGGTTAAGGTTTAGCGACACGTTTTTCGAGAAATAATTTTATATCATTTAAAAGTTCTCGGTCGCTACAAAATTGTAATTCTCACTTAATTACAAGCCAATTGGAATTGCATGTAATTGCTAAAAAGATATCAGGTTTTCCAAATTTTTGAACCAATGCCATCACATCCATGTATCTTTTATTCAAATCTCTAGGACCACCGATGAATGATGATGGCAAAATAATCCATCGAATTCGAACCTTTAGTTTCACCATTTTGTACACTATCAACAATTCCTTGGTAAAGCTCACTACGTATTTCTGTTTGATTATTACGGAAGTAATCTAATCTAGAATATTCAACTTTAACATACATGTCAACCACATATTGTTGTAAAAGGCGACGAGCATGTAGTAATATCGAGTTATCTAACGATCTTACATGTAGTTTATAACAATAGTATTTACGACAAGACACTTGCAATCATTTTCGTTTTTTGTGTTAGACTGAAAAATGTAGGAAACAAAATAAATGTTAATAATAAACAAACTAAATAAAGAAATTAAAATCAAGTAATAATTTATTTTTCAAACCCGTAATTTCATTCTTCAATAGTTCTTTAGGAGAATCAGCATAATGGGCATCAAGAAGGTCAATAGAACAAGCATCATGATCCTTATCATGTTTAGTAACTCTTTCAATACCTTGATGCGGCTGCTCTCTCCATTAGGGAATAACAAAGGATATTGAAGAGGATCATAACATCCAAAATAATAGTTTACTCTATGCTACCAGAATGGGTATAAATAGATATATCACGAATCCCAAAATTTTTCGATGGTTCATCATTCACCCAAATCTCAGCAACTTGTTATATTGTCAGATCATTATAAACTCTTTGATCCATACCCAAAATATATGCAATTTTTATTTCATGGCTTTCCAAATCAGCAATTTTGGTTAAACTTCGAAAAAAATTTGCGTATGGATTTATCTCTAAAATGTGAACTAATATTTCAATAATTGATTGAGATAGCTTATCTAATATTTTTAAGTGATTTTGTATCTCATTTTCGGTATCGTAAAAATAAAGTTGTAAGTAAGAAGGTCTGGAATCCATTGGAAGAAATTCATTTAGATAATGATATATTTGTCCTTGAATTTTGAAAGTATATATTCCTTTTTTTTTTTTGACACAAGTTTTTATCATACTTTACACCAAATGAAGTAAAAGAAAAATTACAATTGTAACTTCAAATATAAATTCTAAATTCAATTTACTGGTCAGATTTAGATGTAAATAAATGATGCAATTCTGGATGTACATCATTGATTTTTAGTTTAATACTCCCATCAGGATAGCAAAAACCTTTACTTTCTTTCTAAAATTTTTCTCTCCACAAAAATCACAAATTCTTGGCATAGGTAACAAGTAACATTTGGTTGGAATTTGCTGTAAATATTGGAAGTATTTTATAATATTTGGAGTTCTGGCGAGACAGTAAAACCTAGTGGAAGAAATAAACAATCTATAAACACCAGCAAAATACAATAATGCACAATACTAAACTGAAATTATAGGTTACCTGTTTCTTGAATATCATCAATACTTCTAGCAGATACATCACCTAAAACATCGCCAAATTTAATTTAGATAAGAAAAATTCAAAATAGATTGCATGAAGTGAGAAAACCAAAAAATACATACTTATTTTAGAAGTGTTAGAGCTAAACTTTGCAAATGCATCAAGTCAACAAATGCACACGCAAGAAGGAGAAAAGAAAATAAGCTATCAAATTCTATACTTGAAGTAATATAATTAATTAATATAAAGAATAAATCTGCACTAAAAAAACTATAACTACAACCCGACTAAACTTACAGGTTGCATCTTTAGTTAACACTGGTTTTCCAAAAGCACTACAAGTGAACTCTGTAGAACTACCCTCTCCTACTATTGTTCTTTTCGTTCTCAGATCCAGAGAATGTGTAGCTCTAGACACTCTTTTCTGAGTATACAATTTTTGTCGATGTACATTATGCAATTCTCGTGCTTGGGCGTATAATTCTCTACATCGTGCATTCCACGATTCTTTTGATTCGGCATAAATCGCTCGGCTACGCTTCTTTTCTAGCTCACAACTTCCAACACTACCCTTAGCAATATCCATAATACAAATAACTAAATACAATGCACACAGTAAAAAAAAAATAAAATGTAAGAAAATAAAAAACAATGCAGCATAACTAAAATTCGACTACAAAGATTAAGAATTCTACACAAAATGCAAGAACTCCAGTAAATTTGTTAACAAAAAAATACACCTGATTTTTTGAATATACGGAATTTGGTAAAATACACTTGATTTGTGTGAATATATGGTTTGAGTTTCTGTGCAGCGAACAGTGCAGAAAGAGTCTCCGCGCGCAGAGAACGCGGAGATGTGGATATCCCCTCTCCATGCTCTGCGCAGAGCGGGCGGAGGCTCTGCGCAGTGATCTCTGTTCTGCCCGGAGAGTCTGTGCAGCACGATCTCCGCTCACAGCACATCTCAGACAACTATTTTTTCCCTTTTTAATCCATCCATAATACCATGTACTGTACTGATTGTATATATTAAAATAGGTTCAAATTATTAGATTTGCTTATAAAACCAAAATATTTATTCATTTTTATCCCTAACAATATAAAAGAGGCTGATTCTTCCGGACACGTGTCACAATTCCCTATTGTCAACCATTACGGTGTCATTTGAGATTTTCCCATTTCTATTCATGCGCCCGTTTTCATTTCATTCCCCAAACCCTCAATTTTCCTTCTCAAATCCGACAATGAAACCGTCAAACCGAGCAGGCCGAAGCGACGAGAATCGAGAGCAGCTCCCCGAAACCTTTGACCTTCCCTTTCGCTTATCCTCCAGCCATCTTGGAGATTTGAGTTCCGGAAACCTTTTCACACGCATCCATACCGCTCCCCATCATTCATCAATCCACCACCATTTATTGCGCCGAGTTGCCATGTCTATGGTTTCCTTTTCAACTTATTTCGAGCAGAAACTCCGGAAAGTAGCACATCAGGTTTGTATTAGATTTCTCCCCCTTCTTCAGTTTGATTTCAAAACCCCGCAAAATAATCGTCGCTAATGACTGAAAATCCATCCACTTCCGTTTCTTCACATTTTTCCGTAATATATTCTAGAATTTCTTGTTAATTTCGATTTCGTTCCAATTTTAATTTCTTGTTAATTTTACTGATGTACTTTTCTTTATGTGATAATTTAAAATGCTTCCAGGAATGCCTAATGTGCATGGGTGTAGGAGCTTTGTAATGCCCAGGTAAATTTGAATTGAAACTATAATTTGTTTGGTTCATTTTTTTGTTTTAAATCAAATATTAAGTTGTTTGAGTTTGATAGCTTTAAAATGCCAATAGCTAAAAAAAAAAATTCTTTGTGCTACACGAAAACTGTCTCCGTGCTGCACAGAGACAACGTGTACGTCTCCGTGCGCACACGGAGAAATATTTTATTATTTTTTTAGCTATTGGCATTTTAAAGCTATCAAATTTAAACAAATTATATGATATTTGATTTAAAACAAAAGAAATCAACATTTTCACCATTCTCTTTTAACAAAGAGCTCTTGGGAGTTACAGAATATCTTCGAGCACTGGTTGCCACTAACATTTTATCTTGCCAAATCCACTTTGTATTTTGTTAATGCATTTGTCATGTTTAAGCGTATTTACTTCAATTTCCTCACCAGATTTGTATGATTTGATTCTCACTTTCATTGTATCAAAGCTTCTATCTTTTCAGTATAAAGGTGTTAGGTACGTAAGTACATTGTCTTAAAATATGTCGATGCTTTCATTTGATGCATAATTGGATAATTTGTGGACCTCAACTTTTGAGTTATCGTGAACTGATATTGCAATTTGAGAATTGATAATTTGGGCCTTTCCAGATTTATATTGCAGCATGGAGTGCGTGTCCTTGCATGCTGATGAAATGGGTGTTGGAAAGACACTTCAGGTATTGAATCTTTTATAAAAACTGTAATACATCTCAACTCATTTCGTTAAATTGGCTTATGGTGATTGGTTCATAATTTCCTTTGAGCTTCTATTTTAGACTGCTGTGCAAGTTTTAGCTATCTGTGGAATTCATTTCCAGACTATTAACACCTACTGAACTATTGTTATCGTGAACTGCATTTTTTTAACGTTTAACGCAATATTTTCATGCTAAAGACTATTGTCTTGTGCTGATTTAACACAAGATTTTTCATGCTGAAAACTTTGTTCCTTTTGTCCTGTAAATGGTGTGTTTGAGCCTCATTTGTTGTATGATGGTTTCTTCTTAATTTATTTGCTTTTACATTAGTTTTTGGATTGTGTACTTGCATGCTCATTTATATACTTTTGACCTTTGCAGTTTTGGGGACTCTTGGCTTAATTCTAAATAGCAGCAGATGAGCTTACTGAGTATTCTTTGATTTTTTGTAGTTTCTGATATTGAAATTACGTGCATTTATGGGTCTATTTTGTTGGAGTGCTATATTTTTTCTATCATATTTTTTTATTGATTCCATAGAACTGGATAATTAAAAATTCAATTACTTCAAATGGTTTATATGGCTTCAAATTTTTTGCGTTTCTTACTCATTAGAAAAAATCTATTTCAATTGATTTGATATTGGGTTCGTTTTAATGAAGCTTCTCCAGAATTGATTTAATATAACTTCAGAAGAATAAAATGTTCTCTCTCTCTCTCTAAAAAAAATCCATACAACAAGACAGTTCTTAGCTGTATTTAACTACATATTTGTTCGTTTCTTGTGTAAATTAATGATGATATGTGAAAATTTAAGGTTTTAGCTTTCATAATGTTCATTCCTTGGCAAATTTTATCTCTTTCGGGCTGATCATTCTTTCCCTTTTGAAGAAATTGAAATGGACAGAGAAATATCTCTATATATAAATAGTAGTTTATGATACTGTTTCGAAATTTACAGAAAATTAACATTTGTTTCTTGCGGCTACTTTACAGCCAACCCTAACCAGACCGTACTCGTCTCCCTCCTGGAGCTTTCCCTTTTTCTTGAAGCGATTAATGTCTTTCTTAATATTTATTTGGTCTTGACATTTTCTTTATTAGCACATTGTCTTTTTAAATTTCAGTTTGTGATAAAATTTGTCTTGGGGGTTGAAGGTTTGTAATAAAGTTCTGGGTTTTTATTGATCTTGGATTTGTGTGGAGTTTGCAAAATAAGGAATTGGAGATGCATTTTTTCTATGGTTGTTGATTTTGCATTTTGTTTGAGTATTGTAGCTTTCAAGTTTCATAAAACTCAATAAACGGAGAGAATCTCAGGCAAGAAGAATTTTATTGAGTTTATTTCGAATGATTGATATTTTGTATTATTAGTTAGTTTGGCTCAAATTTTAGAAAATCGTAGAAAAAAGTTGCTAAATTTACCATTTTCTTAACCCCCCCCCCCCCCCCCCCCCCCCAAAAAAATCATATTATTTTGTTGAATTTTTTTATCATCATTCGGAGAAGTCCAATAATGGTTTGAGGAAGATTTTGCATGCAAGTCATATAATTGAATTAGATTTGGCCATAACCCTTGTAATGTCCCATATTTTATATTCTTAATTTGATTGGTATAGTCAATTTAAGAAATAAATTATGGAATCTCGGCCCATTTAGGGTTATGAAAGTACAAGCCATAAGTTATTTATATGGCCCAATACTTTAAGACATTAAGTTTAAGTAAATTTGATTTCAATCTGCATGGTATTTCCTATTGGCCACCCAGGTTCGAATCATCATGAAGATGTTTTTATGAAGTATTTTATAAAATTATTTGTTGGGTTTAAAACTCTTCAAATTCCTAGTTAAAGACTCAATTTAACAAGATTAATGATAATATAACTCTTCCATTTAGTTTTCCACTAAAAAGGGAGGTTACAAGAAGAGGAAAAGCATTTTTTAACTACACCTTTTCTCAAATCCGAAATTTCACTTAAAAAAATCTTTATGTTAAGTAAAGTGTGAAGGAATAGCAAGGGTGTGAAGGAGAGAGTGCACACTTTGATCAAGAAAAAAGATTTTCAAAAGAATAGGAGATGGGCATATTTCTAAAAGTTCTGATACCGTCGGGAAACAACAACAATCATCCAACATTATTCTTTCAAAAGCTTTTAACAAAGGTAGGTAGAGGTGCAAGTGTTCGTTTCGTTTTCAAACTATGATATTCGTTAAAAGTTTGAATGAATTGGTGCCTTCGGGTACGGTGTTATAACAATACTATAGTTTGAATGATCATTCTCCGGTTCTATGCGTTATGTTAAATCATAACTCCACAGAAATTGGATTTTGCCGGAAATCCATCTACGTGCGACGGTATGAATCTATAGTTCGAAAGTTTATAATTTGTTAACGAAACGCACCGATGACATCTATTGAGTTTCAAACTCATGGGTTAATTCCCTCTCTACATGTTGATTTGATATGATTTGCTTGGGACGTAGATGATGGTAAAGAATGACGCAACGTGCTATGGGGAAGCCGCTGATTTAACGTTTTAAATTTGATTATGAAATGTTTACATTATTTTAAATAGAGTTCTATGAAATGTCATATTTGGAACTATTCTAATCACATTTATTTATGAATAAGTTGTGTTTAAAGGTAGGTACATTTCATAAAATTTGCTTGCAATTCACTGTTTACAAAAAAAACCAAGTGTTGGCAATTTAATGTTGCTGTTTCATTATATTTTCAGATTCTGCCTTGACTTTAAAAATTCATAACTTAATGGTTACTTGGAATTTTTCAACAAAACGAGTGGTATTTATAGCTTCATAAGTTAGCTACTGAATAAATTTGGAATCATGTCAACCCGATGTTGGTAGAATTTTAAATGTCACTTAGAGTAAACTACGCTGGGTAATGTTGCTGTTTTCCAGCTTCTGTCCTTGGATTTGAAAATTCAGAACTCGATCGTTACTTGAAATTTTTGGGTAAAACCAATGGATTTTGAGTCTCATGGGTTAGCTACTGCATAAAGTTGAAATCATGTTGATTTGATGTGTATAGAATTTTATATATCACTTTAAGTAAACCGCGCTGGGTTACCTTCCAAACTGTGTCGTTGCGAGGTTTTGAAAAAAATATTTTTATACCTCATATGTTGCCGACGGGAGTTGATTTTTGGATATGTTATAGTATAAAGAGTTTCCTACTTTACTATAAAATTTCATAAAATTTCGGAGATGTTAGCTATGCAAAAGAATTTATTTTTGACTATTGCTGTTGAGATAGAAAGCCAAACAGCAACATTCATTTTTTTTTCCCACTTAGAACTTCATGTCAGTAAATGGATACATGCATGGGAATCATTCTAAAACATTTTTTTTTATTTGGTTCTAGTATTGAAATGATATTGTACAGAATTAAATAAGTCTTGAATTAAATTCTTAAATTAAAATTTTATACTCTCCGCTTAAGGTATCGTAACTTATTAAGTTTACGACTAAAGTAAAGCGAGTCTTGTAACGTTTCGACCTATGCGGGTCGGAGCACTACAGCGTGGTATCAGAGCACGAGTTTAGTCGATTCGGTAGACTTAACGTATTTTGTTTTAAAAAAAATTATTTTTTTCGACAATGTGGGAAATTAAAAAAATGAAATATTTAAAGGCACTCCACGGCATCTTGCATCCATTAGCCGACCTCATCTTACGGCTCAGGTATGTTTAACTAAGAAAAGTTGAAATTCTTGTTATGAAAATGTTATGATTCTATAGTTATGTTTTCCATGTTTCGCTACGTTTTACATTTTTCTTTATGTATATCTTATATGCAAAGATAAATGTACTATGAAAAGAAAAAGTGTTATTCAAAAGACATGTATTGGGTTAGAACTTAAGGTTGTGGACTGCATATGGCAAGGAAAGACAAATTCTAGGGAAATGAATCATATTAGTCAATAAGATATAGAAATTCGAGCTTACCTAGATTTTGAGGTAGATGAATCTATAGACCTTGACAATCACATGCGAAATATGTACTAGTATTGAAAAAAATACTTGTATATAATTCTGATGAAGTAGAGAAATAATTCTCTATTTTTTCTTAGTATTCTGGTACTGGTAGATGAAATTAATGAGATATATTATATCTTATCTCAAAGGAAATGTCTTGAGCAAACCAGAACAACTTGATAAGGTATCTCCTGCAAGCGGTTCAAGATCTTGGCAGGAAGAATCAGAATCAAGCCCCACCCTTACCATCAGCTCCTGTAGCTCACCCGACCCATGCGTCGATTGTTGAGTTATTTCGAAGGCATAAGCCTCCTACTTTCGATGGAGCATCTGGTCCACTGGTAGTTGAGGAATGGCTTCGTAAGTTGGAACGAATTTTTCGGCTTATAAAGCATGCGATGCTCAAAAAGTCCAGTGTGCAGAGTTTATGTTTACCGGTGATGCAAGTCACTGGTGGGATTCGATGTCTCGAACTAGGACCCCGGAGTAGCAATTGGCGTTAACTTGGGAACAATTCAAGGAGGAGGTGATGGATAAGTATTTTCCTCAGTCTCTAAGAGATTTCAAGGAAAGCGAATTCCTTCAGCTTAAGCAGGGTAATATGTCCTTGACTGATTACGAGCAAAAGTTTGATCAACTCTCAAGGTTTGCTCCACACCTGGTTGACACAGAAATTAAGAAGACTCGAAGGTTTGAGCAAGGGTTAAACCCAGACAAAAGCATGATTCTTATGTCACATCGTTTTACATCATACCGTGAAATGTTAGAACGAGCTCATGCTATTTGGTATCAAAAGGCTAATGCAGAGCAACACAGTCAATTGTTCGGCCAGCAGGATAAAGGACAAGTTGGGAAGAGAAAGTGGAATGGTCAAGAAAAGGGCAAATGGCAAAATAAGAAAACCAATATCAGACATGGTGCTAGTAAGGCTATAGTACCTGTAGTAGCATCGTGCCCTAAGTGTGGTAAACATCATCGTGGTAAATGTTTGTTCGGGAAGAATGCCTATTTTCGATGTGGTAAACGAGGGCATATTGCAAAGGATTGTCCCACTTTTGCTCAGAAAAAGGATGATAACAATGTTGAAGGGCAAAGCACGAGTCTTATGCTCACTCAGAAGGATGCAGAGGAGAACTCAAACGTAATAGCAGGTATTTTACTTATATCCAATACACCTGCTTATGTACTGTTTGATTCGAGAGCTACTCACTCTTTTGTATCAACGTCTTTCATTACTAAAGCTAGTATTAGTTGTGATAAGTCAGAGAGTACACTAGAAGTTAGCATTCCTTCGGGCGAAACATTGACCACTGATAAGTTAGCCAAGTCGGTGAATCTTGGTATTGAGGGAAAAACATTAGAAGCTAATTTATATCTGATAGAGATGAAAGATTTTGATGTGATTTTGGGTATGGATTGGTTGGGACGTAATTATGCAACCATTCGTTGTAGAGAAAAGGAAGTGTCTTTTCAAAAACCAGGAGAAGAACAATTTTCTTTCCCTGGAATAAAGACCAAACTCAATCTCCAACTGGTATCTACCTTGCAAGCCGAGAGAATGTTGAGAGAAGAAACATCTTAAAGGTTACTAGTGAACATCTCAGGAGAAAAACAAGCGAAGATAAAGATTGAGGATGTACCAGTGGTACAAGAATTTATAGATGTGTTTCCTGAAGATCTACCTGGTATCCCACTGGATAGACAAGTAGAGTTTACCATAGATCTGGTTCCTGGAGCGGCACCAGTATCTAAAGCTCCATACAGAATGGCTCCAAAGGAACTTCAGGAATTGAAAGTTCAATTACAAGAATTATTGGACAATGACTTTATCCGACCAAGTGTATCTCCTTGGGGCGCACCAGTGTTATTTGTAAAGAAGAAAGATGGAAGTTTGAGGATGTGTATCGACTATCGGGAGTTGAACTGTTTGACCATCAAGAATAAGTATCCTCTCTCGAGAATTGAGGATTTGTTTGATCAATTGAAAGGGGCTAAAGTATTTTCCAAGATCGACTTACGATCTGGATATCATCAATTGAAGGTTAAGGCTAGTGATATACCCAAGACGGCTTTCAGAACTCGTTATGGACATTATAAGTTCACAGTCATGCCATTCGGGTTGATAAATGCTCCCGCGGTATTCATGGATTTAATGAATCGTGTTTTTCACAAGTATTTAGATCAATTTGTCATAGTCTTTATCGATGACATTTTGATATACTCTAAGAGTACAGATCAGTATGAGGAACATCTTAGAATAGCGTTAGAAATACTGCGCAAGGAAAAGTTATGTGCAAAATTTTAAAAGTGTGAATTTTGGCTTGAGCGAGTTGAGTTCCTCGGTCATGTAGTTACTGTCTAAGGGATTGAAGTAGATCCAGTAAAAGTGGAAGCGGGAACTAACTGGAAGACACCGACTAACGCTGGTGAAGTTCGGAGTTTTTTAGGATTGGTCGGGTACTATCGGAGATTTATTGGAGGATTCTCCAAAATATCTGGACCAATGACGCAATTGACAAGGAAAGGGGTAAAGTTTCTATGGACAGATAAGTGTGAGCAAAGCTTTCAGGAGCTAAAGCAACGATTGATTACAGTACCGGTGTTAACTATACCCGAAGGTTCAGAAGGGTTTGTTATATATAGTGATGCATCCAAACAAGGTTTGGGATGTGTGTTAATGCAACACGGAAAAGTGATTGCTTATGCATCAAGGCTATTGAAGCAACATAAACAGAACTACCCGACGCATGATCTAGAACTTGCAGCGTTAGTTCATGCATTAAAGATATGGCACCATTACTTATATGGAGGAAAGTACGACATTTACATAGATCATAAGAGTCTCAAATATTTCTTCACACAGAAGGAATTGAATATGAGACAGAGGCGATGGTTGGAGCTAGTAAAGGATTACGACTCACTATTCATTATCATCTAGGTAAGGCTAATGTTGTTGCGGACGCTCTAAGTAGAAAGTCGATGGGAAAGTTGGCATCATTACCTACTATTCAGAAGGAGTTGATCAAAGACTTGCAAAATTTGCAAATTGAAGTGGTTACTACATCAGAGCAAAGTATAGCTCGTTTAGCAACTTTGGTGGTTCGACTAACTCTCAGAGATCAGATCATAGAAGCACAGGATAAAGATCCATTTTTGCAGAAGATCAGGAAAGAAATTGGCACTGATGGGAGGAAGGATTTTGGAATAGCTTCGGATCGGGCACTGATACTTAAAGGAAGAATTTGTGTGCCTAAAGATGAAGTTTTGAGGAATGAGATATTAGAAGATGCTCATTTCACCCCGTACACCGCACATCTTGGTGGTACGAAAATGTATCGAGATCTTCGAGACACATTTTGGTGGAGGAATATGAAAAGAAGTATAGGTCTATTTGTGGCAAAATGTATAGTGTGTCAACAAGTTAAAGCAGAACATCAAAGACCAGCAGGGTTGTTAAATCCATTGGACATACCTGAATGGAAGTGGGAGAATATTGCAATGGACTTTGTGGTAGGATTTCCGAGGTCAGTAAGAGGACACAATGCTATATGGGTAATAGTGGATCGACTAACAAAGTCAGCTCATTTTCTTT
The DNA here is from genome assembly GCA_035079005.1 of Fraxinus americana. Lineage (NCBI taxonomy): Eukaryota > Viridiplantae > Streptophyta > Magnoliopsida > Lamiales > Oleaceae > Fraxinus > Fraxinus americana. The sequence goes on along the minus strand of CM068706.1, from coordinate 26,103,997 downwards.
CTGTAAAAATGACATTCAGTCTAGATCAACTAGCACAATTGTACATTAGAGAGATTGTAAGATTGCATGGTGTTCCCGTGTCTATTGTATCTGATAGAGATCCAAGATTTACGTCAGAATTTTGGAAGAGCTTACAAAGAGCTATGGGAACGAAATTGGATTTCAGTACGGCGTATCACCCTCAATCCGATGGTCAATCTGAAAGGATCATCCAAATTTTGGAAGATATGCTAAGGGCCTATGTTTTGGATCTAGGAGGCAGTTGGGGATCGTATCTACCTTTGGTGGAATTTGCCTATAATAATAGTTTCCAGGCAACTATTGGAATGGCACCATATGAAGCTCTCTACGGTAGAAGATGTAGATCACCCGTCCATTGGGACGAAGTCGGAGAAAAGAGAGTTTTGGGACCAGAGATCATTGAAAGGACAGTTGAAGTCATTGATAAGATCCGCACTAGGATAAAGGCCGCACAAGATAGACAAAAGAGCTATGCTGATACTAGAAGAAAAGACTTGGAATTTAAAGTTGAAGAGAAAGTTTTTCTGAAAGTGTTACCAATAAAAGGTGTACTTAAGTTCAGTAAGAAAGGAAAACTACGACCTCGTTATATTGGACCATTCGAAATACTTGATAGGGTTGGAAATGTAGCTTATCGATTAGCTTTGCCGCCCGAACTATCGGCAGTTCATAACGTGTTTCATATATCGATGATCTGAAAGTATATGCATGATCCCGATCACGTGGTCAATTCTCAATCTCTAGAAGTACAGAAAGATTTATCCTACGGGGAATTTCCGATTTCAATATTAGATCGAAAGGTGCATAAGTTACGAAACAAAGAGATTCAACTGATCAAGATACAATGGAGTAATCATGGAGTAGAAGAAGCTACTCGGGAGAGAGAAGAAGATGTTAAAGACAAATACCCAACACTATTTACCAGATCATAAGGTAAATTTCGAGGACGAAATTTTATTTAAGGTGTGAGGGATGTAATGTCCCAGATTTTATATTCTTAATTTGGTTGGTATAGTCCATTTAAGAAATAAATTATGGAATCTCGGTCCATTTAGGGTTATGAAAGTACAAGCCATAAGTTATTTATAAGCCCAATACTTTAAGACATTAAGTTTAAGTAAATTTGATTTCAAAGATTTAATGAATAATTGGGTTGCCACAATGGTTATCTGCATGGTATTTCCTATTGACCACCCAAGTTCGAATCATCATGAAGATGTTTTTATGAAGTATTTTATAAAATTATTTGTTGGGCTTCAAACTCTTCAAATTCCTAGTTAAAGACTCAATTTAACAAGATTAATGATAATATAACTCTTCCATTTAGTTTTCCACTAAAAAGGGAGGTTACAAGAAGAGGAAAAGCATTTTTTAACTACACCTTTCCTCAAATCCGAAATTTCACTTAAAAAAATCTTTATGTTAAGTAAAGTGTTAAGGAATAGCAAGGGTGTGAAGGAGAGAGTGCACACTTTGATCAAGGAAAAAGATTTTCAAAAGAATAGGAGATGGGCATATTTCTAAAAGTTCCAATACCGTCGGGAAACAACAACAATCATCCAACATTATTCTTTCAAAAGCTTTTAACAAAGGTAGGTAGAGGAGCAAGTGTTTGTTTCGTTTTCAAATTATGATTTTCGTTAAAAGTTTGAATGAATTGGTGCCTTCGGGTATGGTGTTATAACACTACTATAGTTTGAATGATCATTCTCCGGTTCTATGCGTTATGTTAAATCATAACTCCACAGAAATTGGATTTTGCCGGAAATCCATCTACGTGCGACGGTATGAATCTATAGTTCGAAAGTTTATAATTTGTTAACGAAACGCACCGATGACATCTATTGAGTTTCAAACTCATGGGTTAATTCCCTCTCTACATGTTGATTTGATATGATTTGCTTGGGACGTGGATGATGATAAAGAATGATGCAACGTGCTATGGGGAAGCCGGTGATTTAACGTTTTAAATTTGATTATAAAATGTTTACGTTATTTTAAATAGATTTCTATGAAATGTCATATTTGGAACTATTCTAATCACATTTATTTATGAATAAGTTGTGTATAAAGGTAGGTACGTTTCATAAAATTTGCTTGCAATTCACTGTTTACAAAAAAAACCACGTGTTGGCAATTTAATGTTGTTATTTCATTATATTTTCAGATTCTGCCTTAACTTTAAAAATTCATAACTTAATCGTTACTTGGAATTTTTCAACAAAACGAGTGTTATTTATAGTTTCATAAGTTGGCTACCTAATAAATTTGGAATCATGTCAACCCGATGTTGGTAGAATTTTAAATGTCACTTAGAGTAAACTACGCCGGGTAATGTTGCTGTTTTCCAGCTTCTGCCCTTGGATTTGAAAATTCAGAACTCGATCGTTACTTGAAATTTTTGGGTAAAACCAATGGATTTTGACAGTCTCATGGGTTAGCTACTGCATAAAGTTGAAATCATGTTGATTTGATGTGTGTAGAATTTTATATATCACTTTAAGTAAACCGCGTTGGGTTACCTTCCAAACTGTGTCGTTGCGAGGTTTTGAAAAAAATATTTTTATACCTCATATGTTGCCGACGGGAGTTGATTTTTGGATATGTTATAGTATAAAGAGTTTCCTACTTTACGATAAAATTTCATAAAATTTCGGAGATGTTAGCTATGCAAAAGAATTTATTTTTGACTACTGCTGTTGAGATAGAAAGCCAAACAGCAACATTCATTTTTTTTCCCACTTAGAACTTCACGTCAGTAAATGGATACATGCATGGGAATCATTCTAAAACATTTTTTTTTATTTGGTTCTAGTATTGAAATGATATTGTACAGAATTAAATAAGTCTTGAATTAAATTTTTAAATTAAAATTTTATACTCTCCGCTTAAGGTATCGTGACTTATTAAGTTTACGACTAAAGTAAAGCGAGTCTTGTAACGTTTCGACCCATGTGGGTCGGGGCGCTACAACCCTTATGCAGTTCCTCATATCATTCATTCTCCTCACAAAACTTCATGTATTGCTCATAACGTAAAACTCATTTATTCTTTATATTTTCAATATATTTCCTTTTCTTTTTCTCTCTTTATTCAAACCACTTTAAATCTTTCGTTTCGTTTTTTTTTAGTTCCGTTTATTAGTCTTCTGATAAGAAAGATATATATCTTACACTGTAAGACTAAAAGTAGTTTGATTTTATTTATTTATTTCTTTTTTTGTGTTTTCTTTAATAATTGAGGATCTGTTTTTGACTTCGGAAAGCTGGAGGAGGCTATTGTGCTACAAGCAGTTAATGATACAAAACAATGTATGTTGCCATTTCTCTTTCTTTCTTTTTTTTTTTAATTTTTCTTGACATTTGGGACTGGGTGTATTACTATTTGTAATACAGAAACCATACATAAGCAAAACATTAGAATGACGTGGGGTTCAAATAAGGAAAGCTTACCTGGTTTATGTATTTTTACCTACTCATAACTGCTATGAAAATGAGAAGGAAAAAAGTGAACGAGTTCCTTTTTCCCCTTTTATGAGGCTTGAAGATATTTGCTTAAACTTTCTACTTATTTTCCTGCTGACTCTTAAAGATTTTTCTTTCGTGGTTTTGTACAACATTATATACAGGGAGACTAAATTTCTAATTTGCACTTTTCAGTTGGATTAAGGTCTGATTGAGAAGCTTTGCTATGAGACTTGTCATCTGTCCTTTTTTTTTTTTTTTTTAATTTGAGTTGATTTATATTGGTTGTTTATTTTGAATAATTTTCCCTTTTGTTCCTAACTTCCTTTTTGTTCATTTGTGTATTTTTCGTTGGAACTTTCAAGTTTTCTATTGAAGAGGTTTTGCTTCAACCAAAAAATTTACAAGTACTCTTTAGGAGAACTTCTAATATGAGCTCTTAGATAGTTGTTGTTATCCGTACCCCTACAATATAAAACAGCTTAAGGAACGGCTACTGTTCATCCGGATACATCTCGCTAAGTGGTATCATCAACCGTAATTTTTTTCTTTTTTATGTGAGAAGACGACGTAGTATAATGGTCTATTTTGTTTCATTCAATTTGGTTGACTCCGAAGAAACCCATTACTCAATCTTCCATTTCCTTCGTGTATAATATCACCCTCGAAACCAGAACGGCATTTTCTTTGATTCCCAGCCTCAAATAGACATACTTATTTTTAACATTAATGAGCTAACGTGCGTTCACCTTACTAATCAACTAAATCTTTCTTTTTTTTTTTCATAAAAAAATTATCGTTCTTTCTTCTTCCACAGGTAATAATGAGAGCAACATACCAACAGTGGACTACTGTTGAGGAAACTAATTTCTTTGAAGGCTAGGATATTGGCGTACATTCTCTTGCTAAGGCCATATATAAGGATAAATAATTTTTTTTCTTCTTTTTTTAGTGAGTATTGGTAGGAAATCTTTTATATACAATAGTGCATCTTGTTTTATGTTTAAAGACGAAACTAACACACAATGTATTTTATTATCCAACACTTCTTTCAAGAGAAATATTTCTGGTTATTATAAATGTTACTTGAAAATGTGTTCTAATTTACCTTAAATAAACTACGAAGCTCAACACTTATCTTTCACGTTTCAAATATCAGTATTACTAACTAAGATTTAATTAGTGATGTCTCAAAAATGACCAAAAATCACTCCACACTATTACGTAGTCAACTACACTACAGCATGTGTCTTGCACGTGCGTCTCACTAGTGTTTAAAACAAAAGGCAGACGACAAAAAATTATTAATACTTATATACACCCACACCCTTGGACAACACAATTCCAACTCAAATACATTATCAATTAAAATAAATATTTAAAAGTACACGTGATTATGAATATGAACAGATTTTACATAGAGAGTACCATATGTTAAAGCATGACAAATGCCGGAACGACGAGCGCTATTGTCTTTGAAGATCTCCTCTATAATTTGGGGACTTGAGGAACCCTAGGCCATTCCGCAACATATTTTAAGATTAAAAAATGAATGATTTACCTTCTAAAACTGAAAAGAATTTTATGAATCAATATTGCCGAGAGAAAGTCCTCTGGAAAAAAGTCTCATTTCTTTCTAATTCATCCTTTGATGTGTATCTCTAAAAATATACAAAAATATACAGTTTATCTTGAATATCATTTCCAAGTTTCAATGGGAACTTTCATTTCTCGCAGCTAAACTAAAATTTGCCCATTTCTTCAAACATAAAGAACCATAAAGCACTGCCTAATTCTGTCTTCGAAAATTCTCCTAACCTCAAAAAAAATTAAAGGATAACCCCTAATTCCTAAAATCTAAAATCCCAATCCTGACTAACCATAAAATTCAAAAGAAAGCCCCAAGTGTCCAAGAACCCCAGACCCCGAAGAAATCCCAAGCTGACTAAATAACAAATATATATATTTTTTCTTTAAATAAAAACTTATAATACGTATTACAAATATGGTTTTGCATTTGTAGGGATTGGCACCTAAAACACTGGAAGTGCAACGAACTATCTTCAGCTAAATGTACACAAATCAGCATAAACTTACACGAGAAATTAACAAATCTTTACCTAAATACCTGAAAAGCTGCAACGACGAAAAATATCAACTAAATCAGAAATCTTGTGGAAGAAGGAAGCGGCGAACATAAAAGGTCTAGGGTTATCGACGAAAGTGGAGAAGTGAGTTTCTCGCAATGTGTAGCCCCTCAAGCCGTGGAGGAGACCGATAGACCGACTGAACAAGTGAAGTGGTGGCACTGGGTGGTGGAAGACAAAAGCGGCGAAGGTAGCTAAGGTTAAGGAAGCAATAAAGTGATCGTCTTCCAAGCCAAATGAATGAAAGAAAAAGAGGAAACCATACAACATCATTTTCAAAACCACAGAAAAAAAAAAGCATTTATGTCGACAACAGGAAAAAGCTACACGTGTCCTGTGTACACCACCTTTCTTTTGGCTCTTTTATAATGTAGTGAAATTCATCAGAGTTGCAAGCGAAGCGCGGTGGACTTTTATTACCTTTTACAAGAACAAGAATCAAAAAATTTAGATAATAATTTAGAAAGCTTAAAATGTTTAAAGCATTTATCCTTAGAAACCTTAGAGACTGACTTCATACCAAGTACAAAAGAAATTAATAATTTTTAATAAAACATCGTATACAGTAGAGTGTACATATAGAATTCTAGAATTAATTGAAAATATTCAAATAATAGGAAAATATCCAATAAAATATTGGGAAAAAAAAATAAAATAGAAGCTAAATTAGAAATCATAAAATATAAAAATTAGAATGGCAGAAATCAAGCACACAAATCAAGACATAAAAGATTTTAATATATAGATGAAAAAGTTATTAGATTTAAAAGTAATAAGAACCTCTAGCAGTCAATACATGACCAACAGCTTTTACGATTAGAAATCATAGTGAAATTAAAAAAAGGAAATACAAAAATGGTTATAAACTATAGAAAACTAAATGACAATACTATCGAAGATGGATATAAAATATCATATAAAGACATGTTAATAAATAAAATAGCAAAATATTTTCAAAATTTGATTGTAAATCAGAATTTTGGCAAATAAAAATGGCAAAAGACTATATTCCTTGGACATCATTTACTACACCACTAAGATATTTTGAATGGTTAGTTATGTCTTTTGAATTAAAAAATGCACCCTCTATTTTTTAAAGAAAGATGGATTACATATTTAATTCTTTTCCATGTTTTTGTGTATATATAGATGATATTTTAGTACATAGTAAAAATCAGAAAGAATATATGAAACATTTAGAAATAATTTTAAATAAATTTATAGAAAATAGTTTAATTGTAAGTAAAAAGAAATAGAAATAAATTTAAAAAATTGAATTCTTTGGAATAATTTAAGGAGAACGAAAAATATAATTGCAACCACATACAGTAAAGACAATTTTGCAGTTTTTAGATAAAATAGAAGAAATAAAAAAATTGCAAGCTTTTTTAGGAATTTTGAATTATGCTTGACACTTTATTAAAGATTTGGAAAAGAAAGTAGGATCAATGTATAGCAAGTTATCTAGCGAAAAATACAAATATTTTAATAAAGTTAGTGGAAAAGATAAAAGAAGAAGTTATAAATTTACCACCTTTAAAATTACCTTTAGACAATAAATATAAAATAATAGAAACAGATGGATGTGAATTAAGATGGGGACGAATTTTATATTCCAAATCAAACAAATATAGTGATAGAAAGGGAAAAAAAGATTTGTATATATGCTAGTGGAAAATATAAGATAAAAAGGAAAATATTTGACCTGATTATGAAATAATGACTATTATACATATTATAGAAGGTTTTAAGTTATTTTTAAATACTGGATTTACTATTAAAACAGATTGTGAAGTTATAGTAAAATTTATTAAAAAGACAAATTTTGATAAAATAAGACATAAAAGATGGCTAAAGTTGTATGAATATTGAATAGTTATAAAATCAATACAAAACAGATAGATGGAAAAAAAATAATACTTTAGCAGACAATTTAAGTAGACAAGTTATTAGTTTTTTAACCAATTATTTCCATGATACATCAGATAAAAATGTCACTCTAAGAGTGGCTCCATGAGAATCTAATATTCAATTCACAGGAAATAATTTAGAAAGACTTCCTGAAAGAGACATTTGTCTACTAGATAATCATTGGATAGCACATGGATCTAAACAAAAATTAGACAGTATTAATCCACAAGCTAATCATGTTTGTCAGGTTCACAATCAAGTAAATAGTAGAAATTTTAGTTTCTTTGCTGTAATTAAGGGTAGAAAGCGTGGTATAGATAATTATTGGTCAGAAGCATTATAACAAGTAGAAAGATTTTCAAATCCCCTTTTCAAAGGATTTTACACATTAGAAGAAGTTTTAAATTTTTGTAGAGAAATTATAGGATTTAATTTTTATATATCTGAAAGAGTTAGACAGATTATGACTACGCAAACCTCCACTTCTCAACCATCATCTTCATCTTCGTCAATACAACTTTGTGATAGTTGCAAAACTATGATCAAAGTTGTTAGAGATCTGAATCGTAGAAAGCATTCATTAGAAAAAAAGATTGCAAATTCTTGAAGATGAAATCTCTTAATCTCAACAGACCATTAGTAAATATCAAAATGAAATTCTTCAATTACAAGACAATTTAGAAAGACTTAATTTTGAAAATATTGTTGAAAGGCCCATCTTCAAAGATATTAGTTTTAAAATAGAAATTATTCTGACATAATAGAAATACTTATTGAATTAACAGATTCTACAGCTGTAGGGTAAGAAAATGCTTTATATAAATTAAAACAGAAAATTGGCGAATTGCTCTAGTATTGTTCGAAATTCTATAAAAAAAATCAGTTGTACAGGAGATAATTGATTTTTCCCAAATTCTGAGTTACTACCACACTGAGAGTGGATATTTTCTTAAACATGGCCCCAAATACGAATCATCTATTAAAAATTCTTCTGTTCTAAAACACAATTATCCTACAATTTCCTTTAATTATACAATTTTTGAAGAAGACATTTTTTTACCCAAATTTACAATTTAGTATGATAGACACCATATATGTTCTAAATAGATATTTCAAATTCTTCCCACCTAAATTTAAACACATTTTTTATGAGTTAAAATATCACCATTTAAACACGCTTGATCAATTCATTTCCAGACCAACTCTTGTAAATAATGGTATAGTAATGTCAATTTATCATTATATTATAAATATGAAGAGCCAAAAGATTTAGACTCTCTTCAAAAACAAATACCAAAATAAAAATTAGACAGATAGATTACGAAAGATGGATCTCAGAGACAGCGACAATGATAGAAATTCAAAATAATGATTTCAGACTTGTAGCACAATAGAACAATGGAGTTATTTTATGTCAAGAACATCTTGCTATAAAAGTTAAAAGAGGAAGAATTTCAACACCAAATTTTCAGTGAAAAGAACTATATCTGATGGCCTTTTAAGAAACAAATAACAAATTATCAGAGAATCAATTAGATATAGAGGAAGAAGAATGCATATCTAATGGAAAAATTAATCAAATGGAAAGACCAGGAAAAGGCCTACATAGAGATGATGGACAAATAGTACAATAATTGAAAAATAAGAAGGGACACAAAGATGAAGGAATGACCATTATTAAATAGCAGGGACAATTATCAACACAGAAAGTCAAAAAGGAAAACCAAAACGAATGAATCTTTATTATGTCCATACAATGTTAATATTCATACCTTTAATTGTAAATCATACACTTGTAAAGATATACACATTGTTTACTTTTTTGAAAGAAGTTGATGTGATGTTCCAACATCTACTTCTCTATAAAAGTCAAAGGCTTTTAATAAAACAACGACACACCCAAAAACACAAAACATACTCTCAAAAAATCTCTTGCAATCGTTATAAACTCAAAGACTTCTAATTAATTATGGAAAGTTTCTCCATACTTCCTTTTGCTTCATAAGTAAGCAATTAATTTATTTAAAAACAATATTATAATATTTTATTCTCTTTTCAAACAGATTTCTAACGTTCTTAGCTTCTTTATTTTGAATTCCATGACCGAAAGATGAAGTAATCATATGAGTTAAGTTGGTTGTGTTTCATCCCGATTAAGGGAGTTTGTTTTAGCCTTTTTAAATATGATGAAAATCTTTTTGGTTATGGTCTTAAGCCTTTCTTAGCAAATCAAGAAAAAAAAAAACTAAGAGAGAGTTAAAAAAATTGAAGAAATTAATTTGCTGAACGGTAAAGTATTTTGAGACCATTACAAAAATATTGTTTCAAGCCTTTATATTTTATGCCACTAGACAAATATAATTCATCTACTTTGCTTCTTTGTTCATTAGAAAGAATCTCTCTTTCATTTGGTATCGGAGCAGTCTTTTAGTCTAAAACATTTAGCTTATAAAAAGAATAGATTACTTAAGTTTAGAACTTCTAGGAAACTTCTTAGAAAGACCTATATTAGTGCCAGAAGATAATATTATGTACAAAAATAGTAATGGAACTCTAAGTACTGTTAGGTTTGTGAATTATAATTATCAAGCTGAATGGACAAAACATAATGAAGAAGAAAACAAAGAGAAATGCAGATACTTCGAAATAGAAGACTATGATAGTAAAGATGAAACTAATGCATTAGATGAAGATAGTGAGGAAGATGAAAGCGAAGACGATGAAAAAGAATTTGGATATATAATTATGGAATATTATAGAAATCTTAGAAGATCTAGAGAAATAGAAATGAAAATGTTATTAGAAAAGACCAACAAAATATAGAAACTGAGATGGAAGAAAGCAACGAAGGTAATAAAAGGACTAAGCTATAAACTGACCAACAATTTGGAAAGAGAAAAAAACTCATTAATACAGAATACGACGTAGGAGGAAAGTATCATTTTCCTCCTACAAATCTATAAGAATGGAAAGACAAAAAATATAAAAGTCTAGGAAAGAGACGGTCAGAAGAAGGATGTTTTTTGCTAATAGCAAGCGATAGAAGATTAATCTTAGAATTAAATAAATGTAAACCTCAAGACAAACCTAGTATTATAACCAAATGGGAAAATTCTGTAATTAGAGCATATAATACTGTACCTATATAGATGACCGTAGAAGAAATATGGGCTTATTTAGGAAATACAGTGTTAGACATATATGTTACAGTTTAAAGACAAAAATCGGAAGAAATTAGATTAAGAATGGTCGGAGGAGACAGTCCTAGAAATTCTACAAACTTTATTAGAGAAATAATTATAGGATCTGACCTACTAAAGATAACACTTATGAACAAAATAGAGCTTTAGAAGAATTAGAAAATTTAAGTATTAGTAATATGAAGTATATACAATTAGCAATTGAAAAATTAGCAATTGCGACAGGATTAGCATTAGATATATCTATACTTGAAAGGTTATATAAAAAGATACCGACGTCATGGAATCTTAAGATTTAAAATGATGTAGAATCATCACCAACAAGAGAATTAACTTTAGTGCTAATATAAAATTTATAATCGATAAACTAAATGAATACTGAATAGAAGAAATAGCTAGAAAACAAATAAAGAAATTAAATTCTTTTTTTTATTCTGATTTGTATACTCCACATACCTATGATTATAAAAGACAATAACAAGATAGAAAAACGTATAATATTAGAACACGTAGGATATACTATAAAAATAAAGGACCTAATTATAATAGATATGTTAGAAAGCCAAGAAATAAAAAAAGATTGTAAATGTTATATTTACATTTCGCTAATAAATGCCCTAATAAAAATAATAGTAAAGAGAATATGATTAAATCTATAATAATCAAAGAAATATAGTGTAATATTATAGAATTATCTGATACTGATACTGAATCTTGTAGTTCAATATATAGTATTTACACAGATAAAGAATTAGACAATTTAGAAATAATAAACAGTTTTGAAAATAGTTAGGCCTTGTTTGATTGCCACATTTTCCATGAAAAATATCACATCCGAGGAATATAAATTCCACTTTCGCCATTTGATTGCAATGTAGAAATGGAAACCGAATTCTAAGGTATAACCACTTTAAACTGCATTTTTTATATGATTTGAGATGGACAATACATAAAAGATACAGGTTTCCTTTTTCGCGAATTTTCTTATTTCATTAGAGTTTTAATTTGGATGGATATCTTATATAATCTTTTAGTATCACTTTCATGTAGACTATGGTTTTTATAGTTTCTTATAAATTGTTCCCATATTACTCATTGTAAACATATATTATTTTGGTGGTTAATATCATAATTGAGGTTTCTCTCTCCATTGGTTCTTGATTGAACTTTTGAACTTATCAAATATTTTCAATATTTGTGGCGTTCAAAATCTTAGAACTTATCAAATGATTGGGCACTATTTGTGTCGTTCGCAAATCGAGGTTCTTGTTTCTGCATATCAACGGGTTCAAGGTTTAATATACATTAGGTTCTTGATCCATAAGGCTCGAGTCAAGATTCTACCATCTACAACCTAAATTTGAGTTTTCTCTGCGTTTTCGACTAATTCCGCGAGTTCCACACGATTCTCCTTCCCAGGATCACGTCAATTTTTTTTTGTTTTCATGGAAAACGAATTACTATGGGTTTGGTGAATTTTTATTTTCCAAATAACATGGAATTGTAATTCATTTTCACCTTTATATACCAAACGGACTCTTATAGTAATTTAGAAGAATTAGATTTTTCAATTCTCGACATAAAAATGATGAATATAGAATAGGAATGTGTCAATGAATGGATCAAAGGATATGTATCAATTATGGATAAATGTAAAATATACTTGGGACATAGAAATAGAAATCAATGTAAAAGTTGTTTAGAAATTCAATGTGATAATTGCTTAAGAATTAAAGATGAAGTTCATAATAAAGCTAAAGATTGTAGCGAAATCATAGAAAGATTAGAAGATGGGGGAAAAATATGAATAATGGAATAGATAAAGTATATGAAACATCATGAGAAATATAATATGGAATTTGAAATTTAGAAATAAAAGGAAAATAGCTTATAGATAATCTCACAGAAAATTAAGAAAAAATAATTTGTCAAATATCTAAAATAAAGCTAACCACAAGTCTCAGAATACCCATAGAAGTACAAATAAATAAAATGATAAAACTAAATTTAATAGTTTTAATAGATACATAGTGTACATTTAACATAATTAGAAAATATTTAGTTCCAGAAGACCGTAGACAAAAAAATAGAATATAAAATAAGAATAGTCAAATGGACGGTATTTTACAATATATTTTTCTGCTACAAAAGTAAATAAAAATAAATAATAAATTAAGTTGACAAAACATAGGAAATAAAAATAAAAATTGATTATGTGAATGGAGAATTTTAATCAATGTTCATTTAAATATATAATTTTAGAATTTTTATTTAAATAACCAACAAGCGCTTGAATTATTTTTTTTTTAGTCTTTTATTTTTCTATTTTTTTCTAAACTTTTATTTCTATCAATGTTTTCAAAAGCATAAAGTATGAATAGACTTGAAGGCCAAATTTCAAGCTTTATAGGCATACATAAAAAAAAACTTTTTCTTATTTTTAATATTATTTAGAAAATTTAATCATTCTAAAAATTATTTAATAATTACAATAATACATGTCAACCTTCTAAAATTATAAAATACTATATTTACTTAATAATTCATACAATTAGTTGATTATATAATTTTTAAATGAAAAAACTTGAAACTAAGTCAAATAAAAAGCTTTTTAAACAAATAAAATTAATAAAGTGTGCCTAGTCGTGCATTAAGCGGTCAACTAGTTGACAACTTATTTTCGCGCTTACTGTCGAGACGTGGCATTTTGCGTGCACCTTTTATCGCACTTTTTAGAACTCTAATTTTGAGAAGCTATTTTAGAATGATAAATCAAACATATTTTTAACAATTTTAAAACAAACCATAAAAACTTATAATTGAAAATGAACTCAAACCCCAAAAGGAAAAATTAAGCAAGTTCTTACCTTTTAACTGTTCTTTTCAAAAATCAGGTCTCAACCTTATACTTTCATAAATCAGGTGTTAATTAATTATATATTAAAAAATTTATGATAATACAAACTTAAGGAGTGTTTAAGCCACATTATTTTAAAAGAATGTATTTTGGAATAGTAGATTGATTGAGAATGTGCGGTTGAAAAGAATGAAAAGTTATTGATATGATAGAAAATATTATTTTATTGAAAAATGTGTGATTGAAAATGAGTAGAAGAATATGAATGAAAATTTTTATGCAGCTCAAACAAAGGCTAAACAAGGATACTTACCATTAGATATGTCAAAACGGGCGGGCCGAACCGGCCTGCACACTAAAAAGCACATACACAGCCCGCATTTAAACATAATCGCCCATGTGGGCTTTACGGGCAGGGCAGGATCGGGAAAAAAATGTGTAACCCGGCCCGGATCGCTAAGCATGCATGGGCCGAGTCATTAGTTCGGGCCGTTCAGCCCTTTTTTTTGTCATTCAAAAAATAAATGGTAAAAATTACATTTTATAATTAGAGTGAAAATCGATAAAAGTTGCATAAAAATAAATTTTATATTGATTTATTTTTGATAAATTTTACATCAATAACATAAAAACTTACAATTTTTTGAACAATATTTTACCTAATTTGACAAATTAAACAGTTTTTAACTATTTATGAACTTATAGTTAAAGTACATCCCAACTGGGTTGACACCTACTTAACTATAATTTCGTCATTACAAATCATATTCTATTCATCTATGATAAGATTTTTAAAGTCTTGAATAATATCGTCAACAACTTTATCTTACATTCTTCTATCTGCAAATAACCAGTCTTTCACGCAGATGAGAGCTTCTAAAATATCTTCTTTAAATCTTGATCTTTTTCATCTAGCACTCTGTTACCTGCACTAAAAGCAGACTCCGATGCCACTATTGAAACTGGAACTGTTAGTAGATCTCTGGTCATTTTTGATAATATTGGATATGACCGTTCATTTAACTTTTACCATTGTAAAATATCTAAATTGTCAACCTCGTCTTGTGGAATTAAACTGTAGTAATCAAATTGATAAAATCTTTCTAATTCAACTAGTGTAACGTTCTCATTTGAAAATGAACTAGTAGATGAAGTAAAAAACACATTGCGTTTCTTGGCTATTAAAGAAAAGAAAGAACTTTTACCTTTAGAAGCTATAGCAGAACTCGTAGTAGAATGAACATTTTTGTTATTACCATATTTCATAGCATAAATATTGTACATTTCATTAATAAAATATTCTATTTCCCGATTTGTAATACTTATATTGAAAGATAAAGTTTCACAAAGTTGGTCCTAGCACACTGAACTCCAAAAAATTTAATACGAGGATCCATTACAGTTGAAATTGGAAAAATCATTGGCATATTTTTGTAATAATTTCGAAACTTGTCCTCCATTGTACAAACAATATCATAGAAAAATGGATCGTCTTTATGACTTGAAAATTGATTAACAATTTTTACAAATTATAAAAGTACACGATTATTTGTTGGATAATAAACGTCGGAACTAGTTTTTGTTGCCTTATAGAATGGTTTCAAATAATTCATGACTTTAAATGCAATTTTTCAATCAAAATCATCTATATGAAATTGTTGTTGCTTTGATTTAACGGAAATATTAATAGCATCTGTATAACTAATACACGATTTTAATAAGAGAAATGTTGAATTCCACCTATTTGAAATATCAACAATAAATTTTCTTCTCCTTAATCCAAGATTTTTAGAAATTTTTCCAAATTCTTGTTGTCTAGAATCTGAACAAGAAATGTAGTTAATAGCTTCTTTAATTTTATGTATTTGTGGTGTTATTAATTTTAAACCATCTTGCACTACTAAATTATATATATGACAAACACACCTCATTTGAAATAATTTAGAGTCAAACGAGGGATTAAATGTCATTTTCAAAAGTTCAAAGCATGCAGTATTTGCACTAACATTATCAAAACTAATGCTAAATAATTTGCTTAATACATTAAATTCATTAAAAACCTGTAATAAATTCTCACACAAATTTATTTCATTATGTGGATATTCAAGTATGCGAAAAACAATAATTCTTTTGTGATGTAACCAATTATTATCAATAAAATGTGCAGTGACACATACATAACTATTGTGATTACGTCTAGACCAACAATTAGATGTAAAACACATAACTCCATCGAAGTTGTTAAATTCATCTTCTAAATTTTCAGTTATTGTGTGAAATAATTTCAAGATATCTGAGCGAGCAGTATTTCTACTTACAGACCGATAAGCTGGTTGAACATACTTTTGCATAAACTCTTTAAAGTATCGATCTTCTGCAAAAGTAAAAGACATATCGCTTGCTGCCAAAAATTCAGACATTCCTACTCTCATTCGATCCTGCAAATAACAAAAATTAGAAAAAATAACTGTTCCACTAGTATTAGTAAAAGAAGTAATTTGAGCTTATTTAGTATCTAAATGCCCTCTTTCATTCATATGTTTATCTTTGTGTTTTCGCAATGTACCCGTGTCTTGACCCTTAACCAATGCATAACTCTTTCTGCAAAGAGTGGATATTGCTCTTTTGCTTGATTCATTTACTGTAAAGATTTCTCAAATATCATATATGTACTTTTTATTCATTTTCTGTTGAGAAGATCCAATATTTGGATCATTATCATCTTCCAAATTTATTGGAAAACAATTATCATGTAAATTGACATTACTTGTAGATTGTGAGAGTTTGCTATTTTTTCACTTCACAATACCACAATTTATAGCCAAAAAAAAATTACCGTTACTATACATTGCAATTTTTGAAAAAAATAAATAAAAAATAAAAGTCAAACGGTCATAGGATTTGACCTGTGACCATTCTGCAGGCGCTTTATTTAATTTTTTTTTTATGATTTTTTTTTAAAAAAAACCACTGGCCCGATTTTCCTTAAACCGGCCCGGACCGATTTCAGGTCCGGGCGGCCCGTGATTCGACCCACTCGGTTCATAGGCCGAATTTCGGGTCGGTTCGCCTCTGTGCGGGTTTGGGTACCCCGTCCATCTTGACACCACTAGTTATCATATTTTCCTATTAGTTTCACATCCTACCCACCTATTATTTTCCCACTATATCTAACAGTTTCTCTCTACAAAACACATCCTCATAGTCTTGTGAACGTTGATCGTAATAGCCATCGCCATCACCACTTATCGTAGGTGAAATCACCTTCCAAACACAATCCCACATTCA